>JAVSCE010003186.1:0-146211 GCA_032199065.1 Smutsia gigantea | reverse complement strand
GGTGACTTTGGGCCTCATTTGTTCTTCTTTTTCCAATTTCAGTAATTGTGTCTTTTAGACTATTCATTTGGGAATGTTCTTCCTTCTTTAAATAGGCCTGGATTGCAATATACTTTCCTCTTAGAACTGCCTTTGCTGCGTCCCACAGAAGTTGTGGCTTTGTGTTGTTGTTGTCATTAGTCTCCATATATTCTTTGACCTCTGTTTTGATTTGGTCGTTAACCCATTGATTAATTAGGAGAGTATTGTTGAGTCACCAGGTATTTGTGAGCCTTTTTGATTTCTTTCTAAAATTTATTTCTAGTTTTATACCTTGGTGATCTGAGAAGTTGGTTGGTAGGATTTCAATATTTTTGAAATTACTGAGGTTCTTTTTTGTGGCCTAGTATGTGGTCTATTCTGGAAAATGTTCCATGTGCACTTGAGAAGAATGTGTATCCTGTTGCTTTTGGGTGTAGAGTTCTGTAGATGTCTGCTAGGTCCATCTGTTCTAGTGTGTTGTTCAGTGCCTCTGTGTCTTTACTTATTTTCTGTCTGGTTATCTGTCCTTTGGAGTGAGTGGTGTGTTGAAGTCTCCTAAAATGAATGCATTGCTGTCTATTTCCTCCTTTAATTCTGTTAGTATTTGTTTCACATATGCTGGCGCTTCTGTGTTGGGTGCATATATATTTATAATGGTTATATCCTCTTGTTGGACTCACCCCTTTATCATTATGTAATGTCCTTCTTTATCTCTTGCTACTTTCTTCGTTTTGAAGTCTATTTTGTCTGATACAAGTACTGCCACACCTGCTTTTTTTTCTTTGTTGTTTGCATGAAATATCTTTTTCCATCCCTTCACTTTTAGTCTGTGTATATCTTTGGATTTGAGGTGAGTTTCTTGTAGGCAGCATAAAGATGGGTCTTGCTTTTTTATCCATTCTGTTACTCTGTGTCTTTTGATTGGTGCATTCAGTCCATTTACATTTAGGGTGATTATTGATAGGTATGTATTTATTGCCATTGCTGGCTTTAGATTCGTGGTTACCAAGGGTTCAAGGGTTGCTTCTTTACTATCTAACAATCTAACTTAACTTTCTTTTAAGTTATTGTAAACACAGTCTGATGTTTCTTTCTTTCTCTCCCTTCTTATTCCTCCTCCTCCATTCTTTCTATAATAGGTGTTTTATTCTTTGCCTTTAGTTAGTATTTGGATGGTCTGCTTTCTTTGCTATGATTTTATTTTCTCTGGTGACATCTTTTTAGCCTTAGGTGTGCTTCCATCTAGAGCAGTCCATTTAAGATATCCTGTAGTGGTGGTTTATGAGAGGCAAACTCTCTCAACTTTCGTTTATCTGGAAATTGTTTAATCCCTCCATCATATTTAAATGATAATCGTGCTGGATACAATATTCTTGGTTCGAGGCCCTTCTGTTTCATAACGTTAAATATATCATGCCATTCTCTTCTGGCCTGTAAGGTTTCTGTTGAGAAGTCTGATGATAGTCTGATGGGTTTTCCTTTGTAGGTGATCTTTTTTCTCTCTCTAGCTGCCTTTAATACCCTGTCTTTATCTTTGATCTTTGCCATCTTAATTATTATGTGTCTTGGTGTTGTCTTCCTTGGGTCCCTTGTGTTGGGAGATCTATGAGCTTCGGTGGACTGCGAGACTACTTCCTTCCCCAGCGAGGGAAAGTTTTCAGCAATTATTTCTTCAAAGACACTTTCTATCCCTTTTTCTCTCTCTTCTTCCTCTGGTACTCCTATAATGCGAATATTGTTCCGTTTGGATTGGTCACACAGTTCTCTTAATATTCTTTCATTCCTAGAAATCCTTTTATCTCTCTCTGCCTCAGCTGCTCTGTACTCCTGTTCTCTGATTTCTATTCCATTAACAGTCTCTCGCATCTCATCCATTCTGCTGTTAAGCCCGTCGATCGCTTGTCTGATTTCTGTATTGTCTTTCCTCAGTTCCCTCACTTCCTCCCTCAGCTCTTGCACATTTCTCTGTAGGTCCATCAGCATGGTTATGACTTTTATTCTGAATTCTTTTCAGGGAGGCTGTGCATTTCCATCCCTTCAGACTCCCTCTCTGGGGTTGTCTGGTTGATTTTGGTCTGAACCATATTCCTCTGTCTTTTCATGGCTGTATAATTGGTCACTGATAGTTGCCACGTATGTCAGCTGGGCTCTTTAAGACTTTAAAAAGAGAAGAAAAAAAAAGAGAAAAAAGAAAAAAAAAAGAAAGAAAGAAAATAAGAAAAAAAAGAAAGAAAAGAAAAAACAAAAACAAAACAAAAAAAAAAATGCCCACCGGACGTAGATTCTGTGGGAAGCCTAGGTGGCGCTATTGCCCCACTATTCCACAGCTGTGACTGTGCCGCTCCGCAGGGCCCTTTATCGCTCTGGCAGGGTGGGAACGAATAGGAGGCTGTTGATCTCAGTGAGAAGTGTTAAGTATGGCTACGCTTCCTCAGTCGCCAGCTAAGGCGTCTGAAACTCCCCAGGACTCCCAGCCTGCTGGGCTGAGTGTGCTGGGGCGATCCGGCTCCTCTGCTGGGCTCCTGTCTCTTTAAGACCGCTGAAGAAAGCGCGCGCTTTTTTTTTCCTTCCCGGGAGCCGGCTGCAAGCCCCTGGCGCGTTCCCCGCTCAGATCCTGCCCCTCTGTCTCTCCAATCTCCGCTGCACTGCGCAATGTGGGTCAGCGCTCCCCGCGCAGATCCCCGGGGCTGGCTACTTCGCGGGGTGCACTTCCACTCCCTCCCGGCTCTGAATCCTCTCCTCCCGCCGGTGCGCTGGGGTGGGGGAGGGCTCGGGTCCCGCCGGGTCGCGGCTCCGTATCTTACCCGCCTCTTGGGGTGCCGAGTCCTCTCGGGTGTAGCTGCACGCTGTGCGCTTTCCTGTGTATTCTCGTCTCTCTTTTAGGAATAGATGTATTTTCTGTGTTTTCGTAGATAAATATAGTGTTGGGAGGAGATTTCTGCCGCCCTGCTCACACCGCCATCTTCCCGGAAGTGTTATGCCCCCTTTTTTGACAATTCAATGGTTGTGTCACGTATCCTATTGTGGTACTGCTTTGAATATTTCTGATTACTAATGAGGTTAGATGTTAATTGGTCTTCTGGCTTTCCTCTTCGGAAATGGCTGTTTAGGCCTTTTGCCTGTTTTTCTATTGGCTTTGTGCCTTTTTCTTTTGATTTGTAGTTCTTTGTATATTCTGAATAAGAGCCCTTGCTTAAAGTTATGTATTGCAATATCTTTTTCTACTCTGTAATTGCCTTTTGACAATGGTGGCAACTTGATGGAAGTCTTTTAATGTGGAAAAAATAAGTCAATCTTTTCTTTTAGGGCTGTTAATCTTTGTGACTTAAGTAATAGTTCCTTAAGTATCTTAGTATTTTCAAAGTCGTGAAGATGCTTTTCTATATTGTCTTCTACAAGCTTCATTATATTACTTTTTCCATTTAGGATTATGATTTTATTTTTTTGTGCATAGTGGGACGTAGACGTCCTGTTTCATTTTATTTTTTCAAGTGCTACCCATTTGACTAAGCACCATTTAGTGGAGAACCCATCCATATACTATTCTTCTACAGTGTCATCTTTGTCATAAATCAAGTTTACATATATATGGATTTGTTTCTGAACTCTATTCTTTCAATTGTTCTTTATGTCTGAATTACAAATTTTTATAGAAGTTTGCTGAAAGTATAAATTATACATCTTATTTTTGTTTCTTCAAGACAGCCTTAGTCTTCTTTGGCCCTTATAAATTTTAAAATTAGTTTAAGTTCTAGAAATGAGAAAACAAATGATATAAGAACAAAAAACCTGTCTGGGATTTTTGTTGACATTGCATTGAATTCACACATTAACCTAGGAGAGAAGACATCTTTGGAATACTGAGCCTTCTAATTAATGTACACGATATGTTTTTCAATTCATTTAGCTCTTCTGTGTAGTATCTCCATAGAATTTTATTTGTCATTTTGCAGAAGTTTTGCCAATATGTTATTATTCATATGTACTTGTTATTTCTTATGCTCTTTTAAGTGGTATACTTTCAATAATATTTCATTTTCTTCTTTGTTGCTGATATATAGAAATCAAACTGACTTTTCCCAAAATAATTTTTGAATCCAGCAAAATTTCCTATTCATAGTAATTTATCTGTGTTTTTCTTTGGTTTGTCAATATACCAGTTCATATCATTTGCAAAAAATTGAGTTTTATTCCTTCATTTCTAAGTGATATGCTTCCTTGCTCTGCTGCATGGCTAGGATTCCAGCACCATACTGAAAAGAGGTGGTGTCAGTAGACATCCTTGTGTTGTTTCCAGTCTCCAAAGAAAGACGTTCTATGTGTCAGTACTAGGTACGATGTTTGAGACAGACTTTGTTTCATCTGAATTTTTATACTGTTTACTTGCTCATAATACTCTCTTATTTTTTTAATGTAAGCAAGATCTGTACTGCTGTTTGTCTTTCCATTCTCGGTATCAATTATTTGTGCCTTTTCTCTTTTTTTGGTTCAGTCTCACCAGAGCAGTTTATTCATTTCATTAGACATTTCAAAGGACCAATTTTAGTTTGGTTCATATTTTCTGTTGTATTTTTTTTCTATTTAATTTCTCCTCTTTATTATTTTCTTCTACTTTATTTTGCTGTTCCTTTTATTAACTTCTTTACAAGTATGTGCATTATAAACTGTACATTTCCCTATGAATACAATTTTGCCTGAATCCTCCAAGTCTTGATATGCATGGTTCTTATTATCACTGAGGTCAAAGTATTATCTAAATCCCCTCATGATTATTTTTGATGCATAATGGTTTAGTTGTAGATGTCTTCATTCCCAAACATATTCCAATGGTTACCTTTATTGATTTCTAACACATTCTCATTTCATTATAGAAATATGTATGATTTAAATTATTTAAAATTTATTGAGGTTTGCTTTTTAACTAAAAATATGGTTGATTTTTGAAAATATTCTGTATGTGTTTAAAAACAATTTATACTCTGCTGTCAGGTTTGTGTTCCATTTATGTCTACTGGGTCCTATTAATTGTGCTATTACCTTTCATGCATCCTTACAGACTCTTTTGTCTGCTTGTTCTATTAATTATTAAGCTAAAATATAGTACTTAGCTAATAGATTTATCCTTTTCTTCTGTCAATTTTTGTTTTACATATTGAGACCATATTATTTAGTTAATACAAATTTCGAATTGTTATGTGGACCTGGAACTGAACATTTTTATGTTCCAAATGACCTTCTTTATCTCTGTAATAGTTTTAGCCTTGAATTTGATTTCGTCTGGTTGGTATTAATATAGTTACACCACCTGCCTTTTACTGTGATTGCATAATATATTTCTCCATCCTTTTACTCTCAAGCCTTTCTGTGTGCTGATATCTTAAACGTGTCTCTTAAGCACATGGTTTTACATTAAAAAAAAACCTAGTCTGATAATCTCTGTGTTTTAACTAGGGCATTTAGACCATTATGCTACAGTTATGTAATTACTAATATATTTGAGTTTAAACCTAACATCTATCATCTTTTCTGCTTTGTATTTGTTGTGCCTGCATATGTTCTTTTTACTCTAGATTTGTTTTTATAGTTGCATTTCTTCCCAATTAGTTTGGAAGTTATAAACTCTTTTTCTATTCTATTCTTTTGACCTAAATGTACAATATGTGTCCGTTACTTTTTAAAGTCTAATATTAATCTTTATTTAGTCCTTTTTTCCAGAAATTGCAAGGTTCCTTAGAGAGTCCTGTTTTTTTGTTTAGTTTTGTTTTAGTTTTTTTCTGGCTTCTTTTAAGGTATTCTCTTTGTTATTGATTTTCTATGGTTTCACTTCAAGTAATATGCCTTTTATTTTAAAAAGCCCTACTTCATTGGGCTTCTTAAATTATAGATTAATAATTTATATTATTAATGTAAATTAGTTAATATAAATTAATAATTTATTTCAATTCTCGGAAATTCTCAGCCATCATCTCTTCATATATTGTTTCTGCTCTTATTATCTCTTCTCCATTTCTGGGACTCCAATTCAATATGTGTTGGGCCATCCCACTGTATCCTCCATGTCTCTGCCTCTGTCTTCAGTATTTTTTTATTTTTAATTTTATCTCCCCTTTCCTTATTGTGGGTTGTTTTGTTTAACCTACTTCTAGTCACTCATTCTCTCTGTAGAGGTGCCTAATCTGCTCTAAAACTCATCCACACTTTTTGTACTTTTCTAGTTTTTAAATTTTATTGTTCATGTTTGGTCATTTTTTAAATTCATAAATGTCACTTTTTATGGTTTCTTTTTTTAATCAATAATATTCAAATTTTCACCATTGCCAAGATTTTGCTGATGAGAATGCTGTCTGCAGCAGGACTAGGGTTAGTCTGTTGTGTTCATTATGCTACAGGAGTTGTTGAGTCCTCTGATGTGATTTTTATGTTTTCTTGACAAACTGTACAAGCTTGACTTTTTCTTCCATGACCATAGCAAGCACAGTGGTTTTTAGACTACATTTGTTATTAAGTCTGTTTCTTTTGCCTATTGTTTCTACTGATGCTGGCTTGTGCTTGACTCTTCTTGCATCCTATTATCTTTGATTTTTTGCTGTTCATTTATTTCATTTGAAAAATTAATTATAGAAATAGCTTAAGCATTGGATGGTATTATGCTTCTCCAGATAGGAGGTTTTTTCCTTCTCTCAGTCCTTATGGGTACCAATAGTCCTGAACCAATGCTTGAGAATTTCAGAGCCCACCAAATTATTCCAGTCCATATCCCCACTTTTGGACTACGCTTCTTGGGGTCCAAGTAGGGGGTGTTTTACTAGGGTTACAACCCTTAATGTGTATTGAAATCCAATCCTAAATCCAACTGACTTCCAAATGCTCAGCTTCTCCTCTCCCTCTGTTCTCAAGTTGCCTGGTTATAACTAGTTCTGTTTATGTTAAAACAACATCTGTATTCTTATACTGTCCAGAACCCAACATTTTGATGAGCATATCTCTGCTTCTTTCACCATGATTTCTTCTCTTCAAAGTGTGACACATACAAAAAGCAGATGTAGATCCCAGGTAATGCTGGAGCTTGCTCTGGGTGTCAAACTACTTGTGGCTGACTACCAAGATAGCATGGTATGATCTTCAAAAATAAAATGAACATAGCTTTAGATCCCAGGATCAAAACAAGAATTCCTGGGACACCCCTTCATACATAGTCCAACTGGACTGGAATAAGATCCTCTCAAACATTCCTGTGCCATGTTCTCACTGAGTTCAGGAGAAATCTTTTGCTAGATTTTCTTTTTAGCATATCAGAATAAAATAATATCAGCCTCTCCCATTTAAAATTTCTTTTGCTACCCTGTATGCCTCAAATGATTTTCCATTAAAAATACTTTGTGGTACTATCTCCTAGACATAGCCTTAATGTCAGAGCAGATGTGAACTTCTAAATAACTGGGTCTCATTAGGGTACTAACAACTATAACATTCTTGTTCATTATCAAAAGCCAATAATCATAATACTTACAGAGAATTTCTTCATATCTTTTGAAACATGGGCAAAAAATTAACTATATTTAGCTGCTTAGAACATGGGATCCAAACCTTTTAATTTTTTCTCCTGAAACCTATTCAGAGCAAAATGGGGAATGAAAACAAATTCACAGAGACTGAATTTTCAGCAAACATCTGACTAAGAAAATCCCAGAACTCCAAAATTTCATGTGAGTGCTAACAAGTTGAGGCCTGAAGCACTGGCTAGCCACCCCATGTAGGAATGGGAAAGAACTGAGATTGAATAGCGTCCAGACACTGAAGAGAGAGGAAGATAGACAGTGCCTAATCAGAGAGCACATCCAAACAACACCAGTGAAATAAGTTACAAACAATATCACCTTGGAAGGCAGAGCCCAGGTCCCTCGGGTCTGTGAATAAACCAGGAAGTCCAAGACTGTGTGGAACCCCTTCAGAGCCAGGTTAGGTACTAGAAGGCAGAGGAAGTGTGGCTTCATAGCGTTGCCATATTTAAGGGCAATAGTCTTTTGCCACAGCAACAGGAGAGAGCCCGTGAGAGCCGCATTCCGTAAAGTCATCCTGGCCCTTCGTTCCACTCCTGATAATAATCCAGGAAGATTCAGCTCATTCAAGTATGAGGATTATGAAAGCCATATGCACAACATCCACTCAAAAATACAGTAAGAAAACTGTGAAATGGAGTAACACAATTTTGCTACAGAAGATGAAAATTTACCAGAACATTGTTACCAAAGAAGAAATGAAATTTTTATTTATAACTCAACATTCCAACAAGAGTTTGAAAGACTTCATGAAACAATCACCCTAGGAAGTAAAATCACAAAGAATAAATAAATACAAGGCCAAATAATAAAAATAAGTACTGGGAAACCAGACAGTAAGTTATTTTTGTCTATTTTTTATAAGACTATAATCAGAGAACCAATTATTTTGACATTTTGGGAATGAGTAGTAAAGAATTCACCTTATCCAAAGTTCTGGTCTTCGCCCTCAGGCCCTAGGAGGTGAGTCCCTACTAGAAGAGTGGCTGTGGGGCTGGGGCCACATGGTATCCTGCTACTCCAGAGGGGCTGGAGACTAAAACAATCGGCCACGAGGGCAGCCAGCCATGCCTACACACTTGAGCCCCCCCTAGAACTCTGGAAGCCGAGGCTCAGGCGAGCTTCCCTGGCCGGCGGTGCTCCATGCTCGCGGCTGCTCGCCATTCCTGGGAAGGCACCACTGCCCATGACGCGCTGGACGGACCCCGGGAGTCTCCACCGGGGACTTCCCCGGACTGTGGCCCAGGCACCAGCTGCCCTAGCTGGTTTTAATCTGCATCTTTCTGCTGTAATAAATCATAACTACAAGCATAACAGAGTTCAGTGAGTTTTCTGAGGCCTTCAGGGAAATTATCAAACCTAAAGGTGCTCCTGGGAACCCTAAGCTCTGAAGTTGGTGTCAGAAAGGACGGTGGTCTCTTATGGACTTTCTTAACTTTGCAGGAAATTTTTAAAGTTTTGCCACAAACCTTATAATCGGGCTTTGAAAGTCATGCTTATGGATAGGGTATATTTTGTGTTTATTCACAAAAGACCCCTATGAGAGGATGTGTGGACCCCTCTGTGTGTTTCCATGACTTTTTGCTTAAAATACCAATAGTTCTTGCTACATTAATTTTAACCCTATGTTATCTTTAGTGTAGACAGTATATTTGGTCCATAAAAAGGCCTGTTTTTCTGTTTAAAAAAAGATGAGAGTGAATTAGAGACACTGTTCTGATAAGCCGAAAGACAAGATAAAGTAGGCATGTGTATTTTTGCAATTGCAAGGTTCACAATTCAGTCCAAGCAAAGGAAGTGTCACTCCTACACCCAGCGACAGCGACTGCAGGATGTGGATATAATGAGGAATTCACGTTCTTCAGTTATTTTTTATCTATATCCTGTGTTCTGTCAACATTAGTCACTCTCATTATCTTTGGTTCCTGTGAAAACCTTCCTCTCACCTGCTTGGCAAAACTCAGCCCCGGTCCACTGCAGCCTTGGCTGACTACTCACACTGAACTGTCAGCACCTTCTCTGACCTTCCAGCCCACCACCTATCCCCTCATTTTTACCCAAAGATCAACCTGCTAGTTAACAAAGCAAAGTGATGCTAACAGTCAGAAATTCCTGCTCGTGCCTACCAACAACACAATCTACATACTCACAGATCTTGGCCTCTTTAGTGCAAGAGGGAAGCCTCCTTTTATTTGTATTCAGGATTTTATTACCTCTCATCTCCCTAATTTTTTTGTTCCCTTAATTGTCTTTCCCTCTCTCCCAGGTTTCTCCCAGGTTTCTCCCACGTAAAAACAAACACACCAGCCAGTACCGTCCCTTACTTAGGATGCCCTCTAGATATTTATCTAATCTGACTCTCTTAGATTTGGTCAAGCTTCTTCAAAGGGTTGGGTATGTACATTATGTCCACTTCTTTATTTCCCATTACCTCCCTGCTTAAAACTCCTCTCGTCCTTTCCCCTCCCCCTATTTCCCATCACCTACAGGAAAGCCCCGCCCTGCTCTACAGCCTCTGTGCTACCACTTCTTGCCTGGCACTCTACATGCTTCTGCACCAAAGCCAGCAGGACACCTCATACTTGTACAGTGCCTGCACTTCTGCACATGCCGTTTCCTTCTTTGGCAGTTGTCCCACCTCTCTTACACCATCCATGCTATTCATCCTTTAAGTCCTACTCTGGAATCATCTTAGCTCTTGAGACCATCCTCTTAGAAATCTAAGAATTTCCAAGAATATAATACAGTACTCTTCACCTGCGTTTTGAGCAAATTTATAAATAAGACCAAAAAGTAAGGATGGTGGAGAACCACAGCATGTCCTTGGTTACTGATAAAGCTAATATTGGGGAATGCAGCTTCCCTCTTAGGGAAATAGTAAGGAAGCCCAGAAATAGGTGGACTTACCCATCAAGTCAAGGAGAGATGAAAAAACAGGTCACTTTGCTTTCACCCCATGGCAGAGCAGAACAGAATGTGTGCTGTCTTCTAAGAAGGCTGACTCCCAAGAAAGAAAGAGGAGGGTTGGGGGACAAAGGCCCAGTTTCTTTCCAAATTCCGCAGATAAATCATCTCACTGCATTGGGCAGGAGGGGTGAGGGATGTGAGTGAGATAAGGAATCATTTCCCTCACCCCTACTCACCATTTGCAGACTTTTTCCTACCAGTCACATTGTGCATCATAGTAAGTAGAGATTCTTTATGGATTTCAAATTAAAACAAAGATACTTCAATAATAAAACACATTAAATCATTTCAATAAAAAAACACAATATACAGATATGTCATGTCTGAACATAAACATGTCCCATTATCAAATTTCCAAGAAAAAAATTCAAATCCGGTAATTAATCCCCTGCGAGTCAAGCCCCAGTCTTTAAAAGGTCCTTCTGTCTTCACCTGTAGGAAGTCAGCCTGTGCCCCGAGACCACACCTCCAGGGTTTCCCAGATCCAGGTTCCTTAGGTGGAGCCATTCTAGTCTGCCCCATTAAGATTTTTTCCTCTATTTGTTATCTTTGGGCCTCAAGCATTTTTCTGATCTAATTAACAATGAAGACACTTTCGCATTTTCTGATGGCTTTCTTCAACAACATTTAGACGCAGGTGCATTTGCAATCCATGTGCATTTCTCTTTTATACCTGTTCATCCTGGAATTCAAGATCTCATTTTACCATTTCATATCTTTCTAATCTGTTCCTTAAAAAATCTCTCTTTCCAAAAGGTGTAATATTCTCCTAAGGAAAACTCTCTTATCCTCTGCTGCAATCAATCTATTACCACTGCTCTGAAAATAAGACTGAAGCATGCTTTTCAAGCCACCCTAGCCCCTCCTGGATTTCCCAAACAGACCTGATTTGTAAAGATAATATTCCAAGTACAGTCTTTTTTATTGTCTTCTTAGACTTTGGATTTGTAACAATTTTACTAAGTTTTTCTCTACTCCAACACAAAAAGACGGCCTAGTCTTTATAATAAGAACTCCAATTATTTTTTCATAAAAATCATCTCTTTCAATGAATGAAGCCAACATCTGATTGTACCATGATGATAAGCAATGGTCAGGACATAGGGAATTAATGAATTAAAATCAACCTGAGAGCCTGTGGACAAGCCACATGAATCCAGGAGGTTAGCACCTACGTGGCTTCCTCTCTGGGCCCTGGGGGCAAACAAACACACTATACAGACAGGTAGGGTATATATTTGCCTATCTATGCTGTCTAGCTAGGCCTGGCAGTAATGATTTAAAGATCAAACACTAGTGCTTTATTATAAGCATGAAACTTGGGTAAGTCCTCAGCTGCAGACATATCAGAAATACAATATAAGCACCAAGTATTCGATCTGCCTCTAATGTCTGATGGGTCTGTATAGGGAAGACTTTTCCCTATGATGATATTATTATTTATTAGCACTTGCATAGTCTGTAGAAGTCAGCTGGTCTGGGGGTGCTATGCAACCACAAGAGGGCCAAAGTACTGCTCTCTGAGACTTGGGCTCTTCCTTCAGTCCTCCCGGCCTTCCATTACCAAGGTCTCCGCAGGCCTTGCAGGCTCAAGCCTACCTGTGAAGCTGTGAACCTGCAACGCTTGAGGTGGGCTGCTGGGACTTTGTTTGCATAGGCCAGCCAGCAAGGCCCACCCGCATCTGATGGAGCTCATCTGCTTTTCAGAGGCATTCTCTTTGCAGACTCACCCATGCTTGCTGTGGCTCGCAAGGCCCTATAAAAATACCTATTTGCCCACCAAACCGAAAGACTAACATTACCTAAGATTAAAGACACCCTCAGAGAACACAGAAGTTAAAAACAAATTGTATAAGTATAAAAACTACCACACTGTATAATATAAGCCTCAAAGGCCAAGGTCAGGAACTCACAGGGTGGGTGCTGAGGGGCTACTAAATGTCAAGTTGCTCATGAGGCTCACTGTGGAAGTGTCAGCCCCTCTGCGTGTTCAATTTCCCACCCACCTCATGTTTTGTCTTATTTCTTGATGAATCTGGCCAATGCACCAGACTGTAGGGCCTTAAGGGGCCTATTAAACAATATAAAGCCACAGGGAAATAAGATTAAAGAGATCACACGTGGAGACTAACTATACCTTCTATTTCTGATAAAATAGAAAATTGACTTATACAGCAAGTAAGCAACTTTCTAACACTAAAGTCCAGAATTAGAGAGACTAACCTTTTAGCCAAAGGCCATACCTGAGCTGGACTTCGACATACGAGGCATGGATGAAGAGAACATGATGTCATTCCTGAAACCAAACTGCTCCTAAAAGCGAAAGGGAATGGCTGGATGACCCATACCCAATTAATTTTTTTAAACTCTCTATTAGATAACTCACTCCAACTCCCTTGTGAGTGGGTTTTTCACTATTAAAAATACTGCTATAAGCATGCCAGGATATGTTTATGGGGCTATGTTTACACATACACAGGCACTTCTGAGGTTACAGACCTAGAAGTAGAATTTCTGGGACATAAGAATGTCTATGATCAGCTTTAGCAGATGCAGTCAAATGATTTTCCAAAGTGGTACTAACAACTTACCACCTACCACAAATGTGTGAGTTAGATGCTCAACTTTCTTGTCAACAGGTTGATATGCTCAGTTTTAAAATTTTTATCCATGCAATGACATGTAGAGGTAACTCATTATGGTCTTAATTTACATTTCTCAGATTAATGGTGTTGAGCATATTTTCATAGGCTTAT
The DNA here is from genome assembly GCA_032199065.1 of Smutsia gigantea. NCBI lineage: Eukaryota > Metazoa > Chordata > Mammalia > Pholidota > Manidae > Smutsia > Smutsia gigantea. The sequence goes on along the minus strand of JAVSCE010003186.1, from coordinate 132,908 downwards.
TGGCCATTTGGATATACTTTCTGTGAAATGCCTGCTCAAGTCTTTTTGATCATTAAAAAAAATTATGTCCTTTTCTTATTGATCTGTAGGAGTGCTTCATATTTTCTGGATATAAGATCTTTGCTGGATATATGTACTACAAATATCTTCTCTCCTTCTGGGGCTTACCTTTTTATGTCTTAATGCCCCTTAATCGTGTCCTTTAATGAACAGAAGTTCTTAATTTTAATAAAATATTATCAATTTTTTACTATATTAATCCTTTTTGTGTCTTATGTAAAAAGTTTTTGCCTACTGAAAGGTAATAATCTACCCTTATGTTCTAGAAGCTTCAGTGTTTTGCCTTTTACTTTTCAGACTATCATCCACCTAGAATTGATATTCATGTATGATATGAAGTAGTAGTCCCATTAAATTTTTCCATGGATACCCAGTTAATCCAGCACTATTTATAAAAAAGGGCTGTCCTATCCCCACTCTGCTGCAGCGGGACTTGTGTCATAAGTCAAGTGGCTTTATGTACATAGGTCTTTTCTGTTCCATTGATCTATATTGTCTATTTTTTCACCAATACCACTCTGCTGAACTTTTGCCACTTTATAATAATCTTGATATCTGGTGGTGTAAGTCTTCCAACTTTGTTCTACTTTAAGATTATCAGCTTTTCTTGGCCTGTTGCATTTCTACATAAATTTTAGAATCAGCTTGTCAAGTTTCTTGAAAACCTGCTGGGAATTACATTGTGATTGCATTTAATCTACAAATAAATTTGAATTTTTAAACAATATTATTTTATTTTATACATATATATATTACTTTACACATTACATTTCTTTCTTTTCTTGGGGGGGAGGAGGGGAGTACTTTATTACACTGTCTATGACCTTGTATATAAGGTTGAACAGTGGTGAGATAGTGGAGTTCCTTGTCTCACCCCCAGTCTTAGGGGACTTCAACATTTCACATTCAATATGTTTTCTATAGGGTGTTCAGATGTATCTTTTATCAGATTAAGGATGTTCTCTTGTATTATTACTTTGCTTTGTATTATTACTTTGTATTAAGATTTTTAAGTTTTTTAAATCATAAATAGGTGTTGAATTTTATTAAATGCTTTTCTGCATCTGGAGATGATTGTATGATTTTTTTTCCCTTTTCATTTCATTAATATATTTTGTAATCAGTCTGACAATCTTTGTTTTTTAACTTAACTGTTTAGTATGTTTACTAAATGTATTTAAAGTTAAAGCTACTATCTTACCACTTATTTGGCATTTGTTCCATCTGTTTTATGTTCATGGTCTCCTCTTGTCTTTTATTTTTTACCAATTAAATATTTTTTATTATTCCACTTCCTCCTCCATTAGCTTATTATAGTGTTTTAAATGAACCTTTATTTTGAGATATTGTAAACTGTCATATAGTTGTAAGACATATTGCAGAGATCCCTGTGTACCCTTTACTCAGTTTCCTCTTGCAAAACAATAGTACAGTATCACAACCAGGAATTTACACTGACCCAGCGAAGATAAGAGAACATCTCCATCACCAGAGCTCCCTCCTTGCCCTTTTACAGCCACACCCACCCCTTCCTTACCTCCTGGCAACCACTAAACTGTCTTCCATTTCTACAGTTTTATCATTTCAAAACAAAATATACAAAAACACACGGAATTACAGTATGTAAGTTCAGAATTGTTTTTTCATTTAATAAAATACTCTGTAGATTCATCCAGGTTGTTGCATATATCAATAATTTGTCCCTTGTCATCGCTGAATGGTACAGTACGGATGTTGAACAATTGGCTTAATCATTTGTACGATGACAGACATTTGGGTTGTTTCCAATTTGGGGCTATTATGAATAAAGCCGTTATAAACGTTCATGTACAGGTTTTGTGTGGACATTTTTCTAGGATAAATTCCCAGATGTGCAGTTGCTGGGCTGTATGTAGTTCCATGCTTAAGTTTTTAAGAACTATAAACTTTTCCAGAGTGGCTGTACCACTTATAGTTACCAGCAATGTATGAGTGATCCATCTTCTCTGAATCTTCAACAGCTTTTGGTGTTGTCACTATTTTAATCCTCTGATAAGTGTGTAGTGATATGTCATTGTGATTTTAATTTGCACTTTCCCAACAGCTAATCAGGTTGAACATCTCTTCATATATTTATTTACTATTCATATACCCACTTTGGTGAGTGTTTGCTCATTTTCTAATTGGATTGTAGTTTTTTGGGAGTTTTTAAATATAATATAGATATCAGTTCTTTGTTAGATATGTGGTTTGCTAATATTTTCCCCCAGTCTGTAACTTGTCTTTTCATCCTTTCTTTAATATTTTCCACAGAGCAACATTTTTTTAGTTTTGTTGAGGTCTGATTGATCAGTTTTTCCTTTTTTGGATTGTGCTTTTGTTAAATCTAAGAACTCTTTCCTTATCCCTAAATCCCAGAGATTTTCTCCTATTTTTTTCTGCAGGTTTTATATTTTTACATTTTACATTTAAGCTCATTATCCATTTTGACTTAATTTTTGTGTAAGGGTATAAGATGTGAGACTTAGGTTGAGGTTCTTTTTCTTTCTTTTTTAAACCTACAGGTGTCTTTTATCAGTTGTACAAAATTATTGGCTATTATGTCTTCAACTACAACTTTTCCCCATTTTCTGTCTTCACCTTCTGAGACTCAAGTTACATGAATGGTAGCCTTTTTCAGTTTGTCTCATTTATCTCTCATGCTGTTTTCTATTATGTACATGTTCTATTATTTACATACTGTCTTTCTAGGATTATTTTCCTTCTTCTTTACATACTTTAAAAGTCCCTTTAGGGTTAGTCCATTGAATCCTGCAATTTTCCTTAATCTTAGATATTTCTGCTTGCAAGACAGTTTTGCTGGGTACACAGTTCCAGTATGACAGTCACTTTCTCTTGGCCCTTATTTCACCATCTCCTGGCTTCCACTGTGGGTACTGAGAAATCTACTATCAGCCTGTTTTCCTTTGCAAGTCAGCTGTCTTTTTTCTCTTGCATCTTTTAAAATCATTTATCTTTGATATTTTGCAAGTTCAACTTGAAGTATTTGTTGTGGATTTCTTTTTATTAAATGACATGGCTATCTTACGCTTTCTAATTTTGAGTTCATGTCATTCATTATGAAAAACTTCAACCACAATATTAAAATAGTACCACTCCTAACTTTTCTCTACTTTTTTCTAGGACTAATTAAACATATTAGAATATTGATAAACACTGTTCTATTTTCAGTATTTTCCAGATTCATTCTTTTATATTTTTAATCTCACTTTCTGTACTCCATTCTAGGCAAGTTTTTTGACAATATCTTCCAGTTTAACTTTGTTCTCAGTTCTGTCTAATTTGTTCAGCCCACTCACTAAGCTTCAATAATTGTGTTCTTTATACCTGGAAGATCTATTTGGTTATTTTATTTATTTTTTTTTTTTGCTCTTTGTCATTCCTTATAGACACCTGTGGCTTCTCTATCTTTGTTATTAAAACATTTTCTTATTAAAGAGCTTTATCTTCTAAACCTAATGACTGGACTACCTGAATGTGAGTGTCTGATGGTAGACTGCTTCTTCATGTGTTTGGTAATCTTTAATTTTGTGCTTATATTTATTTGATCAATCTGTGATTTTTCTGTAACATTAATTTGGGCTGTTTTCCTGAGTGAGGATTTTCATTTCTCTTCCAGGAGACAGAGTGTGTTACCAACATGCTACTATTTTAATTTCTTTAAAGGGCACACCTTCATGTTGTCTCCAGTTCAGTTTGCCTAGTTGAGCCTACTGGTAAGGACCACAAATTAAACAGCTGCTCTGGGCATTTGTTCTCATGGCTAACCTGCTCCTCAGGTTCACTCACCACTCAAAGTGACTGATTCTTAGTTCACGGTCAGCGTCTACCCCTAGCCCTTATTTTACGTGAAGTGACAGGCCATTGCAAGGTTTTATGCTGGGAAGTGATTGATCTGGTTTATGTTTTGAGGTAACTCTCTATTCTGTGGAGGATGGAATGATTGCTAGGGTCAAGGGTTCCTGGAATTAGGGAGATCAGGACAGAGTCCACTGCTTTATTCTGGGTAAGAAATTTTTGTGCCTTAATCTTCAACTTGTGAACTGTGTGATGATGGTAGAGATGGAAATAAGTAGTGAGATTCAGAATGTATTCTGGAAAGAGAACAGAGAATGTGTTTTAAGTGTGGCTGAGCAAGGCAGGGTGGCTGTGTAGAGATCATGCATGACTGGTTATGCTACATTAATACTTACCTGGAAGGCAATCATCTCATTATAGCTCTCCTGGTCAGAGAGCCCAACAGAGCTCCTCTGGCTCTAAGTTCTAACATTTCAAAGTGACTATTGAAGGGAAGAGCACAGATAGAGAGCTGAGGGGAATACTGTGATCTTTCCTTAGTCAGAAGGGAATCCAGAAGAATTAAAACTAATGTGGCCAGATACTTACTGCTTATCTGGGTTTTCTGAGGCATTACTCTCTTAAATAATACACTCCAGAAATGAAATGACTTTATTTTGGAACTGCTATGCAGGAAAAAAAATTGCTGTTTCAAAAATTGAGTCATCAGCTGTATATAACAGAATGCCTGCTTAACAGTATTGTCAGGAGTTTATTTTTCTGATGTAATAAGGAAGCTAAGGGAATATGACTACTGTTATTACTTCAGTAGTTTAACAATTTCAGGGTTGGCATATGTGATTTTCTTACCTTTCTCTCATGCAACTCAGAGTACCATTCTCATGATTGGTTTGAACCAGCAATAATCTTTTAATGTCCTATTTGTAATCAAGATTTTTTTAAAGGAAGGAAGGAGAGAATGGTTATTCCATAGGCAATTGACAGAGTTTCCTGCCAAGGTCTAGATTTAAGAACGATAGTAGGAGTAGAACAAGACCATACTAAAAATTCTTGAAATAGATGAAAAATTCTTGCAGAAGTCAGCAGAAATGTGTTACTGATCTTAATGGAAGCTTTAAAATAATTCCACCTCTTGTAAACCTACAAAGTAATGTGTTCAGGTATTAATGAAATTGATAAGTTCATTTGGTAAATTCTGAGCCTATGACATATGTACAGCACTGTGAGAGATATGAAACAGGATACACATTCCAGCCTCCAAAAAAACTTCCAAACATTGACTCTTTGTATAATATTTTCTACTTTACAGAACTCTGTTACTTCTTTTGAAGTCATAACAGTGCTCTACAAAGGAGATTTTTACCTGACGAAGAAAGTAAGAGCAGTAGGCCCTGCAGATCCCTGCCGGCACTCTTCTGGCCTTTACCACTTCAGTGGCCTCACGGATTCCCAGCCGCCAGAAGCTGCATCTCTGCCTGTGGGCAAGGCAGGCAGTCCTGTGCCTGTGCAGTCAGCACAACCTGCAAGTGCCTGAGATCATCAACCTCGCCAATGGCTGAGACTTGGTATACCCCCCCAGCTCTCTTGCTCCTCAGGTGGGATAACTTTGAGGCAAGTTTCATACCATTTCCCAGCATTTTAATTCCCTTGGGATTATGCACCAGTCTTTGGCAGTAGTAGCTGGCTTGATAGGCACCCTTTATTTATTGTCTTCCCTTCTCTGTCACTTCCCCACCTCCTCCCTGTGTTTCCTGAATCCTCCAGATAAACTACCTGTACATGAATCTTTGTCTCAGGATTACAGTGGGCATTTCCACTAGGTTATTTCCCCAAAACCCACTCCTCAGTAAAGTGCTTGGTTCAGTGGGTGGGCACGTGATTCAAGTCAAGCCAGTAGGAATCCTTCCCTGGGAATTTCATTCAACCTAAAACAGGGAAAAAGGAACTCTCTTCCCTCTTTTGTTTTACTCCCCATCATTGTATTTTCAGTAGAACACTGCCTGGCACAAAGTAGGAACTTGCTAAATATTTGTAGAACATTCGATTAATGTAATTCCTACAATTTTTTTGCTGCCAACCTGCATTTATAGTATTTCATACTATATTTCTATACCCAGACTGGTTTTTCTTTTCCTTATTGGGTATTGACTGGGACTGTGACCTTGGGCAAGTAATTTAATGTCTTTGCCTCAGTGACTTCCTCTATAGAAGATAATAATAGTATATCATTGGCATTATTAGGATTAAATGAGTTAATATTTTTTAGAACAGGGTCTGGCACATAGCAGACACTATGATTGTTAAATAAATGGTATTACATGTCATATCCTATTGTTAAGTACATATGGCCTTAGCCATAGGCTTATAAAATCTAATGTCCCCCTCCACAGTTACGGCTTTGAGCAAATTGCCCAATGATCCTCCCTTGTCATTATTGCTTATCTCTCACCTTCCTACCTGTGTCCTCTTATGCCTCTATCTCCTCCTTTGCTCATCTCTTCTGTCCTAAGTCAGTGTCTTCTTTTCACAGTGTCTTTTCCCCCACTTACTTAAGACATAATTTAGGTATGTTGGAGGCCTGTAGGTTTAAGTGTTTTGAAATTAAGTTGTTGGATTTGAGGATATTGCAGTGGCGAGAGGGGTACACAGGCAAGAAGCAGCACTGGCAGGGGCAGATGGTCCTGGAATCTGAAGATGGAGCCAGAGTCTCCAGAGAGGGATGTCAGGGACCTCATGCAGGGAAAGGCTTGAGAAATGCAGAATCTTCAGGTCAAATCTTTTTTGGGGGGATTTTGATTTGATTTCAAGCTCAGCAGGGAGAGCAGACTCAGATTCTCAGATTCTTGTGTTATATTCCCTCCATTCCCAAGATCCTTGAGACAACTCCCCCGACAGACAAAATGTGGAAATGGGATTGGCCTAGAGGTTTCTGAGCAGACAAAATACTGCTGTGGCCGTACAAGGGTTGGATCATTGTCCAGAGACTTGCATACAGAATTTCCTAGAATGACTTGAAGTTTTCCACAATGATCAATCACCTCAATTTTTACTTTCCTTTAAACTGTCAGCTTTCCTACTAGGTGCAAAGTAAATACTTCTTTGTCTTTATTAATTAGTCCCATCTTCAACTATGCATAAGTGCATTTTTTAGTCTAATTAGAATTCTAGGCTTAAATTCAGATGTATTTTTTTAAGTACAACTGAAAATCTCATACTGCTTTGTAAATATGTTTTTAAATAATCAAACTCCTAAGCATAGTTACAAAATTAACTAGAGTAAAAGCTTTAAATATGTCACTTTTAATATTTATAGGAGTATTTATATAATTTTTAGACATTACCAAACCTTTAGTCATAACCAAACTCAAAACTATCATTGGCTAGATATAAGATCAACATTGTGTTAATGTATGACTACTCTATTGTAACTGGACACACCTACAAAAAAGTAGAATAAGAATTATTTTCATTTTGTATGAAAGCGATGGATAGTCAGAAATTGTTCTGGACTTTTGAATGCAATACTCAACAAGTGGAAAAATGTCACTGGCCTTTTTAAAAACAGCTTTACTGAGATGTAGTTTACATATCATAAATTTCAAACATAGTAAGTGTACAGCTGAATGATCTTTAACTTATACAGTTGTGCAACCAACATCACACTCTGGTTTCAGAATATTTCTTTCACCTGAAAAAGCTCCATCATGCATGTGTGCTGTCAGTCACAGCTCCCACCTCCAGCCCTAGGGAAACGCATGTGCTTCAAGTCTATGCATTTGCCTTGCCTAGAAATTTCATATAGATGGGATTATATATGTTGTCTTCGGTGTCTGGATTCTTTCACTTAGCAGAATGTTTTTTTTTTTAATTAAGGTATCATTGATGTACAATCTTATAAGTTTCACATGAGCAACCCTGTGGTTTCAATATTCACCCATATTATCAAGTCCCCCCACCCCGTTGCAAGCCACTGTCCATCAGCGTAGTAAGATGCTATGGAGTCATTACTTGTCTTCTCCATGTTATACTACCTTCTCCATGACCTACCTATACTGTGTGTACTAATTAAAATGCCCCTTAATTCCCTTCTCCCTCCCTCCCACTCCTCGCTCCCACTCCCTTTCCCTTTGGTAACCGCTAGTCCCTTCTTGGAGTCTGTGAGTCTGTTGCTGTTTTATTCCTTCAGTTTTGCTTTGTTGTTATACTCCACAAATGAGTGAAATCATTTGGTACTTGTCTTTCTCTGCTTGGCTTATTTCACTGAGCATAATACCCTCAAGCTCCATCCATGTTGTTGCAAATGGCAGGATTTGTTTTCTTTTTATGGATGACTAATATTCCATTGTGTATACGTACCACCCCTTTTTTATCCATTCATCTACTGATGGACACAAGTTGCTTCCATTTCTTGGCTATTGTAAATAGTGCTGTGATAAACTTAGGGATGCATATATCTTTCTGAATCAGGGATCTTGTTTTTTTTGGTAAATTCCCAGGAGTGGAATTACTGAATCAAATGGTATTTCTATCTTTAGTTTTTTGAGGAACCTCCATATTGCTTTCCACAATGGTTGAACTAATTTACATTCCCACCAGCAGTTTAGGAGGGTTCCCCTTTCTCCACATGCTCATCAGCAATTGTTGTTGTCTTTTGGATGTTAGCCATCCTAACTGGTGTGAGGTGATATCTCACTGTGGTTTTAATTTGCATTTCCCTGATAATTAGCGATGTAGAGCATCTTTTCATGTGCCTGTTGGCCATCTTAATTTCTTTGAAGTGTCTGTTCAGATCCTCCACCCATTTTTTAATCAGGTTGTTTTTTGGGTGGTAAGGCGTGTGAGCTCTTTACATATTTTGGATGTTAACCCCTTATTGGATGGATAAGTTGTTTATGAATATATTCTCCCAAGCAGAATGTTCTTAAGGTTCATTCATGTTATAGTTTATCTCAGTGTTTGTTCATTTTTCTTCTTCATTCCTTTTTAATTGATATTCCAGTGTATGGATATTCCCCATTTTTGTTTATTCATTAACCAGTTAGGGACATTTGGATTGTTTCCAGTTTTTGGCTATATGAATACAGCTGCTGTGAACATTCATATGCAAGTTTTTTCATGAACTTAGGTTTTATTTCTCTTAGGTAGATGCCTAGGAGTGGAATTACTGGGCTATTGCTTAAATTTTTAGAAACTGCGAGACTTATTTTCTTAATGATGGTGCTATTTTACATTCCCACCAGTGACAGATGTGTTCCAATTTTTCCGTATCTTCACTAACACTTGGCTATTTTCTGTCTTTTTGATTACAGCCATCCTAGTGGGTGCAAAGGGGTATCTTACTATGGTCTTCACTGGCATTTCCCTAAGGATTAATGGTGTTAAACATACTGTCATATGCTTAGTAGCCATTAGTCATTGGCTTTTTTTGGCATAGAGGAATTTAAGACCTGGTAGCCTCTGTACAGAAGGGTGAGTTTTTGCCCATACATTTATCTACATATGCATGCAATTTGTATATACACACATACCTATATATCTAGCACCCCAAAGTTTAGCATGCTAGGCATATCAGTTAAATACAAACTATTGCTTTTATCACTGTCTGAATAATGACTTTTCCAACAATTTAACTTCATTTGTCCATTTATTGTTGTTTTAAACAAACAACAGTCTTTTTAAATTTACATAATTATCTTTGACTGTGTTCTTTTTCTCCTCAAGATTTCACATCATTTTCCTTAAGCCGGACTGCTGACAAGGAATTGTCTTACGTTTGTTTATCTGAAAACAGATTTATTTTCCCTTAATTCTTGAAATCATTTTCCCTGGTGTCTTGCCAATGGGTTTCAGCCCCAGGCAAGTTTGCTATGGATTCAGTGTGACCAAAGAAATGAAAGTAGAATGTTCTTGGGGTGAAAGGGTTTATTACCTGGCTTGTTCTCCTGGCGGTAGGTCGAGCACTACCATCTCTGCCTCTGCGCAGAGCACTGGGCCGTGAGCTCTCTATATAGCACAATAATAGCTTATTGCCTGCAGGTGTGGAAGCAGTAGCCTAGCAACAGGCCAGTTATGTCATCAAGTGATTTCAGTTCAGTGAGGATCCTGGCCATAGGAACCTCAACTTCCCCACACCTGGATATAGAAGTTAGCCATTTTTTTTCTTTACCAATTTAAAGATGTCATCCTATGGTCTTCCAGATTTCATAATAATTCTGTTGAACAGCCAGTATTCAGATTTACTGCTTTTTAAAATTTACTTTTTCCTCTGGCTCCTTTTAAGATTTTCTGTCTTAGTTTCAAATTTATTATGGTGTGCTCCAGATGACATCTTCTACTAGGGAGGACTGACCTTTCTTCTCTAAGGCAAAATCAACCTCTCTAATAGGTGGACAGATAGGCATTGTCTCAGTCCCAGGAGGCACTGAGTTGTAGGTATCTAGTCTGGGTTGTAAAGTTCTAGTAAGACCCACATTCATCTCTGGCTTATTTCTGTTCCTCAAACATTGTCGCATGAGGTTTTGATTGAGGGCTTGGTGGTCTGTCTCCTTAGCCCTGAGAGAATATGGAAAATTCATTTTTGCTCTTTGGGGCTTTGAGCTTGTGTCTCTACATTCTGCCTACATGGCTTTAAAATATGGTAAATATCTTCAGGAAGAGACTAGTCATATCATATATTTGTGGCAGACCCTCTTTCCCCAGCCAGACTTTTTGTCCACAAAGCACCATGAAATCCTGGGAGATTTCGCTTTGTCTTTTAGAAGCTTCTGGCACAATTCTCTAGCCTCCCATACCATCTCAGAATTCAGCTTACCTGTGTGGAAAATAGATCATTATGTATACTTAGGAGTCCTCTAGTTTCCAACCGATTGTGCTTAACCCCACACTACTGCCAAAAGCTTGCTGGATTCTCTTTCTCTTAGTATAAGTCCTTCCACGTGGGCCAAGTCAGAATGCTCCTCAGTTCCACACCTAAAATCTACATATTGTTCTCATAAATCATCAGCACACCAAGGAAGAACTCTGCTGCCTGGAATTTTAGTTTGAATTATTTTCCAATTGCTTCAATAGATCTACAAATTACTTAAAAAGATGCTTTTTTGCAATTTGTCTTTTTATTCCTAATTGTGGCAGTGGAGAATTTTAGGAAGTAAACAACTTTTTGGTGGACATTTAATTCATACTGATACACAAAAATAGTTAATGTTTTTTGAAGAAAAACAAAATGACTTTTCTTGCCATTTTTCATTGAAAATGCTAGCAGTAGAATGAAAACTTAACCTGTATTTTCATTTGTCAAAAATACATTGTTCAAATCTCAATCATAATATAAGTTGGTCACAGGGATGGTAGTAAGGCATGGAGAATATAGCCAGTGATTCTGTAACATCTTTCTGTGTTGACAGATAGTAACTGCACTAGTTGGGGTGAGAATTTAATAATATGGGTGATTGTTGAACCACTGTGTTGTATACCTGAAACCAACATAAGATTGTTTATCAACTATATTTCAATAAAAAAATACACTGTTGAACTACATCACTAAATTGAATTTCTGGAGTGAATATAGTTTGGCCTCAGAACCAGTGATCTCCCTACAAGTGGATAAGCCTCTTTGATAATACTTTAGTAAGCTTATCCTTCCCCTCTCACTGCCTTTTAAACAACTTAAAATATTAAACTTCAATATGAGTCATATTTGAGAAACTAAAACATGTGCAAGGTTTTAGTTTTTTACATTAACTGTGCAATTTGAAAGAAAAAGAATTATTTTCTATGCAACTTAGATAAAGTATACCTAATTTTGGCTAATTATATGAGGTAATCAATAAATAATAATTACTGAGAATTTAGTTTTTAGACCTTTGTGTGTGGGTGCGGGCAGGGGTGGGGGGGTTTATAAAAAAAAACGTGCATACTGTTCTCTTTCATCAGGATTTTCCAACCTGGTTTGATGACTAGATTATGAAAAGTTCAAATTTTTAGGATAACTAAATGAATAAATGATACAAATTTCAATAGCTAGCATAACCCAGATCATTTCTACACAATCCTGTGAGATTGACTTTGCTGTGGATAAATTCCAGTTTACCTACAGAATAGCTATTAGTATGTATAGGATAGGAGATCTACTTTAGAAACAGCTTTAATCCTAACTAATAATTAGTTTATTGCTGAGCATTTATGTTGTCACAATTTGTGAGATGCTGAATGTAGGCAAAGTTTGACAAATAAAGTGATATACTGTTATCACCTAGGGGGAAAAGAACCTGGTAAAATCGTTTTACTAGAAGACTAAGATGACTGGACAATATTGTGTAATCTAAAGTTTGGTCTATACAGTTTATCACATTTGGGCAGATATAAACTCTTCATCAACTACTGTTTGAAGTAACTGGGCTCACAACTAATTGGTACTCTAATAACCAAAGGACTTCCTAGAACCCAAATTATTTATATTTTAAGATTTTAATTAAAATCTCCTGACCACCTAGCAAATGCAAAAGTTAAAATATGTATTTCGCCACATTATGATCATATATTCACAGAATTATAGAATCACACAATTTAAGAGCTGAATGGTACACCTTAGAGATTATTCCCTCAAACCTCATTTTTATAGTCAACCAAAAGCCTAGAAACGTTCATTTCACTGTTCAAAATCACAAGCCCTTGTTGGATTTTAAATTGTACATTTTTTATGAAAAACATAAACACTTTTCATCATCTTTTAGAAAGATCCATCATACTAGTAAAAATAAATTGGGGAAATTACTTTTAGAATATAAGAACCTGATGTGTTCTTGAAAACAAATGGCTTTGAAGTTGAGTTTTAGAAATATAACCTGATTTTCCCATTTAGACCCATAACAAGATGAGAAATACAATGAGAAAAACCTTTAGTATTACCTCTTTATTGGACATTTTAGTTTCCTGATTAAGTCGTAATAATATACCAAGTAATTCCGAAGAGTGGGCCTGGACTTTTGTGTATTTAACCCATATTTTCAGAGCCACATTTGGGACTAAATTTTTTTGTGTCTGCTACCAGATTCTGTGTGTTTCAAACAATTTAAGTCTTTATTTAAGAGAAATTTATTTTTTTTACTTAAAAGAAAAGGGTCCTGTAACCAACAACCATCTCAATCTCATTTAAATCTTATTTCATTTGCTACTTCATTTTGCTTCTCAATGTTACTTCCAAGTCAGTAAGTTGGGCATGACAGTGAAGTCTTGGGAACGAGGGTAAAAGTGTATTACATATGGGATTGTTTTCCTGTTCTCTGCTGTGATGGAGTAAAGGATGGAAATTGGTATGGGCAAGGCTAGCTCCCTCTCAAGGCCATAAGGGAAGGATTTATTCCAGGCCTCTCTCCTGGGCTTGCAGGTGGCCAGCTTCTCCCCATGTCCTTTCACATCCTCTGACCCCTATGCCTGTCTGTGTTCAAATGTCCCCTTTTTATAAGGGCACCACTCATACTGGGTTAGGGCCACCCAACTCCTGGATGATCTCATCTTAACTAATTACACCTGCAATGACCCTATTCTCAAATAAGGTCACCGTTACAATTGTGCTGTCAAAACACAAAAATTCAAATTGACAAAATAACTCGTATTATGTTATTCGAAAATGAGCAGATCACTATTGCACGACGCTTTAAGAATTTATTTTTAAATTTAGCGGCATTAGTACCTACACAATGTTGGGCAACCAATGCCCATATCCAAGTAAAACATATTTTTAAAAATCTAGATTTACGAATAATTAGTAAATCTAGAAAAAAGCTGTTGGCTATGAGTTACCTTTGACTGTGATTACCGTTGGTAAACCAAACAGGAACACATGCCAGCGAACTTCCTGGGGACCTACGAGAGAAGATTCAAAAGGCTGTTGAAACCAACCGCCGGCGCACCGCGGGGCCGACCGGGGAAGGCGGCGCGGGAACGGCGCGCGAGTCCCCCGCCTCGGACGGGCAGCGCGCCGCGGGCTCAGGGCGACCGTGCGGCGTGGCACTCACGGCTCGGGGCGGCCTCGGGGGCGCTCTGACACGGACCGGGGCTGACAGGCGATCCCTTTAGGGGGACGAGGGGGACTGCGAGGCTGGCGGGACGTGGGGAGCAGCAGGCTGGCCCTACAGCGGCGCGGCCTCGGCCCGGGCCGGGAGGGAGCGGCGGGCGCGCCAGTCCGCCACCCAGTGTAAGGCCCTTTCCTCACACGCTGCCGCCTCTGCGGCCTCCATCCGGCCGCTCCCCCTGTGCTTCTCTGGACTTGCCAGAGTGACGGCGGCTCCCGAGAAACACGCGCCGCTGGGCTGAGGCCCGAGGAGGGGCGGCGGGGGACCCATCACCTCGCGGCCGGGAGACCGAGCCGCCGCCACCCAGACGCCGAGGTGGTATATTTAAATCTGGCGGGGCTTCCCTAGTTGGGCCGGCCACGCCCCCCGCCGGCCGCCCAGGCCAGTCAGCGTCAGGCCCGCTATTTTTCAAACTCTTTTCCCGCCGCCAATCAGGGTCGAGCAGTGCATTCCTCTCCTGACCGGTTCTAACGGGTCTGGGAGTTAACGACCTCAGCGACCCACCGAACCTGCTAGGCTGGGGCTCGGGGGCCGGGCCTGGCGAGACGTCGACCAATAGGAAGGCTCCGTGGCTAGGGGGCGGGGTCTCCCGGAGTTTGAATAATCACCAGAGCCAATCCGAGAGGTGGGGGTGTGGCCTGCGGTCCGGCTCGTCAAGTTGCCGTGGCGCGGAGAACTCTGCAAAACAAGAGGCTGAGGCTTGCGTCCGCGACAAACCAGTTCACGCCGGAGCGGCGGGAGGGAAGCGTGTCTGGGGCATCCGGCAGCTCCGCGGGGCTCTGAGGAAAAGCCGCCACCAGGCAAGAGGCCGCTCCGGCCCCTCGGGTCGTGGGCCGGCCGCTCCCGCTTCCCCGCGGCCTTGTATAGGGCTCGGCGGAGGGCGGACCCGGGGAGGGCGGAGGCCGGGCCCGGCCCAGTGGTTTGGGCGGCGGGCGGGCGGCAGCTGTGCGGCGGGAGAGCGTTTCTGTCGGAGGGCTCGCGGGGGCCGGGGAGGCGGCGCCGGGGCGAGCGGGGCCTGGGCCGCGGGGCGGGGGCGGGGGCGGCTCTGCGGGGAAGCGGTACCCCGGCGCCCGCCCACCGGCTTCTCCCGCCAGGCCGCCGCCGCGACGCCGCCATGGGAAAGGGGGACCCCAACAAGCCGAGGGGCAAGATGTCCTCGTACGCCTTCTTCGTGCAGACGTGCCGGGAGGAGCACAAGAAGAAGCACCCGGACTCCTCCGTCAACTTCGCCGAGTTCTCCAAGAAGTGTTCGGAGCGATGGAAGGTGAGGGGGCGCGCCCTGGGACCCCGCTGGCCGCCGTGAGGGACGCGGGAACGCGGCTCCCCAGGGCCGGGGCCTCCGCGGGGCGCGGCTCACGCCCGGCCGCGGCCACCCTGCCCCTTTCCCGCCCGCAGACCATGTCCGCAAAGGAGAAGTCAAAGTTCGAAGATATGGCGAAAAGCGACAAGGCTCGCTACGACCGGGAGATGAAGAACTACGTTCCTCCCAAAGGCGACAAGAAAGGAAAGAAGAAGGACCCCAATGCTCCCAAAAGGCCTCCGTGAGTGGTTTTCAAAGCCGGTCAAGTAGCCCCTTGGTTGTTCACTCGGCTTATTAACTCGGCTGCTTCCTTTCAGATCTGCCTTCTTCCTGTTTTGCTCTGAACATCGCCCGAAGATCAAAAGCGAGCACCCGGGCTTGTCCATTGGAGATACTGCCAAGAAACTGGGTGAGATGTGGTCTGAGCAGTCAGCCAAAGACAAGCAGCCTTACGAGCAGAAAGCGGCGAAGCTGAAGGAGAAGTACGAAAAGGTACCTTGTCTTACCTCTTTAATGCCAAGGCTGAATTTAGGCCGTTAGTTTCCAAGTGAGTATGTTAGAAAAAGGTGTAACTAGAGAATTGGAAAGTTTAGATGATCTTGTATTAATGGCTGTCAGCTATGTTTAAAAGGCCTAATGAAAATTGTATACCTAAACATGAGCTAATTGAAACAGCCTTTCTTTTGGCTGAAACCAGTGTTTGTAGCATGGGTAGATTCTGAATACAGCTCTGATTGACAGTTAGATAGGTCCCCTAGTTTATAAAAGTGGAGGGCCAAGTATATTGTTTTAATTCGATGTTTCTAAGATGTGGGTGGGCGGGGCGTGAGGAACACAGATAATGGCAGTGAAAGTACTGACTTGGCTCTCTTACAGCCCCATGCCTTCACATCCTCAGCTCTGTAAAGCCTGCAGGGAACACACGCCCTCAAAACTGAGTTAGACTCTGAGTACCTTTTTAGACAGTCATCAGGGTTATTGGTCAATAACGCAGAGTTTACAGCTTAGAGGTTTTCACAGTTGAGTAATGACACCGGATGCCGAAGTTATATTTTTGGACAATATTTCAGGATATTGCCGCATACCGTGCTAAGGGCAAAAGTGAAGCTGGAAAGAAGGGCCCTGGCAGGCCAACAGGGTCAAAGAAGAAGAGTGAACCAGAGGATGAGGAGGAGGAGGAAGAGGAGGAGGAAGAGGAAGAGGAGGAGGAAGAGGAGGAAGATGAAGAATAAATGGCTGTCCTGTAATGATGTGTGGAGTGTGTGTGTGTGCTCAGGCAACTGTTTTGCTAAGAATGTGAATTCAAGTGCAGCTCAATATTAGCTTCAGTATAAAAACTGTACAGATTTTTGTATAGCTGATAAGATTCTTTGTAGAGAAAATACTTTTTTAAAAATGCAGGTTGTAGCTTTTTGAGGGGCTACTACATAGTTAGATTTTAAAGCTTCTGATAAATGTTTCTAAATATTTAATGGTTTCCTTAATTTCTTGACTTGTGTATGGTAGCACAGCAAACATGTAGGAATTGGTATCAATAGATTTTGGGTTTGTTAGAATGTTGCATTTTGTTTTTTTTTTAATTGTAATAAAATTATATTATTTTTATTGTCTTTGTCTTATATGCTAGAGTTAATTTTCACCTTAAAAAACATGTTCTGGAGCCATATTGACTTTTGTCATGTTTCTGCCTAATAGTTCCTATACACAGTTTAGTAAAATGGTTAAAAAAAGTGAAGCCTGTCCATGTTCTTCATATTTATAAAGTATTCTTTAAAAGGTGTGGATTAATGAACTTCTAAATTTATAGTTTTACAAAATCAGTTTTGTTCTTTACGTTTCTGTTCATCTGTTAGCTAACTTGTTCACTGGGTCTTGTTTTAACTAATACTTTATCTTGGAAATTTTCTCATTAATGAGGCAGAGGAGCTAGTACCATTAGGTCATGGTAGAACACCAGAGTGAATTTTGAGTTAAATCTTAAAAATCAGTATGGTGTTTAAGCTTTAGAATTCTGGGTAACCTAAGCAAGCAATTGAGATGGTTATTGGGATCTGTGACTAGGATTTGTATTTGCTGGGGAAAGGACTTAAATCTAATTTTAGGGGAGCAATTGCTGGAGGTTAGTGAAAGTTGACCCATCTCTTGGTTAAATGGTTATAGAAGAAACATCTTTGTTGATAGTTAACATAGTGGTCCTGGTTACCTATCAAATTTTAGAATAGAAGTAAATTCTTACTACCCAACCATGGGATCTTTGATTGTGTCTGTCTTATGCCATATTTGGAATAAACACTTGCTAAGGATTATTTCATTTCTCAAACCGGAAATAACCAAAGTTAAGTGAAAGTGAGGTATTAGCATAAGTAACCAGAGCAAATGGACCCAAGTAATTAAAACCACTTTACGATTGCCCTGTATACTGATGATTGCACATTTAAATTCAGGGTTTTGTTGATAATTAAACTTTTTTCTTTTTAATATATTTTGTTGTTAGATGATTTAATAATGCTAAAAACTTGGGGATAATGTATTTTAGAAACATCTAGTTCTGGATCCTGGTTCCCCAGTTCTACCAATACTAGGTTTATGAACTTCAGCTTATTTCTCCCCATTTGTAATATGTGATCATTACAGTGTTTTAGTGATTAAAAGAAAGTACAGTACCTAGTACATAGGAGAAATGTTACATAATTGTTAAAATTGAAATAGGAATTTCTAAATCTATAGATTAGACTCATGAAGCCAACCTACCAGGTTCTTTGTTACCTTTCTGGGAGTTTTTGTGAGTGTTTTCATTCTGTTCTTTATTTAAATATATGTTAAGTTTCTAAGCTAAGACTGACTCGTAATCAAAAACTGCTCCAGAATCAGCTCAGGATTTGAGGTGAGTCCTCATGTTTGATATTTTCTAAGCATGGATCTAAATTTACAGTACCGGAAATGTTCACCAGTACCTTTTTTAGGACTAGGTGACGAGTGATTATGTTGGAAAGCACTGAAAGGGGTTAAGAATTAGTGGTTGTTCCAGACCAGCTAGTCCTTGGTAAGTTTATGAAACCCTGCTCCCATTATTTTCTTTTAAGAAATAGGTATCTTGATAGTGTGCAGCATAAAAGGGCTATGTAGTGGATGGTTTGCATCCTTGATTCCCAACAACCTAGTTCGCCCAGGAGGAAACCTCACTAATACAGTAGTTTATTCTTCAAGACAGACTTAAGAATGAATAATGGTGTATATATAAATTAATACTACAAAGTGGACTCCATATATTCTGCCCCTTGTTCTCATCATTTTAGAGATTGTTCTCAGTATTACAGCTGCCATATTCATTAGTATCCCATTGAATAGATCATAATTTAACCATTTCCCTAAAGATAGTAGTTTGTATTTTTTTTTTGCTTAAAAACTTTTGCTGTGACTATCCTTGTATGTAATTTGAAAAAATCAAAACATTTTAAGTTTGTGCATTTTAGAATCTGCTAGTCATTAGAATAACTAAAACCCGATTTGGTGTGTGTAAGAAACTGCATTTGTGCTTACTGAAGCCTGCCAAAACTGCTCTCCGTGAAAGTAATGTGTACATCCCACTGCCATGATGGCTTTAGATTGCTCATTTCCTCGTAAGTACAGTGCCCATACTTAATCTTTTGCTATTCTGATACAAAAGAAGTGGTTCTTTCTAGTATGAATTTAGCATTTTTTTATATTAAGAGCCATTTGTGTTTCTGTGGTCTTCTGTATTGTTTTTATTAGTAACTTGTAGGAATTAGGGAAAGTAGTAACCCTTTGTAATATGCTTTGTAAATACATTTCTCATCATTTGTTCTTTTGACTTTTTTTATGATGGGTTTTTTTCATGCAAAGTTTTATTTTTATGTAGGCAAACTTACCTTTTAGTAGCCTTAGCAAGGCCTTTCCCAATCAAGATTAAACAAGCTTTCTTATTATTAAATCTTGGATTCTTCTGGAATTTATTCTGATCCAAGGACTGAGGTAGGGGCTCAAATTTCCAGATGGCAGTTGCTACTTTTGGCCTTATAATCTATAAAAGCTGGGTTAGAAGATCCGAAGGTCCCTTATGTATTGAGCAGTCACTTGCAAATTTGCTCAGTAGATGACCATATGCCTTTTTTAAGTATTTTGCTTTTTAACAGCATCACTTACTGTTAAAAGTAGTAAATTGTGAGCTTGTCTTAGAATAGTACAAATATCTCAAACCTGTTACTACATATGCCACTAGAAGTGTTTTAAAAAGAGTAATTTTATTTCTTGGGGAACAGCAAGAAAGATACAGCAGCTTTTATGACACTGCCTAACATCCAGTCCTTTTTAAATAAAAACTCTTTAGAAATAAGCCATTTTTTGGATTAGTTCGCATGAGATTCCTATTGGAGACTGACATTTCTGGAGAAAGGTAGGATATTGACGGAAGTGCAAAGATGTAGAGAAGGTAGATGGGAAAGGTCTTCATGTTGTGATGTGAGCTCAAGGGCCCTGAGGTTTCTTGGATGCTGCTTTGTACTTAGTGCTGGAAATGTAGGAGCTCTATAAATGTTTTTAAACAAAAATGCCCAGGGTGGAGGGGACAGCTATTTAGCTCAGTCCTGTTGCTGGTTAGAAATGTGGGTGTTGGATCCCCAAATGTCCCAAATTTTCAAGCAGAACCAGAATTCTAGATTTTTAACAAGTGTGAAACCTGAATTGTAAATACTGGCAATGAACCCAAATGTCAGGGTCCAAGAAAACATGTCTGTAGGTGAGATTCTGTCCATGGGTCACCAGTTTGCCATTTCTGTGAATTAGTGTAGGTAAATGTAAGATTACATTTATTTGAAATAGGGCTACTAATAAATGTTTATGTATGCTTGCTAGCTAAGCACTGTTTTTATGGTTGCATAAGAAACCTTTCTCGCCTTAATCGAAACTCATCTAGCTTCTTACCCTGCAATAAAGGTAAACACAGACACGGCTTCTGAAGCCTTAATGGAGTTTCATGTGCTCCTGGGCTTCAGCACGTCAGGACTGACAATGCAGACTTCTCTCGGTGAGCCTCATCCCAGGAGTTACCCTGTCTACAGAACCGTGGCTCACGAGCACAAGTATATTGTCACATTAAAAGAAAAAAAACTTGTAAGCAATATGCAGCATTAATTTCAAAATCGGAAATGTTCTTTATATGAACTGGTCCAGTCCCCTACCTTCAGGAAGACAGCAGTCATCTAGGATGGTGTCCTAGGGCAGCAGGCAGGAGATGGTAACACTAAGTTACATTTATGTTACTTGGGTCTTCCCATTTTCCAATAAAGTTGAGATGGCTTATAACAACAAATTAAAATACAAACATACAAAGGACTAAAACAAGGTTATGACAAATGAAGATTAAGGCGCCGAGGAGCTTACCCTTGGGGATGAGATCAGAGTGTGAAGAGGGCTGTTTCTTACTGGTTTGGCAACATCAGACAAATTTCGGTTTTCTCATCTGTAAAATTAGAATTTTTTTTTAAGGGTTAAATGCAATACATTTAAGACACAGCCTGGTAGCAAGAAATAGTATTAGCTAAAAAGTATACATACCAATATGTATAGGTTAATATAGTTGCTAAGGTAAGAGCATCAGATACAGTTCTGAGATTCTTGACAGTCAAGGTAGAGAGGAAAACTACAGATACATAGAGAACAAATAGAAATTCTTCTCGGGGCTCTATGGGTACTGAGTATTGGTGTTTATGTCCTTGATTCCACATTAAATTTGTGAACTTAGACAAGTTATTTAACCTCTCAAACACATATTAATGTGTGATTATGTTTTAGTTGGTTTTGAATTTATAAAACGTTTGCTGAGTGAAGTCTTGGTTATTTGTCACTCAACATTATCCTACTGACTTGTTTATAACTAGTTCATTCATGTTCATTGCTGTGTAACATTCCTTCATGTGACTATACCATAGTTTATCCGTCCTCCTGTTGATGGGTATTTATTTGGGTTATTCCTGGGGTTTCTGCTATTGTAAATGGCAGTGCTATAAAAATTCCTGTGCGGGTTTCCTGGTAGTGAAGTGCACGCCCCCTCCAGGAACCTGCTCCAAAGATCGCAGCTGTCTCAGCAGCTACATACTCCTGCTGTCTGCCCCCTCAGCTTAGCAATATCATTCTGTGTGAGCTCCACTGTGCTGTACCATCGTTGGGAAAGTTTTCCCCAGCAGGCAGACACAAACCTAGGTTCCCCATGTGCATTCCTCTCAAATATCATGCTCTGCTTTGCCTGCTAGCTAATTCCTGGAAATATGTTCTATCCAGTTTTACAGTTGCTTAGGAGAGTAGGGTAATTCCCAACACCACTTATTATGGTCAAACATGGAAGCCTATTTATCTTTATTTTCTATGGAAAGTATTGTTCTGGGCATTTAATCACATGAATACAGGTGGGGTTTATTATATGCTTATATTGAAAGCCCAAGAGAAATTTCACTTGATAAAGAATATACTATCTTGGACATTCTTCAGGGTGCACTTAGTTCTATTCAAGAGTTAAATCACACCTCTGAAAACTATGTTCTACACACGTTATATAAATGGTGTGAGGTAGAGAGAATGATTTATTCCCAATGGATAACCATTTCAGCTCCAATTTAAGAAGCAGCTTAACTTCTGAGCATCATTTCTTCACTTGTCAGGGTAATGATATAGACCAGATACACACAGCCTTTACAGAGGGTCTGTAGTGTAGCTGTCTTAATTCTGATTGAGGACAGATTTTAATACTGAAACCAGATAACAGCTAACATTTATATTACCCTAAATATGTTGGGAACTATCCTAAACACTTTTTGTATGTTAACTCATATAATCCTAATAAAAATCCTATGAAATAGGCACTATTATTCTCCTCACTTTACAAATGGGGAAAGCGAGGCATAGAGGTTAAATAACCTGCCCAAGGTCACACAAGTAATTTGTAGTGGAACAGGGATTCGAACATAGACAAGTCCACCATCTTATGCTACTATTCAGATGAGCAGATGGTAATATCATTCCACTGGGAAAATTAAGGAGTCCTCCATTCCACCTCTGCCTAGATGTGGGCCAGAAGCCAGATTCACTTATAAAACAAATCCACTAACCTAAATTTTGCGCATTGCAAAGTCTTAAAAATGAGAATTGCAAAGCAATTATTGAAGTAGTTTAGAGACAGTCCTCACTTTAATCTCTAATTCCAAAGATGGTGGTCCCCCCAAAACACCTTGACTTTTGTCCATTTTCTTGCAACAGATTGAGTCTAATGAATAATATGCATTTTCACAATGTTCAATACTTTAAAAAGGCACTTTCACATGTATTAATTTTTACACACCCAAACCAATGGCTTACTAGGTGTCTGGGTCAGGCAGGTACTTGTCACGCTGCCCATGGAATCATAGGTAGATTTTTTTCCCCATTACTTTCTTTCTAGAAATGAAATGCACTCAAAAATCCCTGAGAGACCATATTTTAAGAAATAAGCACTTCAGACTCCATTTACTGCAGTCTGATGCTTGTGTCACCCTTCAAGTTCCTTAAGGCATAGCAGCTCAGGACTGGGTGATGGGACAGACAGCCAAGTCGGTGGGAAGAGTTTCCCAAACCAACACAGCCACTTACCGGGATGTCGGCAGTCACATCTTCTCTTGTGATGTCGCGTGTGGTGCTCCGCGGTCCTGTGGTTTGTTTCTGACTTCGTTTTTGGTGGGCTTCCCTTCTCTCAATCTGTCATGTTGTAAAACATTTTGATTCAAAGGAATTTTTGCTTTCATACGCTAATTACATAGCTGACGTACATGCCAAGAAAGATGTACGTTGCTGGGGTTGTATTTTATAACTGGATGAGTGACTTTAAAAAAAAAATTGCTATACACAGGCAACCAGAGGCAAAAATAGACCTTCCGTTTCTTTCCTACAGATAGGTAATCTCTTGCGTATTCTTAGCACGTTCTAAGCAGAATTCTAACCACACTCAAGTGCATGCTCAACAGTAACTAGGGTTTATGATATTTTCAGCTACTACATTTAAAAGTGTATGTTATAAATAGTAAAATCAAGTAATTATTTCAGATCTGCAGTGTTTAGATTTAGAAATGATTACATGTACTGAAAAAAACCATGGATTAAAATACAGTATTTTATTTTTTTCTCACCTAAAAAACACATAACCCAGAATTAAGATATACATAAACTTCTCAAATTTATACCTAATAAAATTTTGAATATTTATACAATTTCTACAGAAACATACAGTGTATCAAAATCTGCATAAATCAAATTTATAAAATGTGTAGAAATGCATAGTGATTTTATCCACTTACAAAGCAAGGATATGGGAATTATTTCCAAAGCAGCCTACAGTAGAAAATAGTCATTATGGCAGCAGCTTTCTGATGTTTTTCATGTTTGGTAAGGTTTCTGATTTCAATATAGGGAATCATTTTCATAGAGTAGCTGAACAAATTGCACAAAATACCCATTTAAAATTTATATGTGCAGTTTATGTACCACCTCTGTTAGGCCTATCTATGCATAGTTAAGAAGGTAATAATCCATTCAACAAGGAAAACAGAGCCTATTTGCAAACATACAATTTACCAATTCTCCTGGGCTTTTTTTTATAGTTGATTTATTTTGCAGTATATAAGCATATTAATGTATTCCTTTTTAACATCTCTAGAGATGAATGAAAGCTAAAATGGTTGATCACAAATCAATAGGAAAATACAAATTGACAATTCAAAATTATAAATAAAACTGTGTTTAGGATGTTTAACTTTGACTCTCCAAATTCTAAGAGCTAAGCTTAGAAGAAACATTTGTAGGCTTTTTTTTTAAACAAGCTGTAGGTTTTTCCTTTTTTTTTTAAAACTTAAAAAATATTTCCCTCTGGCAGTACTTCACGAATTCCTTCCATTGTAATGATGTCATGATCGCAGGATCAAAAATGCTTCATTTCCTTGCCATTCTCCACCTCATCGTTTTTTGTTGGGTTTTTTTTTTTTGCATTCAACAGAGCATTTTAATCTTTGAGGCAATAAAGGACTGTTATTTAAAAATTAAAATCAAACTGATCACTTGCAGTATTTGGTTTTCCTATAGTAGGTACTGTCAGTAAATGTTTAAATCCAAGTAAGTCTTCTTTTTCTGGAAAAACGCTAATAGAAATATGCTTCCTAAAGAAATTTAGAAACACTAGGAAACTAACACCTAATCTAACAGAAAGAAGTTTGTAACTGTTAATGAACTGTATTTTTAATAGTCTTTAAAAATTTTTTTAAATGTGCAGGGAATTTCATTTGGGGGAAAATATAAATGAAACCTCCACTCACTCTTGGCTTCCTAAGTTGCACAGCTTAAGTTAGAATGCACAGGAGTTTTGCAAGGCTTAATCTAATGAGTGCTTGGAAATTCTTACCTCAGTCAGAATAAACCTGATGTGTTTACAGTGGTGTTTTATTGTTTTTTGTTACCCCCATTTCAAGGTTTCAAAACGGAAAGTCATTTATAGTTTTTTATAGTGGCAGGTATTGGGGAAAAGTCCCAAATGTAAGTGGATTATTTTTCTCTAGTTGGGAGAGACCCCTTTGCTGTCACAGGAGCGGGCGTCAGCAGAGGGCACTGGGAATGCCAGCAAGTAAGGAAGTTAACGCCATACAATCTTCAAACCCGATAGAATAGCTTTGGGATGTTCCATATTGTCATTTCTTTTTTAAGTCATACGATACTCAATTTCAGAACAAATGGTAGCCATTCTGAGTAGTAAAAGTATTTCCCATAGAGGTGACAATTTGATCACAACTATCCTATAAATTTATCAAAAGCTCTTGAAATATATATATACTGAGAAATGAAAGAGGCACTAAATGTGTGGAAATTCACCTTTCAAAAAAGCAGCATGACTGTGAAGAAGGCCACGTTGGCTAATAACCTGTGGCAGTGCTTCAAAAAGATGTGAAATTAAATAAAGACACGACAGGTCAATCACCACCAAGTGACATATGAAAGTCTGGTTAACCCAACCTTTCTTCAAGTGTGTTTAAAAAAAAAAAAAATCAAACTGCCTTTCAGACCCCTGAGTGTAATCCCGAAGACAAGCACAAGGCTTTTAACCCTGTTCTAAGGGAAACAGAGCTAAATGCACAAATGCAGAATATCATGACAACTAAACAAATAAAAGATGTAAACATCTACCAAGTTTAAGGT
This sequence comes from Smutsia gigantea, assembly GCA_032199065.1. NCBI lineage: Eukaryota > Metazoa > Chordata > Mammalia > Pholidota > Manidae > Smutsia > Smutsia gigantea. The sequence goes on along the minus strand of JAVSCE010003186.1, from coordinate 107,414 downwards.
AAAAGCAGTTTTGTAAACAGTAACTGCAGATGATAATGTTATTGTAAAATCACAGTTTCTCAGTGTCCTTCCAACCGATCAGGAGGTTCTGGGTTTTGCTGTACAGAGTCAATAGATGCAGCAGGGTTCAGGCGGTTCTCGGTCCTGCGTGAATTCACGGGTGAGTAGGTAGGTTCCTGATTTCTTTTTATTCTTTCTAAATGCTATGGATGTTATTTATTTCCCATTTCTGAGTCATTTTACTGGAGTCACAATTGGAGAGAAACACTTGATGGAGGACGTCTGAACGATCTAAGCACTTCCCGGAAGGGATGTGAGTAAATCTGTGCAGGTTCTGGAAAACACAGGAGAAAGAGGTCTTACATTTGTACTTTTTTGATACTGCTCACATTAGAAGTCATTAGCTGGCTCTTGTAAGAAGGTAATTTGAAGCAAATGAACCTCAGACAGGATTTCCCTTGTGTAGGAAGCCCTTGCATTGTTAAGTCATAATGTAGCGCCCGCACCTCAGATTCAACGTATACGAACCTAAACTCAGTTACCTTCCCTTCTCTAGCTCCTGCCCCGGCTAATGCCCGCAGCAGCCTCCTGGCTGGGGCACCTGGTGAGCACCTTCCTCGCGTCCTGGGCGGGAGAGGACCCACATCTGCAAAGCCACCCTTCCAGCCCGGCGAATGCCCCGGGCTTCCTCAGTGCGGCTCAGGGCTCCGCGGAGTGTGGTCCTCGGCCTGTCTTAGACTGGGTCTGTACGGGCAAATCTATTTTCACCACAACACAAAGACCCCATTTGCCTTTCTCACTGGAGTGACATTCATAGCGTGCAAAAGCGCACGGTGGGTGGAGAGGTGGGGCCTCCGAGTAAATCAAGCAGTGACACAAAACTGCCGGTGGTCACATTTCCTCGTGGAGACATCCTCACAGTTAAAAAAGAAAATGTCATTCTTACATAAGCATGTCCTGAATGAAGCAATAAAACTTACTGGTGTTCTATTAAATCCTGACCCTCGAGGATAGTTTTTAAAACATCTGGAGAAGCAATGGGAGTGCACACACAGGCGCTCTGGGCGCTGATGGACGACGGCGTCTCCAACGTCTGGCTGGGGGCCTCCTCGCTGCCCTCCCCGCGGGACACCATCCTGGCGGGGCGGGACAACTCGCAAACCATGGGGGCTCAAGATTCTCGAAAGTGAAGTGATCCTGTCACTTCAAAAAAAACCCAAAACCAAAAAAACCCGCACAACCAAAAAAGACACAAATCTGACAGCATCTGTTGCCACTGATAAAATTTGAGTTTTCAAGCAAAAATTTGAGTTTTGAAAAATTGGTTTTCACTGCCACGAATGTGACAGCTCCACTAAAAGACTTTTCTGACGAAGAAATCGGTGGTTGTACTTGTTATTCTCTGGCATTATATAATGAGATGTGTCAACATTTGGAGGATCTACACAACGTGGCGAGCCAGTATTTTCCAAACGCAATGCATCAAGTTATAAAAGCTGAGAGGGATTAAGGGCCCATTCAAAACAGAAGGCAGACCAATAGATTTAATGTAACAAAGGACTCAATCTGATAAGGTTTCAGATTCTACATTGCAAGTAACTTTTAATAAACTGCCACCGGTCGAGCTGTGGTGTAGCATCAAAGAACAGCCACAATTATCTGAAAAGGGCATTAAATTGCCCCCTTTCTTCTAACTGCATGGATATATGTGAGGCTGGACTTTCTTCATATTCTTCAACTGAAACAACAGTGCACATCAAACTGAACATGGAAGCAGTATGAGAATCCAGCTTCTGTAAGCCAGACATTAAATGAATTTGCCAGACTATAAAACCATGCTATTCCTACCACTTTTCTGGAAAAATAGTAAATTTTGATTAAAAGTATTATCTATATTAACATGTGATAGGGTCATTCTTGTTACTTTTTCATGAATTAATGCTTAAATACTTTAAAAACTACTCAGATTTCATTTCCAAATCAGGAAATGTTTCTATGTATACCCTATACACAATCTATTTGGGAAGAGTGTCCATGATTTTTTTTTAAGTGTAAAGGGCATCTAGAGACCAAGAAGCTTGAGAGCTGCTGACTGGGCCCATCTCCCTGCTGCTCAGTCCACACTTCACAATGTTGGCAGAATTATTTTCCTATAAATTATCCACTGTTTCCTATCACTGCTCCTCAAAAATGTTGACCATTCTCTACCACTTACAAATGAAGTTCAGTTTTATTGCACATGGAGTACAATTTGGAGGCACCAATGGAACTCCTAGAATTGCCTACACTTTCATGCCATGCCTTTGATTGCCCAGTTTTCTTATCCGCCATGAAAAGCCTTTGTGTACCTCAAGACCTGGTACAACGAGACTTCCTACATGAAACTCACCAGAGGTGGTTCCTCCTAGAATCTCTCTTGCTGTCCTATGGCATTTGCTTATTTTTATTCCTGCATTTTCTTTCCTTCTTTGCCATTACAGTATGATGTGTTTTAGCTATTTTTCGAAGTCCCCACATCATTGGGCCCCAGGGAATACTGAAGTAATGTCTGGTGCACGAATACAAATTCAGTACTGTGTCCTTCAAAACATCTAAAATATGTACATTCCATTACTGCTTGATAGTCGTTTCTGGTCCGCGAGCCTTCTTTTACTGTTTTACTAAGAGTGTTCTCACTGATGCCTATCATTTATTGCTATTATTCATCTTTCTTGGTGGAAATAAATGGGTTCATGTAAATCTTCCCCTTCCTAACTTGTCATAAGAAAAAAATCAGCAACTGACACATACTTACCACTTCCTAGTAATTATCTATGAATGACGAAAAGTGGGACTATTAAGCTGGGTAGTAACATCACGAGAGAGCAAACAAGCGCTTGCATGACAGATGGGCTATGATAACAAAAGCCAGATGAGTAAGTGAAATCGAGGGTTGTCAGGTTCTTTCAATATGGAGCAGCTTTCCCAGCGTTGTGTTTCACAATAAATTGATTTTAGTCAAGTCTACACTTTGAAAATTATACATAAATTCAGCAGTATGGAATCCTCAGCTGGGCACGGAAGTTTGAATATTCACAGCTGCAACAGAAACACTGCTCCTGCAGTGTGAAGTGAATAATCTAATATGACTTTTAAATAAGCAATGGGCAACAGCATTCAAACAGCAAAACAAAATTGTGAAAGGCCTGGAGTTTTGAGTGTTATTTGTCTGTCTCTGTCTCCACCTGCTGGGCAACATGAAATATAAACGCACTATTTGTTCCTTTTTATTATACGTAAAATTTTACTTTAATGAATGACTCATTTACACGTAAAAAATCAGATTTGGTCTTAGAATAAGGGTGATGACTGTCTCCAAGAACAGATTTCCTTGTGCCACTGAAACCAGCAGGGAGTCTCGTGGACATCTTGTGACCTCATTACATGACACACCAGGGAATAAAAGTGATGCTTCTTTATGGGGCCATGAGTCACTCGGTGCTCAAGAAACACTAAGGGAGAGGCAGAAATGCAAACCAATCTGAATGCAGGTTTTAAGAGTCATACATCTAAATTCCACATGGTAGGTGTTAAAAAAGAAAAAATAGCATATATTATGTAAGGAGTAGAAATACAAAATACCTTGAAGTACTGCCATTCTTTAAATTCATTCAGATTACAGTGTGTGATCATGATCTTCGATCCATCAGGCCCCTTCGTCAAACACTGGTCATACTGCATGAGTTGATTAGCTTCATTGATTCGGAAAAGCTATTAAAAAAAAAGAAATTAAAAAATAACAGAGGCACCTTTCTGCTAATATACACTTTAAAAAGAAAGAAACTTAACTCCTCTAAAGTCAATGACTATCTTATTTTTCTATAGTTTTTCTGTAATTCAAAATCATAGGTCCAAAGACAGGAATTTATTCATTTTGATGGTGGTGCAGACCCCTGACAACTCTTTAAGGACCATGCGGTGTTCTCTAGGCTCTGAGACACAGATCGGGTCATTGACACGCATTCATCATGTACCAGCAATGGTGGCCAATGCGTAGGTGGAAACAGACCTGGTCATGTTTCATGATCTAAATTAGAGACAAGAAAAGCACTCACAAAAATAAATAAGAAAACATATTTGTGAAATAAACCTTACTGGCAGTAACATCCCAGATTTTGGGGGGAAAATATGGAATACTGAACAACATTTGCAAATAAAGTTGTAGGAAGCTAGGCTCCATGGTCACATACTTACCCAAGAATGCATTCTGATCTCGTACATTAGACCCATTCCAGATTCTGGTTGCTTACGTGAAAACAAGTACTGCCCCCCATCTAAGTAGGTGCTAAGTAAATTTTAGCATATTCAGTTCTTTACAGAATGCTTTATTTTATCAAAACAAAATTACTGGACTGAAGAGCACAGTAAGCCTGGTAGCTCTCGATGCAGACCCGTCTGAACACGGCAGGGCAGTTACCTGATTCCCTCCCATCCTGTGGCAGGGTCCCAGTTCAACAAATCCTCCGTTCGTCTTTCCCATGCTATCGATGCAGTAAACAGTTTCAAAGCCTCTAATCTAAAAAAAAAATGAACACAGAACCAAAGAGCAGGAAACAGTTTAGTTTTTAATAAGCTCCAGTGTCCGAGGAAAAGTCCCAGGTGCACTGTTACGGTTCGCAGGGCGACCTGGGCATGATGCCCGGGGACGGCCGCGCTGTCTGTCTCTGAGGAGGTGCAGCGCGCTGGTCATCTCCGAAACCATTTATAGTCTTGAAGTCAACACTGGAAGGAGCCCACTGCAACTAAGGACACTGGCCTAGAGATTTTGATGCAGCACCACCGAAGACAAAATAAAAGGGTGTCCTTCAAGTACAATTCCAGGTGCATGGTAGGTGAGAAGCAAACACGGGTTTCCTTCTTTGCAATGAAGGTTTTATTTAAGAATGGCCTTTTTCCTTTTTGGAAAGATATTTATATTACCTCAATTATAAATGACTATAGTATTTGGATAAAATGCTGTACTCATTCAGTCGGTCAGCAAACCCTGATGAGGAGCTATGATGATAAGAGCTCTAGAAGACAGCAAGAGAAGCAAGCCACGGCCCAGGGCCCTCGCGTCTGCAGGGAGGTTAGGAGGTGGCCATCTGTCAGGGCGGAGGGAGAGGCCTCTTGCCCCACCCAGAGGAACTCTTTTAACTGGCAGGGGTTTACCCTGGGATGTGCAGGGAATGCTGGGAAGTGTAAGGTGCAGAGGCCAGAATGGGGACAGATCAACCTGAGAAGTTCAGGGGTGGGGCTGGGAGGCGGGGCCGAAAATGCCGTCTATTCATTCACTCGCGCCTTTATTTCTGCACCAAGTATTAAGTGAGAGCTGTGCCGGCACATTGCAGGCTCTGACTCCCCGGGGAACAGAACAGATAAGGGTCCTTGCCCCAGCGAGCTTACTATCCAGGGAGGGAAAGACAGAAGAGAAAAACCTAACAGGTGTGTTAGGAAGTGGTACGTGCCTTGGAGAAAAGAGGACACAGGGCAGGCTGGGGAGGCGGCCAGGAGTAGCTGGGGGGCAAGCAGGGCAGAGCTCAGAGCAGGTGCCCCCACGCAGACCCGAGGGATCCGAGTCAGCCACACCTGCAGGGCTAACTGCTGTCGGAGGGAGGCGTCCCCGGCAGGGGGTGGGGCCAGCAGGAGCTGGGGGGCTGAGAGGCCACCAGGGAAGGCCAGCAGGACAGTGGGAGCTCCGGGCACTGAGCGGCTGCCAGAAAGGACTCTGCCTTCACTCGCTGCAGTTCCTCCCACAGGAAGGGTATGACCCGAGTCCCAGCAGAAAAGGTCACTGCCTGCTGGGTCTAGGACAGGCTGCAGGAAGCACAGGGGGTCTCAGGGAGAGAGACATGGCTCAGAGTGCAGGACACAGGAGGCAGGCTCGGGAACCTGGGGTTCAGGGTGAGAGAAGTGGACTGAAGCCAGTGGCACCAGCGTGGGAGGGAGCAGAGCGTGGTGTGGGGACGCTGGGTCTGAAATGGCTGAGACTCCCAAGTGACGTTTCAACCAGGCAGCTGAGGTGCCTGTCTGGACCCTGGGGGACAGGTTTGGGCTGAAGATAGACACTTGAGAGCCATCTGCATGTCTTTGGTTTTAAAGCCACAGGACAGGGCATGAGCACCCAGAGAACTGGTCACTCAGCCGGGAAGATGCCACATGGACGGTGTCCTGGGAGACTAAGAGGGAAGGAAGGTGCGGCCCCATCTCCCAGGGCTGGTGGGCTGGGGCACTTACACACAGAGGCGACCTAGAGTGCAGAGGACGGTATGGAAACCAGAGGTGCAGAGAGAGGGTACGTGTCGGCGTCTCCTATGCCCAACCTCTGAAGCTGGGATGGACTCCTAGGAGTGGATACCGTCCTCTCTTCTCTGTCATTCCTCCCCATGTGATCTCATTCAGTCCCACGGAACTGTCCACCTGCTGAAGGCTCCAGAGTCCAACACCTCTTCTCTGGGCTTCAGTACTACCTGCAACCTACCCGAGGGCTCTCCTGGGTGTCTGAGGGTCCCTTCACCCACCCGCAACACCAACAGAAAGCCTGCTATCCCCGGCCCTTCCTACCTGTCCCCTCGGCCAACTTTCCCATCTCAGCTGCCACCTAATCGGCCACTCACTCAAGTGAACAACCGGACTAGTCCCCCCGGACCACCACTGTCATGGACCAGCCCGTCGGTGACCGACCTCCCGACGAACTGTGCATCTCAAGTCTGTTTTCATCTCTCCATGTTCACTTCCGACAGCCTAGATCGAGCTGTCACCGCTTCTCACCAGAACTACCCTACAGGTTTCCTAACTGGCATCTTTGTTTCAACTCTAAATCCTCCTTCCCAGCATTATGGCCAGAAATAAAAACGGGTGACGGGACTTGACAGATGCCTCCAACCACACGCTTTGAGATCTGAAAATCAGCGGATACTCACTTCTCCCCAGTCGACGTTCTTGGGCGGCAGAGGGTAGTGTGAGGTGATATCGTAAGCGATTTCTTCCATGAACCATTTGAAACTTTTGCAGTTGTGATCTTCTCGGAATTTTTTGAGCTCAGATATATCCCCATAGGGTAACGCCTGTGATTCAGGACGGCTGGCGTAGAAATAATCTTTATACTCATCCCACCAAACCTCTACAACTCTAACATAATTCTGTGAAAAAGAGAATTAGAATTGTTATGAAAAATAAGAAATATTTGTAAGGTTACAAACAGTCCATCTTAGACACTGATCTGTCACCTACCAATAAGGCCTGATATTTAATTAAACAACAAATCCAAGTGAGCTAATGACTCTAATATGCCAACTGCTAAGGATAAAAATGTCGTGCATGTTCAGCTAGAAACTGCTGGACACTGAGTCTGGTATCGCTGAGCTGAAGGACCATTTACTCTATGATAGGAAGTTCTATCCTGCTTCTAGTGGAAGAACTCGAAGCTCAGAGAGAGTTTACAGCAGGCTGGCCAGGGTCCTGTCCCCTCCTCCCAGAACAATGTCTTTCTGTTAGTCTGTGTAGGGAAAGCTCATTTCAGGAACAGTCACGAAAAACATTAGCTTCCTTTAATACAACACATTTTTTTGCAGATCTTTCCTGTTACAACTATAATAGAACCATTTAACTATCAGGCAGAATTAACTAGGTATTTTTCCCAGTTGGTACACTTCGAGCAAAAGTAACTGAAGAACAATGTGGTAACAGACAAAGATATAACTCCACAGTTTTCCTGAAGGGACTCAGGGGTGAGTGTGTGACAGTGTTAGTACCCCCAGGCCCGGTCGTCTCCATCACGCAGGGGTGAGTGTGTGATGGCATTAGTAGCCCCAGGCCCAGTCATCTCCATCACGCAGGGGTGAGTCTGTGATGGCGTTAGTACCCCCAGGCCCGGTCATCTCCATCACGCAGGGGTGAGTATGTGACGGCGTTAGTACCCCCAGGCCCGGTCATCTCCATCACGCAGGGGTGAGTCTGTGATGGCGTTAGTACCCCCAGGCATGGTCGTATCCATCACACAGGGGTGAGTGTGTGACGGCGTTAGTACCCGCAGGCCCGGTCGTCTCCATCACGCAGGGGTGAGTCTGTGACGGCGTTAGTACCCCCAGGCCCGGTCGTCTCCATCACGCAGGGGTGAGTGTGTGACGGCGTTAGTACCCCCAGGCCCGGTCGTCTCCATCACGCAGGGGTGAGTCTGTGATGGCGTTAGTACCCCCAGGCATGGTCGTATCCATCACACAGGGGTGAGTGTGTGACGGCGTTAGTACCCGCAGGCCCGGTCGTCTCCATCACGCAGGGGTGAGTCTGTGATGGCGTTAGTACCCCCAGGCATGGTCGTCTCCATCACGCAGGGGTGAGTCTGTGATGGCGTTAGTACCCCCAGGCATGGTCGTCTCCATCACGCAGGGGTGAGTCTGTGACGGCGTTAGTACCCCCAGGCCCGGTCGTCTCCATCACGCAGGGGTGAGTCTGTGACGGCGTTAGTACCCCCAGGCCCGGTCGTCTCCATCACGCAGGGTAGTGTGTGACGGCGTTAGTACCCCCAGGCGGTCATCTCCATCACGCAGGGGTGAGTCTGTGATGGCGTTAGTACCCGCAGGCCCGGTCGTCTCCATCACGCAGGGGTGAGTGTGTGACGGCGTTAGTACCCCCAGGCCCGGTCGTCTCCATCACGCAGGGGTGAGTGTGTGACGGCGTTAGTACCCCCAGGCCCGGTCGTCTCCATCACGCAGGGGTGAGTGTGTGACGGCGTTAGTACCCCCAGGCCCGGTCATCTCCATCACGCAGGGGTGAGTCTGTGATGGCGTTAGTACCCCCAGGCATGGTCGTATCCATCACACAGGGGTGAGTGTGTGACGGCGTTAGTACCCGCAGGCCCGGTCGTCTCCATCACGCAGGGGTGAGTGTGTGACGGCGTTAGTACCCCCAGGCCCGGTCGTCTCCATCACGCAGGGGTGAGTGTGTGATGGCGTTAGTACCCCCAGGCCCGGTCGTCTCCATCACACATTAGCCAACTGTCTATAAAGAGTTCAAGAGTCAATGTTTTTGCCTCAGCGGCCGCACAGCTCCCCTTGCAACTCCATTTGTGAGAAAGTAGCTGCAGACAACCCACAAGCAGAGGCTATGTTCCAGTGCAAGTTCGCTTACTGGAAAAGGCTGGGTTTGGCCTGCGGGCCACAGCTGCTGACCTGTTTTACAGCATGAGCAGGAGCGCCCAGAGCTCAGATTACATTTTTTCTAGGCTATGATCACCAAAGGGTGAACATGCTACCACAGGCATGTGGTTGCAGAAGCCTGTGGGTTTAAAAAAAGTTTTTAAGCAGCAGTATCCTAAAAGAACACATAGTGTTACTGCTAGATATTCTGAATTCTTGCAAACTCTTCCAAAATTAGATGCAGTCCACATCTCCTAGATGCTGACGGACAGGAAGAATTAAGTGCACACATGTACAGTTATGGCAATAAAAGGAGGAGGGCTGGCTTGTTTGGGATGGAGAGGGCCGAGGGGCCCCGTGGAAGGGCGCTGGAGGGCTCAGGCTTGAAGGAGGGGTTAGCTAGGTGGGAATGGTATTCAGGGCAAAGAGCAACGCCAATGATGTATGACAATCACGGTGCATTTGGGCCCTGAGAGCGGCTTACCAGGACTGGTATACAGGCTTTGGTTTCTTTTCGGTCTACAATGAGAAGTATCCTTTTTATCTTACAGTGTATTGTGAAAATTAAGAAGTTAAATCTACGTAAAGTATTAAATTTGTGTCTGGTACACACTAAACACTCAAAAAGTGTTAGCTATTCTTTCTTTTTTAAAGATTTTGAATTGTATCCTTTAACTGAAAGCTATCGAAAAGTTTTAAGCAGGTAACAGACATCAGAGTTAATTTTCAGGGGAGTCACACTGGTAGGAGCAGAAGATGGACAGGAAGCGGTTGAACCTGCGTGCAGAGAGCCAAGAGGGAGGCTACTTAACAGCCAGGGGAGATGTGAGGACCTGCCCGAAGCATGGAAAGGGCCAGGAATGGGGCAGGGTCACTAGGGCTTGTCCAGGAAGGTGGGAGGGGAGGACGACCCCTGGGTTTCATTCATGGGCAAACTGAGCTGCTTTTAGGAAAAAGTCCAATAAGTTCAGCTTTGACACGAAGTTTGAAATATCTGAGCATCACCTAAAAAGATAATTCTAGAAAATAAGTGACTATGACACTTAAAAAGATAATTCTAGAAGATAAGTGACTATGAAGGGCTGAAGCTCAGAGAAGACGAATGGGCTGGATGAATGGCGTGGGCCACTGGCGCAGCCCAGGTAGAAGGAGATGGTGGTACAACTGGAGAAAAGAAAGTGCCTGGGCACTGGAGGCGCCACTGAACGGTGAACGCCATGTTTACTGGGGAGTTTTTATACCTCCAGTCATTCAGCCTCTCTTCTCCTCTCTTCCTTCCTAAATCAACCCAACTTTTCATTAATTCTTCATGATCGCTGGCCCGACTCCGAGGGCTGGTTCTTTTCTGCAAACCAGCCAGGCGTGGTGATAATGTGATGCGATCTTTTGTTTTGTCGTGGATATTTCAATCTTGCCCCTGTTGTAACTGGGGCTCCACCTGGCCATTCCTAAGAGAATGTGGATGGCTGGGAAGCTATGGTGGCTCTTACAGCCTTGCTGTCCTGGCCTCCAGTGTCTGTTCCTCTCTCGCGAACTGCCTGGTGCATCTGCTGCCAGTAGCAAGCCTCCTCTGCTTCTGCCTTGCTTAAGGCCTCCAGCAAGCAGAGGGCAGCAGGGTCATATGCCGCTAGAACTCACGAGAGCAGCCCAACCAAAGAAGTTTTGAAGTGGCTCGTCAGGGCAGGAGGCCCCGGTCCTCCTTGCAGCGGGTCGCCTGGCCTCTTTGGGGACCTTTCCTGGTTTGTCCTTAGTTTGAGGGACAAAAGGTATTTCCTTTGTGTAATGTTCAAAAATTTGACTTTGTTCACTGCACAAATTCCTAATACGGTTATTTTTTAAAACCAACGAGAATATTTTCCTCATGTGGGAATAACAGAAGCCTATCCTTTCCATACTTTCCTACAGCACCAGGTCTTTCTGAATTTGCGATGTCTTCACGGAGAACACTCAATATAGGCGTCTTCATCAGAATGAGAGACAGTGAATAATCGTAAGAAACAGTACCGTCCGCGAGTAAGTGTAGCCAAAGGAAAAGCAGGAACCTGCATGACTGCTTAGAAGACCGACCCTATTCATGCACCACCCATGTGGCACATAAACGGTGGTCCCTTCGCTTTCTCCCCTTTTAGCCAAGGACTCACCTTTAGGGTTGGAGAAGACCCAACGTAAATGGGTGGAGGATTCCCTTGCCAGCCCTCAAGACGGTAGATGTGTCCTACTCGGGAACAGGGGACAAACAGCAACTTGCCGCCACACTGCCATATCTGTCAAGAGAAAGCACGCGGCTGTTGTTTCACATGCCCAAATGAATTATAGTTGAAAATTCATCCTGTAAATGTAAATCTAACCCTAAATTAGATACAGCGTCCAGGGGGAATTCATGAACTCAACATCCTAGATTTGTTTTTCCCACTCACGTAACAAATGGTACCAGGGGTGCTGTTACCCGCTGCCCGGGGCTCCTTCTGTGTGCCTGGAGCGCCGAGCAACCGTTTCCCAGTAAACCTTTCAGTCATGCAGCTTCTCCGTTCCTAACATGCCTCACCATTTCGACTGACCTGGGTGGCAATTATCCTAACCTCCTAACTGGCCCAGCCACCTTGGGCTTTTCTGTGCTCAGTGCTGTCTTTGTTGATAGCAGGGGACTATTCTAACTAAAGGGCGGTGTTGGGTCATATTCCCTTGCTTGGTTATCTTCCATGGGTTTCCACTGCTCATCAAGTTAAGTAAGAATCTCAGGTCAGCAGTGAAGGCCCTCCCGAGGGCGGTGCGAATGTACGCGTCCCTCTGTCTGCGCGGATATCCTTGCTCGTGCCGTCAGCGTCTGCGAAGCTTGCCCCTTAGCACTTCCTGGACACACTCGTCTTCCCACCTTGGCATATCTGCCTTTCCATTTGCGTAGCGGTCTCCTCCCCTCCCGCTATCTCTGCTTATTTGTGCCATGCCCATCTTGCCGGTTCCACCTCAGACTCTACCTCCAGCATGGTGCTGCTTCTTCATCACACTGAACGCCATCTACCTTCTTAGCGACTCATGAGTTTACATTTTCATGCGAATCAACTCCAAGTTCCCTGAGAACAAGGGGTGAGTGACTCCTCTTCTGTCCCTCACAGTGCTACTAAGCTCTGGACCTTTCCGGTGAGAGGTAAAGAATGTCTGTTTAACTCAAGGGGAGAGTTTTCTTTGGGGAAATTGGGGAGTGGGTGCTGCACTCCCACGTCAGTCTGAGGACATGGTCACTGCACAGGGCCTTCTTCAGTCCTGAATCACCTTGTCCAACGGTGACAAAGGCTAGCTACATCAGTGGCTGGGCAAAAGTGGTCCCAACACCCAAGGGCTTCCATACCAAAGGCTCTGACGTGCCCACAGCCGGGGAGGCTGGGGCGGAGGAGGAGGTACATTCAATCCCCAAACCGCTGACTAAGAGCTGAGCCATGTAAATATGCAGCAAGTCTGGAGCTTGCAATTTGCCTTATTTTGCCCAAAAGGCATACATTTTTGTTAGTCTTACAATTTAGAGAAATGCATTCAACAGTTTTTATCCCAAAAGAAACCAGCCTTACCCGAAAGTCACTAAATACTTGGAAAACCGCACTTGTTTAAATGAAATGTTACCTTGTATGAGATCTCAAAGTTTTCACCACCCCAAATCTGGAGACCTGGATCGTAGAGACCCAGCTCAAAGAAGAATTCTCGTTCGATGGCAAATAACCCGCCAGCCATGGCTGGGGACCTGAGAAAGAGAAACACTGCAGTAACTGTTACAGGCGGGGCCCTCAGTATCACGCCCCCACAGACAGCAAGCCTTGCTGGAACACAGTCTAAGTAATGCACAGAAGAGACGAAACTGATGGCCAAACATTAAGAAATTATAAAGACTTCACGAAACAATCTGTTCATAATTCCCTAATTTACTAACACTCCCAGCTGAAATCCAATTACAGTTCATTACAAATTGAGGTGCTGCACGATTTTGCCCTTAGAGGGCGCTCTGGTTCCTCTATTGATCTAAAAATTAAGTCTTGAGTGTTCATTAAAGTAGAATTTTTCTTCACTCCTAAACATACTGAGCCATACAGCCGTGGTCTGCTAACGGCTCCTGCAATGACTTATGAGTCATTCTGGGATGAGCGAAACCATACACCACAGAAGTATTCTGTCATTCTTTAATTTTATAGCCCAGGGGCTCGCCAAATAAGGGTGTAAATCATCACTCAACGGCTACAGTTCATTCAGTTTGCAAACGTAGCACAGAAATGACATGGAAGAATTGGACAGCTATTTACTGGGTCAGGAGGTGGGCATGCAAAAGGGCGCTCTGTCCTGCTTCTCAAATGGCATCTTGAACTGGGTTCTTTTTAGGGACAAGAGAAGAAAGATTTGGTAGCTGTTTTTGGAACAAGCCATCGCCATCACTACGAGAAACGATTAGGGAATCACGTTCACCCGTTCCTCGCTTGGCCCCGCTCCGCCCCTCTGGTCAGTTGCTAGTGCACTAGGGTTCTCCATCAGAGCCCTCCGCTGAGTCCCTGCTTCCTCATCCCGCCTGATACTCAACTCACTGTTCATTCCTATCGACTCCACCTCGAAAATACATCTTGAACCTACTTCTTTCCCACTTCACCGCTACCATCCTAGAGCAAGTCCCGGACTGGTGACCCACCCCCATGCAGGTCCTCGGTCCCGTCTCCAGTCCCAGCTGGCTCCTTGGGCTCTGGCTGCTCTGCTCTTCCGTTCCGGGCCTGCCCTCGTGCTGTTCCCTCTCCCGGAATGTTCTTGCTCCCCCTCCATAGGGTGGGCTCCTTATCCTCAGAGTCGGCCTCAAGGACACTTAGGGAGGCCGCTCAGAGCCTCCAGCTGGATCTGGTTCTTCCCAGAAATCCCACGTACCCGTGATCCTTCCTCACGCCCTTACGGTCCCAGTTACCTGTGCAGTTACCCGTTTAATTCCGGGCTCACCTACTGTACTTTAAGTGCCATAAGAAAACTTATCTTCTAAAAATCTACCCCCAGAAAATAGTACCTGGCACACAGTAAGTACTCATTAAATATCTGTTGCGTGGATAAATAATGAGTCAAATGACATTTTCAATATTAAAGGAAAATAGCATTGGGGGAAAGTCATTGTCATATGCCTTTGCTTTTTAAGGTATGCTGCCTAACCCACAAAATAGCACTTCGTTATATTTTCATGTCACATTTACTTAACAGTCATCTAAAATTACTCTGTTATACCTATGCCTTTTGATCTCTGAATATATTCTCGCTCATCTCAGCAAATATTTGAAAATGCACCTTACCATGAACACCAGTGAGTTAAAGGGAAACCTCCCTTAAATTTCCCTAGCCCACTTAACCAAAAATGTTACTAGCCCATGGAATTGGCAGAAATCCATGTAATCGCTACCCTTTTTTTCTCTCCCAGAATTATTTGTTAGTCAGGTTAAGCAGGTGAGCAGTAAATTCCTACACTATTTTTTAAAATAACTTTAAAAGGAATTTGGAAAATGTCAATCAAAGCTTAAAGTCCTATAATTTCCTTACGTTTGCCATTTCAGTGCCTTGCTACTACGACATGCCCACATTCCAGCAGCCTTTGCATGGCATGAAACACCTTCCCCACACGCAGGTCTAACATTATCAGCAGTGTGACAGGGAGAGAGACAAGGAGCAGAACTATAAGACCAGAAAAATAAAAACAGACACATTTAGAAGCCTACGCTAACATTTGAACAGGTATTTCCTTTGGGGTCACTCTTCTGAAAGACAGTAAAATGTGCCAGTTAAAAGACCAAAAGAACAGAGTGGCATAAATTGTTCTATTTGAAGAGCCACAAGAAGGGACAAAAGCTGATTTTGGATGACTGTCTTTTTAATCATATGCTCTTCTGAAAGGGAAGTATCATACAGGATTCTCTATAACATTTTCCACCGTTATGTATTTTTCTTCATCAGACTTAACTGGTACAAAATTAGTATTTAAGTGTTAGTATATAAAACAAGAGGAAGGAAACAAAACAAAAAAATCTCTTGCTACTGCCTTTCATTGTTAACATAACATCCAAGGCATCAAAGTGGGCATAAATCTTGGATAGTAGGTAATTCATGTATTTTTAATTTACCAAGTGATTGTGGTCAAAAGTATAAAATTCAATGTCTCATTTACTAGGACTGGATGGCAAAGATTCTCTTTGAGTCACTTGTATGTGGGACTAATGTCCCGGCAGAGTCCCCTGCCACCCGCTCCCTCCGCCATGGAGTTTGCGTTTATAGAAAAAGCAGTTACAAAGCAGCAAATGCGAATGCAAACCTCTGAAACAGTGCAAAGAAAGAGCCCCTTTCAGAATCTGAGAGCATCTATAGTTTTAGTAACAACCATTGGAGCTTGGCAAGAGGTTAATAGGTTAGCAGCTACTGGAGGAAAGAAGAACAGGTAAGCGATTTGGTGATTACCGATATGGTTCAGTTTTTGTCTTTCTCATTCTCTTCTCGCGAGGGGTCAGAGGCACCCGTTTCCAGAGCATACTCCAGTCCCATGCTCCTCGGGCATACCCGTCTTCGTCACCACCCCCTTGGGGCACAATTTCATATGTGTTGCCACTTATGACATCTATAATCGGCACAGTGCAAATGGTTCTGGGTGGTGTTGATGGCAGAAAAGATGAAATGGAAGGGTGTGTAGGGCCCCACGTGTTTAAACGAGCACATGGGGAAGGAAAAGAGAAGTACTTAGATATACACATTAGATGTAAGAAAATAAAGTAGTCATCTTTACCGATAAGGTTCAGTTTTATGTTTTCGTTTGGCCTTTTCCTTGTGGCTTAGAGGAATACGTTTCCACAGTAAACTCCAGTCCCAGGCCCCTCTGGCAAAACCATCTTCGTCCCCACCTTGCTGTGGTTCAACGGAATAATCATTCCCATCTATGTAATCTATTAGAGGCACAGTACATGTAGTTCTGAAACATTTACAGAAAATGAAAACGCATTTAAGAACCCAAAACTGACTAGCGCAGCATGCCTGACTGAATTCCCTCATTTTATTGTTGATTTGTTTGGTTTTCACTAGAGGACTTTCATATTTAATGAGAAACAGAAGTAAATGAACGTCTTTAAGGGTCAAGGAGGCTATTTCTGTAAAGGAAGGATGGGGAGACACTGCCATCCACTCACAGACAGGTGTCAGGGACAACGAGCCACGTCTTTGAGCTTAGTAGCATTTTCTCATTTTCACTGTGGTCCTACAAGCAACTTTCTCTTGTCAATTTTGCATTATTTACAAGACTTTCTTGCCGATTATTTCCCTATTGTCCCTCTGTCAAAAAAAATGTGGGTATGCATGTGTGTATAAAAAGATAATACTGGCTACACTTCTTAGCCGTTTTCGCAATTGTGAAAATCTTTTCTCTGTACTTTTACTTGATCTTCTTTTCCAACTCCTATTATTGCAAAAAATAGCTTTCATTGAAAAAAAAATACTGTATTGTACTCCTGCTTCTTAAAAAAATGAGAAGAGAATCCTTCGAAGCCTGCTGCAGAACTTAAGGAGCGGCTTGAGAAACCGGAGCAAAAATGATCCTTTGTACTTGGGCCTCATGAAAACGCCAGTACTCTCTGACTAATCAGGTGTGGGGTCGGCTCTCCAAAGGTAATTTGCTACCCTGCTTGTTTTAATGCTCATCTTATCAGAAGAGATTTTAAAGTGTATTTCCTAAAGGCGAGACTACAGCTTTTCATAACCACATTTAGGTGCTTCTTAGATGCTCAGAAACGAAGGACAAGAGAAAAACCCTTAGGGCTTAGAATTTGGCCTTGGGGAAAGTGGACTTGAGAAAGGTGTTTTATTCCTTCTGGATGTATTCCTCATGGGCAGTGGGGGGGACCGTCCTGGGGTACGTGTGCCACGGGGCACTGTGAAAGCCCTTCCTTACCACCCTGGAGGCCTGCTGCTTTCCACCTGGAGGGGGAAGCTCTGTTATCTTTCCTCTGTCTCATGATTCTCAGATTTCTAAATAGTGGTGCAGTCGAGTGTCCCAGAGAGATCCCATGTCATAGTCTACCATCTGTCTGATCTGGGAAAAATTGATTCATTTCTCTAGGTCTGTCTCCTCTTTGGTACCATAGAGCTAGGACCTCTCCTGCAGGGCCGCTGCGAGGGTCAGGTCAGACTGCACGTGAGAGTGCGTGTGACAGTCCTGCATGTGAGATCCTCCGAGGAGTAAATCCTCCAAAGTTCTCTGACTCACCACAGGGACACACCTCATCTCCTTAGACTCTGAAATGGTCAAATTTCTGGACTAAAAGGCGGGAAGGCTTTTGGAAATAGATTAATGCTGGCTTTTGTTTTTCAGACATTTCTGAAATGTAAGGGGGATCACATTTCCATGAGAGGGTTGTGTACTGCCAGACTTTGAAGTTTCTGTAGGAACCCATAGCCTTGACACAAGTACCAGCTGGTCCTTCCTATCAAAAGGGCATTAAAAAGCCACTGAGGTATACTTTCAGGTCTTTAGACCTGTTAGGGCAGTGGAGAGGGAGAAGCCTTGGGCTGTTCCCAGATGCCTGACCGCCTGCATCCGAATCAACCCAGAGTGGAAGTCCGGTTCCTGGAGAAACAACTAGCGGAATGATAACTCTCAGAACCCATCATTCGATGCCCTGAATGGGACTGGAATCAAGAGACCGAGGAGATTATTTGTCCTTCTAGGATGAGGTTTACTTTTCAACCAGGGAAGGAAAAAAGTAAGGAAATGTTACCTGTCCTTAGATATGGGAGCTACAAGTGGTGCATACCAGTTAACTGCCACCTCACAGTGGGCGTCAAGGTATATCAAAACCTTAAAAAAAAAGAGGCGGGGAGAAAGAACACTCCTCATATGTGGTACATCGTATATCACACACAACTTAAAGTTAGAGGATATATAAATTATCATTAGAGTCAATTCTGACATATAAGCTATACATTTAAGCCTGCATTTTCACTTCAGTTAAAACAAAAAGCAAAAACCCCGAAGGGTACTTAAGAATGCATACGAGCTTTTACTTCCCATACCCCAAATGTTGACCCTGAAGACACACATGTTCCCTACCTGTCCGAGTTTAGCCTTCTGTGCTCCAATGCTTCGTGCTTGAATTAAACCTTCTCTTCTTTCATTTCGAAATACCTTCACCAGGCCATTCCACAGCTTAATATAGTCATCTAGTTTTCCTTTTAAGTGTTCTATGAATTAAACAATTCAATCATCACTATAGATTATATTTATGTATACAAACCAATTAACTATTACTTGTCTCAAGAAACAGAGATAGGTAACAGGTACTTACTTCGTCAATAATTTCATACAGACAGATTGAATGTTTAATCTATAGGGAAGTAGGGTGAAGTGTACTGTTTAATTTTGAGCTGAATGCCTAGAGAGAACTGGTTAGCCTCAGAATTATCAAACATCTTTCTAAACATTAAATAAGTGACTGCCAGTTGACATGAAAACTTAAAATCACATGTTAATGTCCTATCTAAAAGCTTTCAGGCACAATATATATATATTTTTTGGCAGAAATAATGGTTCGGGATTTCTGTAGATACACTATCCTACAAATAACATCATAGGACTTGATTGGAATCTATTCGGGGTATCAGTTAACATTTGTTTCTGAACCAACTTTGTCCTACTCCAAACTGTGTTGAAGGTTCTAGTCTTGGTATGATTAATATAGTCTCCATCAAGTTGCCAGATAATAAAGATCCCATTTTCTCTGTATTTAAAGCGTCAACAAATGTATGTATATATGCACCTATAATTTATAAAATATGAATATGTATGTATAAAACACATTATATATGCACATATAAAATTTATACATAATAAATACATTTACATATGTATTTGAGATCTGGTAGAAGAAATTTTACCTAGACATACTTGCTGAAGCTTCCTACTTGGCTTCCCAGTTGCAAAAGAATAGTTTCTGTTTGCAATCACTCTGAGCCCATGAAATTGCCTAATCGGAGCCACAAACTGGCTCCTAGATCCTTAATGATGTTAGTTGGGGGTCACAAAAATTATTTTTAAGTTGTTTAGCATTTGGGCCCATGAGCATATAAACAACAAAATATCTCTGTTTAGTGATTAACTAGTGGTTAAATGGGCAAATCAGACTGTACACTTAATAGTTTATCATTTTTAGGGAGCTTATAATTAGCAAGACACCCACACATGGGTATTCAGAATTAAGAAGGAAAAACCTCTTTTTTCTATTTTGGCATCCAGTTTGAATAAAATAATCATGAATAACATTCTCATGCTGAATTATATTACCTCATCCAGACAAATCTAGGTAACTCTCCCTTTGAGTGTTTTTAAGCAAACCTTTTTTGATACAGTCCTGTTATTTCTTAAGGCTCTTTCTGAACTGCATTAAGTGCTTTTTGGATATGCAATCTAAAGAAACCAAAAATGAACTGTATGGCCAGAAACGAGCTGACAGTCTGCCCTGCAAATTCAGCCTCCGGGTGAAGCTGGCGGGGCCCGCTCTGGCCTCTGGGCACTCTCCACTGGGGCAGGCAGTGTGCAAGGTCAAGGTAGCCCCCTTCTCCCCTGACGCCAGGCCAGTGAGACACCTGTGCGCAGGGCACTCACACCCCACCGGGCTCCGGGGATGCTGCCTGGGCGGAGGTCTGCAGCAAGGATGTGGCCCCAGGGTAACCTGGCGGGTGCACACCTGGAGAGGAGGGTGCTCCCTTTAAAGGCCCCACACCTCACTGAGAGAGGACACTGTATTTTCCGGAAACCCAAGTGTTCTTATGAGCAGCCGGCTCCTTTGTGAGGCTTCATATTAGCACAGCATTTTGTCTTTCAAAGAAACGCACAGTTTTACTGTCTGCACATGCTGGGGAAAGAACAAACCAAATTTGCACTCAAGTCATATTTACTGAACACTACAAAATTTTACTGAGGATAGGGCTGATAGGTTTTGAGGTGGCTCTGAAATGGGGAAGATGAATGACCTTCTGCGCTTCTGTGGCCCCAACACACATCTCTGCAGGCTGCAGACAGCTTAGAAGCCCGCCTGTGATGATGGCTTTGACACAGTGTCACGCAGACTGAGTATCATAGACACGCAACAAAGGCACTGATTACGAAACATTAAAACGGACAAAAAACCCAAAATTCTGGTCTCTTTCTGTGGGGCTGAGCAGTTTTTTAGATGCCAACAATGCCATTTGGTGTATCTTCTTTTTCTTTATTTTTTTTTGGACATGCTCAGTTTTACTTGTATTAGCAACATATGGCTTCTTAAAATCAGTACAATCATAGACAAGAGGTTCCTCTGTTATTTTTGTAGATTTAGGTTTTTCAACATCTAAAATACATTGTTGGTACTAACATTAGCACTTTAAAACATGTTTTCAAATATTTACCTTGAGACAGGAATAGTATTCTTAACAAAAGCATTCCTGTCACAGAAATTTGCAACGAACATGTCTGAGCTAAAGGCATTTGATAGGCCTAAAAATGGTAGTTATACGTTCTCCGGTATAATTAAAAATGGTTAGCTGAAAACAAGTGATTGGTTGCACAAAGATGAGAGGGAAGGAAATAGGCCGGATTTGTTTCTTCTCCATGCTCACTGATGTGTGCAGAATCAAGATTCTGTCATGTCCTTGTAAAACCAGCAGAGGTTCACCCAGGCCACGAGAGCTCCGGATAGAGTTTTGGGGACAGCTTCTGTAAAGCCGTTCGGAGGTATCTGCCTGCTACCCATTGTTCTGCCTTCACTTTCAATGTGCGTATCACCACTTGTACACATTCTCTGCAAAATGACTCGCCAAAAGGCAAATACCCTGCTATTTAGTGGTCTGAGCCATTTGGTCAGCTTTTCAAAGGATCCAATTCAGGTTTGTTTAAGTCACTCAGAAGATATATTCAGCTTACAATAATAATGAATCTATTAAAGAAAAAAGTGTTAGCTTAAAAAACCTGCTTTTGTGCAAAATCCCTGCTCAGCCTCTCGCTCGCCAAGGTGAGCCAGACTGATGTCTCCCCAAATGCTAGGAGAGCTGGGGCCTTCAAAGGAATAAAAAGTAAGCCACAATTTCCTTTTATTTAATATACTAGATCAAATATAGAAAACAAAATAAGCCTTAGTAGATGCTTTCTGTTGTAAATAAAAACAGTCCCTGGTTTCTGGTCAGATTCAGTACTGGGCATCATTGTTCAGATGCAAAATACAGGCTACTAAATAAATACGCGGAGATTTCAGCTTGGGAACTATAGATGGAGCATCACGTGGCATTCCAATATACATGCAATTGCACTTTTTCAATCTTTTACGTCTACAGCTAAATTTTTGCAAAGTCTAAGGAATTAGTATAATGCAAGAGAATGGTTAAATATAGCCCTCAGGAGCCTACAGATTGGATCCAGCTGTCAACTATTACCTATGTGACTGTCGGCAAGTTACTTAACAGCTCTGAGCCTCATGCATAGAATGGAGATAATAACAATATATTCATCACAAAGATTATGGTCAGGGTTAAACAAACAGCACATACAATGACTGGCTCAGTGCCAACTGGTTGGTAACATGCTATCAATAGATGCTACCTATTAGTTTTTAAAGACTAATTATTTTGAAATCACATTTTGGCAATTACTCATGATTAACTTATTCTATAGACAAAACAGCAATTCCACGGCCATTACCTTTATTGCTGAAATCATCAATTAACACAATTTCTGCTAAATATTTCCTTGGAGTCCTTTTAATTACACTGTGGACGGTTCTCATGAGGGTCGACCATCCTTCGTTGTGGAAGACAATGACGACACTGGACGTGAGCAGGTTCTCATCATAATGCCAATACTTGCACCTGCAGGAGGAAGATGTCGTCATGTTTACTGAGAGGTGATCTATGCTGCTTGCTCCCAAACGTACAATCATTATGTCTTCTGATAAGATTAAATATTAGTGGCTTCATAACATAAGCAAATGAAACACAAGCTTTTATATTGTAACAGAAAGACAAGATAGAGAAGCTGGTAGGAGATGAAGTTGCTCACAGACAAAGCCACTCACTGTGTGACCAAGAGAACTAATTTGTGAGTGCTTCTCAGCTGGGGATGCTTAAGGTATTATTTACAGCTATTAGGTCTTTTTTTTTCTTTTATGACTTAATCTCAGTTTATTTTCCTTTTCAAAATTGGAGCTTCTGGTGCAAAGGATTTCTTTCACTTGCTGTGAACAAATCCCTATATAACTGTGTTTGAAAGTTGTCAGGTTCCACTAGGCTTAACATTCAGAGGGTAAAATAACAGGCTGACTTGTGGCACATAGCAGACACTCAAAAATTATCTCTTGAATGAATAAGCCAAGTCCTAATAATGCTTAGAGTTAACAGATTGGCTGAAAGAGGATCTCCGGCTATTTTATTCAAAACAGTTTGAAACGACTACAATGGAATAGTTGCCAGAAGCCTTTTTTCATTGGAAGGAAACTCAAAAAATGGCCTGATGGAAGCTCAAGGAGCCAGGGAAGGTTCAGTGAGTTACTCAGAAGCACATACATACATACATATAATGCACAGACATATGTATGTACATGTACACACACACATATGTGTATTTCTGTTTATCTGGTATTTTTTTTTAATCACAAAGCTTTTCATGAAGCTGTAAACAAGCTTGTTCCCAAGATTAAATTTAAAACCATAAAACGAGTAACTAACATTAGCAGCCTGATAACCTATACCACCATTTAAAATAGTAACTGTTATCTAAAATACAGCCTGGCCCAATACAGACATGAACCACCTTTTTTCAGGTGTTTAATTCCTTTTCAAAATTGTTCTAAATTGTCAGTGTTCTTGGAGGTTGTTTTTACAGAAATGCAGACTGAGTCTAGTAATCCATTCAAACTTTATTTCTTCCATGTGCATTTCCTTATTAAATGAGTATTAATCACCTATTATGAGAGTTCAAAATAATGAACAGATGGGAGATACAGGTCTTTGGGAGATATAATTAAAATATGAAAACGTAAGGAGAGAAGCAAAGTCCCAGAGCAGGGCATTCGCAGTGCCATGTCAACCCGGTGTCAGCTCTATGCCATGGGCTTTACTTTCCTTGCCTTGGTCAACCTCCTGTCACCACTGTGAGGTTACTGTTATCAGTGTCCCCATTTTACAGATGACGGCCTGAGGAGCGACTCTAAGCCAGCAGACGTGTCTCATTTTGGAGGGGCAGGGATGACAGTCCTCCAACAGACTGTAACCCAGATGGAGGCTCAGAACATATTTTTCTTCCTCTCAGTCTAACCACTGGGATTAAAGCCGCGGAACTGGATGGGAAAAAACAGCAATTTTGATTTACAGCAGACACTGGGATTGATGAAAATACATAAGACATTGAAGGAGATATGGGACTTGTTGACTTCTAAGGCAAAAGATGACAACTTGGGGAAACAAGCCAGATGGGACTTTGAATGGGAGACATAAAAGAGTTGGAAGCACAGTGGGCTGAAGTGGGAGGAAGGTGGGGGGCCACAAGGGCCCCTGTCCCCACTGTCCTAGGAACTCCCCATGGGGACAGCCCGAAGACGAGGACGTGCTGCCTGAATCCATACACAGGAACGGGGACAGCCCGTTGCCTCTCCTCCTGCCAGGATGCAGCCTGTCGGCAACCCAGAGATGCGAACTAGATGGCGTGACAGTGACGACTCTTGGTGTGTAATTTCCCCATCTGCCTTAACACTTACAAAACCAACACCACAACTTGTGCAAAATTCAAACATAGAAGTTTATGAAGTCAAGGTGAGAGTTCCCTCCCTTACCTCTCCCTGACTATGTCAAATCTCACTTCCTGGGGAAACTTGTTAAGAATCAGCTGTGCAGTCTTCTAGATTTTTGTATGTTCTCATGCAGGCATATAAACGTATGTCTGTACGTGTGTACAACATATATGCAGACGAAAATGTACAGATTCTTCTTCCATGGGAGCAGTATAGATTTATCTTATTATCTAATTCTTTTTAGTTTCTGTGTAATATTCCAGAGTATGGCTGTTTCATAATTTATTTACCCATCTCCTTACTGATGAGCATTTACGTTGACCCTACAGTAATGTTCCAGTGGTCATTCTACACATGTATGTCCAAGTCCTTTCCTACGTGACACGCTGTGAAGTCATGAAGAACAGGACCTCATCTGTTTCGCTCATCACAATCTAACATGTAATAGCTGCTCCATAAATATTTACTGAAGTGCTTTGGGGACATTTTTGAAATGCCTCTCGATGTATTTTCTTCTCTTGTAATGTCCACTCTCCACCCCACAATTCTTCTATGTTGAAGTTCCCTCAAGAGCAAGTAAGTCCATGTGGCAGGTGGAGGCAGGATGTTCCTCTTGCGAGGAAAGGGCGCAGAAGGCTTCCCAGTGGGGAGAGGTGGCATATCTGAAGGGAACAAGACACTAGAACAGAGAAGAAAAGCAGATGGCACAGGAGACTAGTGCCTGGCCTCCATTCTGAACTTTCGGAGGGGACCACCCAGTCGGGGGTGTCTGCAGCACAGAACAGAAATCCTGGTGAAAGTGCAGTTAGGCAGGGAGAGTGAAAGACACTTCCCTTTCCCACCTCTTGCTTGCAGGCTCACTTGGCTTTAGGATGGAGCCAGAGAACCTAGAAGTTTCCACATGCTTTCAGTGGGAACATGGAAGGGGGCTGAGAGTTAAGATCCTGGGGCCTGCCATGCATCACCACCGTGCAGGGAAGGACAGCACGCAGCGGAGCGATGGGGTGAAAGCTGTGAGTCAGGGACTGAGGGAAAGCCGGAGTGGAGAGGAGCCTGGGTGGGGCCAGTGTGGGAGGGCAGCAGAACTGAGCGGAAGTCACTACAGCAGGGGTACCTTCAGCGGCAGGCGAAAAGGTCATGCACCTGGGAGACAGGGCATGCCTCACGCAGAGCCAGGAGGAGGTGGCGGGGAGGGAGGGTACGCAGTCCAAACCACACGAAGCTGACCCTGTCACCTGGCTGCTCCAGAAGGAAGGTGGAGAAGAGAGGAGAGCCTCTGGAGCACAAAACAGTCCTGGGACGAGGCAGACCTGGAGGCGGACTGGCCACCAGCCCAGCAGACCTTTAAGCCAACAGATCGGGTTTCCTTTAATGACAACCCTCCACGTGCCTCTCTCAGCCTGAACGCAGGTTCAGGAGTAGGTTCCTCTTGGGCAGCTTCTCTGTCCCACTGTGAAGCTGAGCCCTGGGTGGAGGCGGAGCCACAGGAGAGCTGGTAAACCCCAAAGCCTGGATGCGGAGCCTTGGCCTTCAAAGCAGCAGCCATGGTCCTGAGGTAAGCCCCCCATTCTGCATCATTTCTCTCACATAACTGGCATGGCATCTGTAATGCACTCTAAAAAGAAGGAAGGCCACCTGCGAGGAGAATGCCACATTCAAATGCACGGGCGTTGGTACAGACTTTCGACTAATTTCTGCCCGCCAGCGCCTCGTGTTTTAAAAATCCTCTAACATCACGGACAGTAGTGCCTCTTCAGCTTCATCAGGGAACCACCCTGGGCACAGACACATTCAGATTACAGGTTGGCAATGGTTAAAACTGTGGTTCTTCTGAAAGGAATCGTACAGAATGTTTGCATGGCAACTGTGTGCGCCAGGCGCTTAGTGTCAGAAGCAAAGATGGGAACGAAGAACGTTCACAGTGACTTTCCAAGACTTAAAAGAGTAGATTTCCAAACCAAAATGAAATGCCTGTGAATAATTTAGTTGCATTCTCTCTGCGCCAGCTATGTTTTGATGATCTGTAGTCTGATACACAGCCTTTTTGTATTAAGACATTATCAGTAAATAATATCTAATTCAGCAGACTTTGAAAAGCTTAACATTTTCAGGCTGCAAGTCCCTGCAATCCATATGGATGATCATTAATCTACAGCGATGTGTGTGGACGTGCTTCTTCAGGAATGGGAAAAAAATCTTCAATTTGGGAAACACTGGTTTTTTAAACTATCCACTTCATTTTTAAATTAAGTAAGAATCTTTCCTATCTCCATCTAAAATCTTTTTTGTCATGCCCAGGATAAAAAGAAATGGAAAGATGCTTTACAATTTACTTGAAATAGTGTTGAACCCCCTCAGTGGTTCAATAAATTAGGAATGGACAACATACGATTTAACTTAGCACTCAGGAACCGTATCCATTTTCAGTGAAAGGAGAATTACCACTGTTAAACCCCAACACTCAAGCTCCACAGACCTGGGGGAGTGGATTTTACTCAACTGTTCTGCACTTTGACTGGAGTGATACACCTACACTCCTTGAGAACACGCCTGGTAGATTTTTTATTCTTTAAAGTTCATTATACACAGCAAAACAAAGAATTTAAGCATCAAAGAAATTTATAAATTAAACTTTCTAAGGACCATTCTGGATATGCCTAATTCTCCCAGCATGGATTGCTATAATAATTCAGATGTGAACCAGCCAATGTAAAGGGACAATGTGACAATCCTTAATCTGGATAGAATTCCTTTATGAATATAATTTACAATTATACTGGCACTTTCTATGCTTTTTGCAATCATATCTTATTGCTCGCTCACAAATCCCTAGAGCTTTTCTTCCCAAACTGGTGTTAAGCCACATGGTTCTCATGCTGTAGTTTTGCAGTTGAACTTGGCATAAAACACCATGTTTACATTTACTGCATTTCACATTGTCGGGTTGCATGCATGTTCCAGCTGGTCCTGTTTTTGGAAGAGTTTGTCAGTTAGTATATATAACTGCCCCTCCCAATTTTCTCTATCGACAGTTGGACTAGATCAAACAATTAGATTTCTATCTCTGTAACCACTGTTTATAGGGACAAATATGAGGTCAAATACAGATCATATCCTTTCTTTGTCTCCTCTTTTCTCACTCCCATGTAGACTATTCCCTTCTTGATAATATATTCTTTCTTTTACTACGCACAATAAAATTGAGGTTATAATTTTTGATTTAGTTATTTTCTTAAAACTCCACCTCTATGCCTTGAAGAGCTTGTGTCCCTTCCCTCAATCATTAGAAAATTTTGTGATGATCCAGTTACTTTTTCTCAATGTTCTCATTAGTCAGTCCTCCCTTGAAGGTCAAAATTAAGTCTATAATAGCAGAACTCACGCTTCCTTAACCATCTACAAGATGAAAATGTCAGCAAAGCTAATTGTGTGAAGTTCAGTTCTCGGCCTGAACAGCATCTTCATGTACTATGTTAATACTCAAAACATACTGGCTGATTGGACTTCAAAAATTTTTCTTGGAATATGCTTTTTCTCAATGTTGTGCTATATCACAGAATATCATCCATTTTCTTCATTACGGGATTAAATATCAATGCAAAGGAGAATATTAAATCTTTAACTTCTGGTCTATTTTGGTTGAAAGTCACAATCAGGGAACAGAATTAACGGTTGGGGCTGCAAAAGTTTTCCACTGAGAATGTAGCAGTTCACCATCACTGTTTTGCAGTCCAGTATGGCTTCATAGCTGGCAGGCAGGAGACCTGAATGGGCTGAAGCAAGGGACAGGGGCGGCTTCGGCTCGTCCCGCCCAGAATCCTGATCAGATGCAGCCTCCCAGTCAGCTCCATCCTGAACACATGCGCTCGCCACGTGTGCAAGATTTCAGACACGTGCCTCCTGTTCTAACTAGGTAGCTGCATTTAACCTTCTCCTGGGGCAGATTCCATCTTCTGAGGCAGAGCTGAGGGGCACGGGTTGATTTTATGTCCGAATGATCAATGTGTTGGAGAAAAGGGGGAATTCTTGGCAAAGCAGAATGACTAGGACCAGAAACTCTAGCTTGTTACGGCTGATACCCCGGGCAAGCAGCTACAGAAAGAGCTAGTAAATACCACTGCTTGACGGAGCTTAGGTAACAAACAGCAGCTCCACTATCTGCCCAGACTGCACCCGGCCTCTGAGGACCCAGGGCTCTCTATAGGTTGTATCTGCTTTTAAGTCCATTCTCTCTAAGCCTCTCTGGGGTAGCTGGCTTCCGGGCGCCCCCACCGTTAGTGAGAGGCAGCTGTCCAGTCACCAGCCGTGACAGCTGTCACCGACCCTCAAGCTGTTGTTACAGTGGAGTTGGAATTCACAGCCCGAGGCTCCTACAGGTCCCAGCATCGCTGGACCCCTCGGTCTGTGGTCTCTGCAGCCACCTTCCAGCTCTGGGGCGGGAGCCTTCCAGTCCAGCCTCGGAGGACGCCTCCCTCCCAGCTGGCCCGGCCAGGTGCCTCCTCCGCTGGTGTCCTGGCAGGCCACCCGGGGGTGGAGCGCATTCCCTCTATTCGAGAGACTCTGAGAGAGGATGCAGGAGAGCTTCACAGCTGACAGGTGTCAGGAGTGGTGATGCAGGGATGGCCGTCTGTCCCTTCGGGGAAGCCGTGCGTGAGGCCCAGAGCAGGCGCCCCAGGCGGGCTGGTGTCTGCGCACGGGGAGGGCGTGGGGAGCTCAAGTCCCAGCAGAGGGGCAGCGCTGGGGCCAAATGAAGAGCGGCGCTTTTGCTCTCACTTCATCCCCGAGTGGGGAAATGCCACTCTCCTAGCTGTACGGTTCCCAGAGCCTTTTCCCACTCACAGTCGTCTGAGCTTCTCGGGGAGCCCGCGAGGGTGGTGGGGTGGGTGTCGGGATCACTGACTTTACACTTAAGGAAACTGAGGCTCCGCCAGGTTCTCTGATTTGCTCAGTATCACAGGTAGTGACAGAGGTCAAATCTAAAGGTGAATATTTGGATTCTAACTTTAAGGTTCTTTCCCCTAAACACATATTTAGTAAGAATTACTCACAAATATACGTTTTGAAAGACCAGGAAAATGGATTCCTTATTTCCACTCAGTATCTGGGAAATACTTGGCCACTAACAAAATGACTTCACACAGTTCCGTGGATTTCTGCCTGACTTTAAGTGTTGAGAATACTACACACATCAGGGCAAACTAAGAATGATGAACTACGTCATTGGGTGAATGTCTTCAGATGCTTTTATGAAAAGGAAAACACACTCAGACAGATGTGTCCATTTAATAATCTGAAATGCCAAACCACGATTAAGGAAAAAAAAATCTGGCAGGGAATCACGCCCTCATACAATTGACTCAAAAATCCCTGGGAAAGGAAAATGAATATTTCCTGGTGCAAGCCACTGTTTACAGCTATATTGGCCTCTCATTTCAAATACGACCTTGCCTACATGTTCTGATTTTGCAGAGGTGCCAGAGCATCCCCAGCAAGTGAGGGCTGAAACCCCCCGCACCCTCAGGAGGAAGGATCAGGAGACGGTGCCGGGCATGGGCGCCGACTAACAGCACGGACACGAGCAGGACTGCCTCTGAGACTGGTCACCAATTCATGCCGTGCCTCCGGCAACCTAGACACAACAAATGCAACAATACTACAGAACTAAAAACAGAAAGAAAAGATGATGAAGAAGGAGGAAAGAAAGACAGAATCAAGGATGAGATGTTCAACACGACACCAGAAAGAGGCCCAGGGCTCCGCGCACACAGATCTGGGACGCTGTCCACGAAGCCGAGCCATGAGCGGCACCTCCTTGGCGGGGTTCCCCTCCCCCTGGGGGTTCCCCTCCCCAGCTGGCCAGCATGGGGGGCTGGCCACCCTGACTCCCATCTTATTAATGGGGCTACAATGTGGCTTGAGTTTTCTAGCACAGGAACCCAGTCTGATCTGGGTTTAACGAACCAGTTGTTAAGAAAAATACGACATTCCTGCTGTGGAGACCAGAAGAGAGTTTCTCCTAGGGGCCTCCCGACGGTGGACGCAGGAGTGAGTCTCACTGGGCTGGTATTCGTGGAGGCTGTAGATGGAGACCGATGGAACTGCACCAAAATACCAGTAAAACAGTTGTGCAGAGACCGAGCTGGGAATTTAAGTTCAACACAGATTTGAAAATCACACTTTGCAAACATTCTTTAAAATGTTTATTGAGTCATCTCCTATTTCATGTCTCATCACTACTGGGTGATTATATGCCTTCTCAATGTACTCGAGGTACAATAAGGAAATCACACCGACCATATGGAGGGCTTGCATTTCCAAAAGCAAATTTCGACGTTGCCAGTGACTGAAGAAAAGGTGTAAGCCTCCGGGGGTAGCACGGTTACTAGGTTCCCCAACAGCGTTGTCAGACACTGATGGAGTTAACATCAGTCTGAAACACTGATACTGATGTTCCTACAGCAAATGAGGTGAGCTAGACAATTTTCTGAAGACTCTCGACTGTAAAACTCTGATTACAAATGTGGAAAAGAGTACATAATGTACAACAGTTAACATTTATTAATTCACAGAACAGGCAATTTCTGGGGCTAATAAGAATATATTAACAATGCTTCGTAATTTATCTTGTTTAAGGTATTAGGAAGCCAGGTTGTTCACTCAGCATGTAACATAATTGACACATAGGAGATGTTTAATAAATAGTGTGGAGGAGAAATTTGGTAATACTATTTCAAAAAATCATTGAAGTAGTCTGCCTCTTTTCCTGCATTAATTCAGTTATCTTTGCTTCTCTCTCACATCTTTGCTTCACTGTAATTTTCAGAAAATCAAATCCTCTTGAGGATAATGTGTCCCCAAAAGTGAGTTGCAGTAATTTATCAAACGGTTTATGGCTCAAAGATGGGATGGAACTATAAGGCAAGAAGGGAAAGAGGTATGTTGGTTTTCACCCTAAAGAAGGCAGATGACAGGACACCTCAAACCACACTTTTGGAAAACATTTCAGGTCATTAGAATCTGGCAGGGGGCCTGAGACCTCAACACATGTAACATGGTGAGTGGGGACAACCATCCTCTGGAGAGAGTACACTACCAATTTATTAGCTTCTCTCCTCTGTGGACAGGCCACTGGGGAGATGATGACAAAAATGAGAGAAAGAAGAGGGCAAAGCTTCTCTCCCGTGTGAGGTGGACACTGGCACAGTGGCATGGACCGGGAATGGCGGATGGGGGACTCCAGAGGGAAAACACTACTGAGCACAAGGAAGCAGCTGTCAATCCTTCGGCCTGGCGATCCCACTAGAAGCCTTCCTGCTGTAACAGTTGGCAGGGGCACAGAGCTTGAGCCACTCGCTTGCCCATCACAGCGTGCGTGTGACAGTGAGACACTGCTGAGAGCCCAGTGTGGACTGGTGACAGAGGTTCTGGTCATTCATGCAATGGAATATCCATGTCAAAAAAAGAAAAAAAAAACTCTTACCTCAGTGGTAGGTGATTTTTTCCTTCTTTTAAATTTTCTGTTAAACACATAGACTTTCCTTTTTCAAAATCTTTAAAAATAAAATTGTAACTCAAGACAACTGCAAGTACACAGAACATTACTCAGCAGCTTTAAAATCAACAATCCCCTGACAGGTCTGTCCTGACACCTTCTTTCTTACCCAACTACGCCCTGCAGGCTTTCCCTGGCACTAGAGCGCTGCGGTACTCACGGAATCAGACCCAGCTTTGGCATGCATTTCCTACATGGCTTGGCTGGAATGCATCTATTCTAAGAAGCCAGCATCCATTTTTAATACATTACTATTTACACCCATTGTCATTTTGATTCAATAGCAGGATAGTTGACAGATTTGCAAACTCTATGATAGTATGCATTTCATTTCTGCCAGTTTTTCCCTCCTGATACTTGCTGGTTATTCCATCTCATTCTATCTCCTTACACCCCACTGCCAGAGAGTCGCCTTCACGTCATGCTGGAGAGAGGCAGTCTGCACAGAACAGTCACCACGAAGACTCCTGCTTCTCAGAGGGCTGAGCTAGAAACAAGATACATGTGCTTATGTGGGAAGGGGAAACACAAAACATAAGAGCTCTTTACGAGGGACAGCTGCCAACTTTTGGAGGTTTGTAAAGCCAGTTTCTTCTGAGTTCCAGTATAATGTTTTAAATATTACCAAGCATGTGTAATTACGACCATTTCAGAAATAAAGTATTTTATGTGGTGGAAAAATTACACCTCTATAAATCTACCAAAGTATCCTGAAGCAGTTCTCAAAAATTCTAGCCATTCTTAAGCAATCAAGATGTTAGCATGTTCACATCACATTTATGTTTCTCAAGAGTGAAAAGGTTTGACTTTTAAACTCCTTTAAAGAGCTATACATGGATGTCACTGCACAGCGGCCTAAAAACGGTGCTGATTTACTACAGGAAATGGCTTCCCAGTTCCCCCCGAGAGCCCCTGGTCTGCCAGGCCCGTCGCTGACGGCTGCTCGTGTAGTCTGGCCGCCCAGGTTACTGTCACAACACCGGCCTCCACGGGGACCTCTTGTATTAAGGCCTTCATGACAGAAAGGGGGTCGTTTCGGCAGCTTCCCCACTACCTGAGACAGAAGAACTTGGAACACCAACTTTTCCCCTAAAACTTGTATTCACAAGACACTTGTCACCAAAATAAGAAGCATTTTTTTTTTAAGCTGCTAAAACCCAAGACCTCAGAGGAGCAATTTCACTAAATCCCTTTGGATATCTAAAGTCAGTTTCTGATGCCAATGCCAATCTGTTAAAACTTTATTCTGAGGGCACAGACAATTGTCAGGGTTACTGTCACAGTTTAAAGAGAAAAATGTTCGCCTGTATTTGCCTCCAGGTCACTCCTGGCTTAACCTTAAAGATTTCTCTGTGGAATTAGCCTCACACGCTGCCAATAACACAGCTCTGTATCTCTGCGGATGCCGAATACAGTGTCTGGACTTCAGGGGCATTTTATTAGCATTTTGTATTTGCAGGTTCTAGAAATATGCACACATGTGTATTATGTTGCTCTTTTCTTCACAGGCATTTTGTAAACAACTCCCCAGCCAGCTGGGGGTGAGGCTTCCCTAGTTTTCCTGATCCCAGGAGTGTGTGAAACCTGCCAGCATCTTGCCTGCAACTTCAGATCCTCAAAAACCATTCCTTTCTTTTCTTGCGTGATCGCACTTCATGGCCACGGTTACCAGACCTTATTGTACATTTATCTGAGACCAAGACTGAAGAAATAGGTGTGTTGTTCTTTTGTTTACAAGCTACCTGGAAAGACTTTAAATCACTTCTCTAGAAGAAGTGGGAGATACAATCAAACTTAATGAGTCTTTCAGATGAAAATCTAGACTAGATATAGGAAATCAAACAGATCCAATACAACACTAACCATGTAGGGAAGGTGACATGCTGGGGCATGAGACTAAGATACTACCACCTCCACGTGGTCATCACACCTTTGAAATTCACAGGAGGCCTGTGACTGAGCAGACTATTGCAGCACTACATCCAATCAATATTCCAAACAGCGCAGAAACCTGCCTCTGTGGAGCATGCCTGGGCATGGTTCCCACTCCCTCCTCAAGATCACTTTGGCAGTAAGATATGGTGAGGGTGGTGGGGTGAGGCGGGGAAGGAGGGGTGGGCAGGAGGAAAGAAGGATGAATTATGGCATCACAGGAAAAACTAGGTCAGTTTCTATCCTGCTCTTTGAATGGAAAAACTTGGTATTCTACATTTGGAGGTTTTGAAAGACTTTTATTTCTAAAAGTCATGATTAGAGTTTCTTCTTGGCATAAATTAACAGGTAAAAAATATTCAGTCTATTAGAATGACCACTTTCAGAGTTGCTAAGATTTGCATTTACAAGTATGGGGTCTTGGGCACTGTGCCCCTAAATATACACTAAATATTCCTGGGATGAGCCTAAACTCAAATACACAAAAATGCAATGGATCCTTCTTATTCATGGATCCCATATTTTTAGTCTGCCTGCTGGCTGAAATTTATTGTAACCCCCAAAACAACACTCAGGACCCTGGTACAATTATTTGGAGCATGGAGAAAAACGGGAGCTGAGCTTGGAGTTGCCAACGTGCAGGCACAAGACGACACTCTGCCTTATTTCACTCCGACACTGTAAACAGGGGTCCTTTACGGCCCCTTAGTGCCACCTTTTCTCACGTTTGGACATCTTATTGGTGATGGCCTGGTGGGATGCGGCTCTCCAGCGTAGGGCAGGAGGGCTGCGTGGTGCGCCCAAGTGTGAGGAAGCTGTGCGTGCCCCATGGAGGGAATCCACGTGTCCCTGGGCTTCCTTCAGCCACGAGTCCTGGTGCTGTGGCTGAGTTCAGTGCTAGGATCCAACAATAGATGTGAAATAACGTGTGTTACACAAGGTTATGTTGATCAGGTGATGAAAACGTGACCAGAGTCACATGATCCTGACCCTGAATGCCCCTGGGACAATGCTTCTGTATTCCTCTCCAGGAGCACTACCAGTCTGTGGACGGAGCCAGCTCAGAACCGAGAACTGACTGTGGATCGAACGGCATATGCACAGAAACGACATTTCACATAGGCACAGCTATGCTGTCAGCCATGGACTCTGCCACTCGTTGGTGCGGCCGCTGTGCAGGGGAAACCTGACAGGTGAATGGATTCCATGTGGTAGATAAATGCTCTGGCGGCCAAAGTGGCCTGCAAGATGTAAGCGACAATCTCATTCTCTCAAAAGTGAACTTATGCCTTGAAAACAATTACTAAGCCCGAGAATAGGCCTTTAATCAGTGTAGGGTCATAAGAAGTCCAGGTAAATTAGGAACCTTCGGTAAAATAATCAGGGATGCCTTATATAAAAATGTGCCCTGAAAACTGCAGGAGGCTAGGGAGGCAACAGCGAGAGAGAGAGAGATTGGGAGGGAGAGACAGAGATAGAGACAGAGAGCCATCAGGACAGAGAGAGAGACGGGGGGGAGAGACAGAGACAGAAAGCCATCAGGACAGAGAGAGAGAGACAGAGGGAGAGACAGAGACGGGGGCGGAGGGAGGTCTCTGCCCGAGTGGCAGCGGTAAGGAAGGGCCGGCCACTGAGAAGTGAGACGGGTCCACAGCCACCCCCCCAAAGAGCAGAGTGGTCTCTTGCTCCGAGGACAGTCTACACCACAAAGATGCTCAGAGTGAAAAGAAAAACAGGGTTAAATTGGAAAACAGGTTTATATTTTTAGAAATGGCAAAGGTATTTATCATTGTTAAGTGTTTAAATACTTAACCTACAGCCCTGATGTGGCTGAATTTCTCTTTACTTCTCTTAATGATGCAAATTACAGACCCCCGCCCTCCAGTACTGCTGCTGATGCGCGCGGGCACCAGGGGGCTCCTCTGAGCTCGGCCGCCGTTTGGGCGGCTCTCCCGCGGCAGTGGTGGGGGCGCCAGGCGCGGCAGAGGACAGTCTCCGCTGATCCGTCCTGCGGACACCGAGGCGCGAGCCTGGCCCCTGGCAGCCGTCCGGCACCCCGAGGCCCACGCCGCACGCGGCGCGCACGCCGAGGGGCCCAGGCTCCGGCCCCGCAGCAGCCGGGCCTCGGCGGGGCCCCTGCGGGTAGGCCGCGGGGGCCCAGGCGGCCTCAGAGGGCGGCTCGGCCAGGGCTTCTCACGCAAGACCGAGGAGCTGGGGGCGCCAAGGACCCAGAGCACTGAGGTGTCCAGGGAGCCGTGTGAAGGCAGGACTCTGTGGCTCAAACCACAGCGCCCTTCCGACAGATGAGGAAACTGAGGCTCGGAAGGGCTGGGGCAAGTGCGCCCTCGGAGAGCTCCGCCCTGTCTGGACAGAGGGACGAGAACCAACACCACACGCGTGCACACTGGCACATCATGCTTTACAATGGGCGCTGGCGGGTAGGATGGGCCCTGAGGCTGAACTGCCTTGCAGGGCTCCGGTTCCGTCGTAGGAACACCCTGTCTTGGGCCATCAGCGCTCCTGTCTCAGTTACTCTGGTTCGAGTGAATCCTTCTGATAGCCCGCTGCGTGTCTGCTTAAAGTTTTACGATTATGAAATAGAAATAATAAGCACCCTCTGATTCCCCAGGCATTATGTACATTATATTTTCCTTTTGAAAATGGAAGGGTGGGTGGGGTGGGGTGAAAAACATCAAAGTATATATGCCTTCAAGCTGCCATACTTTCCCCATTAAAAATTTGGCCCTATGACTGATTTTAACTTCAAAACTTACTTTGTCTATATAAACACTACATACTCAGCTTTCATTTGCTGAAGGGCAGGGAGTTGCCTGGAATAGCCGTGCAGAAGTCCTGAACCAATGAGCTAGCCCTTTAGAAGCTACATGAGGCCATGTGAATAATGCCAAAAATCATGTCACTACTACTGCCTCATCTCATCACGCACTGGTGTTTATCCTGGTATCGTCTCTAGATTTTAGGAAATATGGACAACTTTGGGCCCTCTGCTGTTAATTCCTGAAATTCCAAAAGTGATCAATACAAAACATCAAATTATAATAAAGTTGTGCCCTGAATCCCCTAGGTTTGCTCCGATGAGGTCCTTTCTGAATCATTTAAATTATTACGATGAGGGTCAACACTCCAAATTTGAAGGCTGGTTGCATTATACCATTAAAACCATTTCTGTCCCAGGGATGCTACACCTGGGCTTGCCACTTTATCCATCAGTCCTACGTGATTAGTCTAGAGATAGGATCCCTTTCTATCAGGTCTCCCACCCATTTTCAGATGCTCTAACACCTTTGTAATATAAAATCAAGCTCTTCTTCTTTATCAGTTAATTAAAATAGACTTCAAGTACATTTTGGATTAAGTAAGCATCTTCATTATCTAAATCATCACTAACAGTGGAATCTGGTGAAATCACCAACAACTCAGGTATAAGAGCTCTAATGTGTAAAACCACATTGCATTTGTCAATGCTCACACTGGGAGACTGAAGATGACAATATTTTTCTGAAGAGTCTCACAATTTTTATTTTTATTATTCAGCTAGTTTATTCCAAAATCTGTAAAGAGTGGCCCTCAAAGTATGGTCCAAAGATCCCTGAGGTCCCCAAGGCCCTCTCGGGAGTTCAGTTAGGTCAAAATTAGTGTCCTGGTGATATTAAGACCCTACTATCTCTTCCACTGTGTTGATATTTACCCTGACGGTGCATAAGCAACAGTGGGTGGAACTGCCGGGGCCCTCACGCAAAGCCAGGTCGTGGTGCCAAACGGTACCCATGTCCATGGTGTTCCTCCCCAGTGCACGCACAACAAGACCAACACCACTTACACTCAGTGGCCTTGCTGAAGCAGTATATCTTCCTTGACCAAGATTTATTAATTTTATTGAATTCTGCTCTTGAATACATGCTTTTTTAATGTTCTGCAAGATAAAAATGGGAGGTGTGCACAGAGGATTTGTGACACGCACGGAGTATGATGCTTGTCTCAAGGCAAAGCGCTCGTGCAGCTGAGCGCCAAGTTCAAGGAGCCAGCTTCCTCACAGCATGCCAGTTTGACGTGGAGAACCAAGACATAAGCTGGGGCCCTGCAGACCTGGCTGGCTGGCATTCGCTCAAACGTTACATCAAAGAGCCTGTCACTTCAAGGAACCCAACTGACATCATTTGTTGCTGCTGATAAAATGAGTTTTCAGGCAAAACTTAAGATTTTGTAATAATGACTAGCTTCTCAAGACTCTCCCAATGAGATTGAAGGTGATACTACCAAACCTGGCTTTGTTGCTGTATAAGGAAACTGTCAGTATCTGGAAGGTCTGCCTCACTCCGGAACCAATACTTTCCAAACGGCTAACAGCAGCACCAGGAGAAAAAGACCTGCGTGCCAGGCAGTCTAACCACAGAGACACCAGACAGATCCACGGCAGAACTAGAGGTTCATTTGTGCACTTTCAGGGCCACACTGCAACTACTTTTAAAATACCACCCTTGTCGCGTTTCATTGTCGTATCAAAGAATATCTGTAAACATATGAAAAGGTCGCTAAAGATACTCTTCTCTTTTCCAGTTACGTTATCTGCATGAGGCCATATTTTCTTTATATACTTCAACCAAAACAACACTATTAGACTGAAAGCAGAAGTAGGTGTTGGAATCCAGCTATGAGCCAGACATTGAAGAAATCTGTAAAAGTCCAAGACAATTCCACTCATACATATTTTTTTGGAAAATTTAGTTATTTTTCATTTTATATATATATATATAATGCTAACATGGAATGGTTGTATTATTATTTTTAATTCATTAATAATTTTTAACTTGTTTTAATTTCAACATGGTAAATTTTGACAGATACAGTCCACATAAACAAAATCTTAGTAATTTCAGGCTCTCAATAATTCTGAAGCCGGTAAAGGCTGGTCGACAGGATCTGAAGAGCCAAGCTATTAAACAGGTGTGCTGTTTTATGTTTTCCCCTTTACATAATTCATTCTCATACTTACTGACATAGAATTAAAGTACCAATTTCTTACAATATGTACCTTATAAAATTATCTTCACAGGTAAATAATATAAACAATCAATATTTTTCTTATTTTTTTAAGAGTTTCCCCCACAAGTATCAGTCATTCTCCTGGTTAGAAAGAGAATGGAGATAAGGGATAATTCAAGAGAACCGGCTGAGTAACTTAAAGCTCAGACAAATCTGCACCGAATTTGTAAAGTGTCCTCCGTGGCCGCTGCCGACTGAAAGGCAGGATGGGAGTTTTTCTCCCATAGTGCAATAAAAGGCAGTTCCCTCCACTCCATCCCAATATTTGTTATACTTTCTAAAATGTGAGAGAATGAGATATCCGTGTATCTGTGAATGATCCCATAATACCACTGGACATCCTCAGCTCTTCTGCATGGAGCCGGAGGCACACTGCAGAGTCTCCCACCGCCCACGACCAGCTGCCTCCCACCAGGCCCAGGCCCTTCTAGGTACTTGGCGCTTTCTCACCTACTGTGCTCATGCCCGCACCGGCCCTGAACCCCTTCTGTTTGTCTCACTGTTACCCTCCCCCATGCCAGACAATGCTGTGACTCACTTCCCAGAGCAGCTGATCCCAAATGGGAGATTTTGCCCTACAGGGAACCGGTGGCACAGGCTGGAGACATTTGGGGCTGTGCCCCAGGGGCAGGGCTGGGGTGTCTGTGCATCACCGGCATCTAGTGGGGAGACTCCAGGGCTGCTGCTGGGCACCCTACAAAGCACAGGGCAGCCCCCGTGACAAGGAGAGTCAACACAGCGCAAACCCTGGAACACCAGGTCTTAGAGGCAAAAAAGAATTCCGCAAAAACAAAAGCCAAGCCTTTGCCTTTTCCCTTTTTCTAACTTTCACTGTTCTTCTCTTTAAAAAGGTTAACATACTGTACTGTGCCACACGGCACACTGGTGAGCATCACCCACGAGACAACGAGGTACAGAAGCCAGAACTGGAGCCCAGCACCACCACTGTCCGGTGACGGGACCTTCAAAGGATCCACTCTGAGCCTCGGTCTCATCTTCTAAAATATGGTGAAAAAGATGTAGACTGTTTGAGAGTGGACACAAGGCTTGGAGAAGGTGGACCAAAGAATCTAACACACTGCCAGACACACAGCAGGTGCACGGCAATGGGACAGTAACGCTCGGGTCCTGCCCCTCACTGACGGAGGACCTGCTGCTCCGTTAGCTGACGCACCAGAGAAGCCCGGGAACCAAGTGCCTGCATATGACAGGGAGTCGCCCGGAAGTGGCTTATGCCTTGTTGAAGGCGACAGAAAGATATCTTCCCA
Organism: Smutsia gigantea; assembly: GCA_032199065.1. Lineage (NCBI taxonomy): Eukaryota > Metazoa > Chordata > Mammalia > Pholidota > Manidae > Smutsia > Smutsia gigantea. The sequence continues at coordinate 67,654 of JAVSCE010003186.1, read as the reverse complement.
AAGTCATACAAGCAAGTGTGAATAAATGCCCTGTCTGGAACCTACCTGTGTCCCTCTGCACCTAGGCCTAGGGCCTCTGGCAGGCCCTCACCCCAGCCCTGCCTCCCCAACCCTGAGGCCCGGCACCCCAGGGACAACCCAGCCGCGCAGGAACCTGCCAAACCCTCCCCGAGGTGCTTCACGGCTTAGAGGCAGTTTGAGTAACACTTCCCGACAACACTTTCCCAACAAGGCGTGGTGGTTCCCTCCAACCTGACCTGCCCTCAGGCAGGACCTGCTGTGTCCCTTCCAGGGCGCTTTCCCATCCCCTGTGGCGCTGGCCATGGGTGGGGGGTGGGGGGGGCGGCGTCTCTATGGAAGACTGGACAACTGTCGCCTTTGAAGCCACAGCTGTGTGTCTCCAGAGTCTTAAGGACGCAAAGTAAGATCCTCAAATCTCCCTCCTGAGCCCTTTATCCTGGTTTTGATTTGCTCCCTGGGACTTGCTCTTCTGGAAAATGCACGGATATATTTCCTTTGATGGAAATGGCAGTGCTCATTGTAAAATAAGTTACTAGGGTATTCAAAACATGATTTTCCTCCTACACATTAACTACATTTTGGTGAGTGGAATCTCCCCAAGATTCCCTGAAGAGGAATGAGGAACTATGGGCCATTTCCCAGTGAGACACTGAAGACATTATTGAATTTGATCTATATTGTTACAAAGTTTTCATTCATGTAACTAGCTTTTTACCATGTTCATGTTATAAGTCTCAAGAATGATGAGAATAATTCTATTTATGACATACGGGGTGCATTTTTTGCATAATCAGCTTAAAGACAATTAACATGCAGTCAAGAAGCTGTACCATAAATCATTCACATTATCCCATCCACAATCCTTATGAAAAAAAAAATGGTACTGATGACCCACTTTACAGCTCTCCCCAGGGACTTGCTTTTACCATGGAAGCAGTCAAAATTTCCCCAAAGACTGAGGAGTGGATGTCAGCTTGAAACTCAGTCTGGGAAGAAGGAAAGCTCTGACCTAGCTCAAATACTTGTAAAGATAGTCTCTGCCCCCACTGTACTCTTTGCTTTTCTCCAATGCTGGTCCTCTTACCAGAGATAAAAATCCACATGTACATATGGGAAGAGGTGAGGCTGTGACCTCAGGTCTTCACAGCCCATCTCGGCAGTGGGGAGACCGGACTCTGCCCCGGCCAGTTTCTCCTGAGCATGGTACCTAATGTGGGTGCTCCCCCACTGGGTGCTCTTCAGAATGGCTGCTGTGCTTCTAGAATAAATGGAGAGGTAGGGGTTCTCCTTTCCCCGAAATATTGCTTTATGCCTGGCTTTACAACTAACTGCTATTCATGCGAATTACCCACCTTAAACAGGGACCCCTTAGGCTACAGGTTTGCAGATGCACTTGGGTCTTGGGCCCAGCAGTGTGACTGTGACTAGTCCATAGGACACATGACACTTCTGCTACATGCCATGTACATGTGTGTGTGTGTGTGTGTGTGTGTGTGTGTGTGTGTGTGTGTGTATTTTTTTTTTCCTGGTAAACCTGTTTTACAAAATCACTGAAGGGGAAGAGAGGAGAGGTGGGTGGGGAGAAAGAGGACTTGGAGGGAAAATAAGGATGAGAACAGGCCACTCAAAACAGGGACCTTTGGGACCAGAGCCCTGAGGAAAACAAATCCAGCACAGTTAAGATCGCCACTGATATTGCACTTTGCATCCTTTAAACCCAGAAGCTTGTGTTTCCCTTTCTGGAGACCCTCAGAGAAATTTCCTTCTAGTACAGAGCAACTCTGGCAGGATTAAAAGTACCATCTCCAGGCAGCCATCCTTACCCATCAGCTTCCCCTCGGCTCGCCGGACACACTGGCAGCTGCCCCAGAAAGCAGAACGGGGCAAGTGCGGCGGCATGAAGCTACTAAACTCTTGTACTAGAGGGAAATGCTTCTGCAGGACTGGCAGCTTTTTTGTAAGGTCTCCAGGAATATACTGCTCTGGTGGTCACTTTGTGAGAAACTTCGTCCTGGCCACCTTCAAACATTCACACGCAGGAGGAAATCCTGGAACCATCAGCCTCCACGTTTAACTGATGCCATTTCCCTATTTACCAAGTGCACAGAACCGACGTGCGTTCAGGAGACACAATCAGAGTGAACAGGTGGCACCTGCTGCTCTGTGTTGCTGAATTATCAGAGGGGGTCCTGACAGCCCTATGGGCGAAGGGCTGTGTTCTGGCGCCCGCCCTGCACTGTGGCACGTCTGCGTCTACTGCCAGGCTTTTCGGTGAGGTATTGACAACCTTCCAGCAGAGGACAGGACTGAACACTTGGAAATGACTGTTGGCTCCAGAACTGAGAGGCCCCAGTAGGAGAGAGTTCCAAACACGTCCCTAAATCTCCATGTCAGGGCTCCCCGTGAAGAGCAAAAAAGAGCCAAGATTTGCCTGACATTGTCTGTCATGGGTGGGATGTCATGGGTCATCTAGCAGTGCCTCCGCACATATTTTACTAACTAGCCTCCAGGAAACTTACTCTAAATTCCTGGTTGGGGGTGGGAGGCTATGAAAAACAAAACCACACACCTGAGTTCATAATTTCTATCAGGCGTAACTTACACTTCTGTGGCACTGGCAGGGGGGCAGGGTCAGAGGGCAGGATGAGAGGAGACGAAGCCGAGTCACACTGTAATAGAGCAGCTTAGAAAATGACCAGAGGGCGGGAAGGGCTCACCTTCCTCATCAACCAGAGGCAGTGTCGGCAGGAGAGGGAGGTCCCGGTAAGGGAACCAGGACTCCGGGTTGCCGCCCCCTCTGCCCGGTCTGCCACGGAGACCCCAGTCTCTGCCTGGTCTGCCATGGAGAGCCCCAGTCTCTGCAGTGACTCCAACTTGGCTGAAAGCGTCTCTTGTCACACAGGACCTCAAACAAAATCAGCTCAGCCACCACAACTAAGATGCCAAAGTGCAAAGTGTGTGTGTGTGTGTTCGTGTGTGTGTGTTCAGAAGATAAAGAAAAAAAGAAAGTAGACATTAGAACACAGTTTATTTTTTCAAGTGAATCTGGAAAACCTCTGCACTCACAAAGAGTAGCTTTCAAGAGTTAAAAATTCTCAGGCCAGTTAGAAAGTAATACTTTTTGGACATAAAACAATCAACATGTCCATCACAGGGCATCTGGAACCAATTTCAAATGTGCTTCCTGCAGATCAGATCTGAGATTGCCAAACTGTAGCCTGAAAAATGGGACACATTTTGGTCAGTCTATGAGAGAAGACCGTTTGTTAATCACTGAGCTGGTGTAGTCTGGGTGGGGTCACAGAGAACCACCATATATTCCGATTCATAGAAACTGGGACAAAGTACTGAAATACATATGCACATAACATGACTCACAGATATGTGTATATGATTCACATATTATTCTAATAATTTGTTTTAACCTCTTTTGAGTGGCTCTTTAGAATTTTAGTTAGCTCTAACGGAAACCTATGGGTCATGATGTGTAGAAAACTGAAATAAAAAAAGAACACTATAGCACTTCAAGTAAATTGGTGGTTTGAAGATAGCAGCTATTTTATAGATTATAGCACTCTATTCTAAACAAAGCTATCTAACAGCACCTTAACATGGATAGAGAAAGAAAAAAGCTCACAATCACAGACCACAAACCACCTTAAATAAAATTAAGAGTTTAAAAATCAGTATTCTCATTATCAGGTAAGAAGAGAATTATCTGGTATATAAAGCATGAGTGTAAATGTAAAATATCTTTAAAAGAAACACTTCTATTTCCCACAGACACGCTTATGAAAGTATTAACAATTAATCATATTACCATTTGCATAGCCCTTAGAATTTTCAAAGCATTTAATAACTTATTTCACTTTGTAAAGGCAGCTAAGATAGCTTTCTACTAAATAGGAACGCAATAGGTGTGTACGTAGGAGGAAAGGTGAAACACTGAAAGCAGATGAACTTGCTCGACAAGTCAAAATATTTAAATCATTTGTTTGAAACAAAATAGCTTGGATCATATACCTCTGAATGTATCTTCCTGGGCAGAAAAAAGGCAAGAATAATTTCCATGCCTTTGCATGAGCAGTGAGTTCACAGTAAAGGACTTTGTTTAGAAGAAAATCTAACATGTCCACCACTAGCCTAACTGGCACTGTGAACTCACGGAAAACCAGGGCGCACACGGGTCCAGGTGCCCGAGCCTCGGGCAGAGCCGCGCACCTCTGCCATTGCCCGGCCTCTGCAAACAGCACCGTTCTGCTCCATGTTCGTGCGCCTCTAAGCCACGGATTTATATTCGATTCCCCCTTCCCCACCATCAGCTGCCAAGCTATTAACACTAACCCTTTTATTTTCTTACGCTGGGTCTTCTTCTGGGTCACCTTCCCTGAAGTTCCTAATCTAAAGCTACTAGCACCCTATCCGGCCTCCGCCCCCGACCTCTTCTAGTTGTCTGATATTCCTGAAGTTCTCCTGGTAAAGCTTCAGCGGGTTTCCGTGGCTACCAAATTCAGTGTTAATGGCGCTGTGGTCTTCCAGACATGACGCTGCTCAACCTGCCTGCTTTGTCCGTCTATTCACACCGCCGGCTCCAAGTCAGTGCCCATCTCTGTGTCTCCTATACCCGAACCCTCTTCCTGAGGAAACCCTGTTCCTCCCTCGGGGTGCACCCTAGGGTCCCTCCACGAGTCCCCTTCTGCCCCCTGGGGCCCTGTTATTCGCTCTCACCTTCCTAGGTCCCTCACATCACGGCACTCTTCCCGTCCCCCGGGGCAGATGGCGAGCTCCTTGAAGACAGGGACTCTATTTCCTCACTGTCACATCCTCGGATGGCCTAGCACAGTGCCTGGCTTGTTGGACACAGCAGTATCTGCTGAACTGTGAGGAAAATCAGGTTTTTTTTTTAATAGAAAAAAGTGTGAAGGCAGGCGAAGTCATCCTTGACACAAGCCTTTAAAAAAGGAGCAAGCCTCCAGTCTCCCAAAACATGGTCATTCACTCTTTCAACAAGCAACAACGGCCAGCAAATTGCTCGGCCGGGGACTGTGATCCGAGGCAGTGACATACGCTGGGTATGAGTCATGCTGGCGGCTGAGCAGCTCTGTCCTGCTTCGGAGGTAGAACGTTTGTCTGAAAAGACGATGAAACAGCCTCGAGTACAAACTCGTTAACCACAGTGTCACAGCCAGACAAACAGCCCAGAGCCGAGGGTCTGGGCCTGGCAGGCGGCTCATTTACACACCTGACAGAGGCAGAGGGCACGGCTGGGGAGGCTTCTTCTAAAGCTCCGACCGTGGGCAACACCACAGCAGCCCCCCACGGACGGGCTCTGCCGGCCTGTCCTTCCCGGGCAGGAGCACGAGGGTGGGCGGCCGCGTGGTGGCAGCTATGGCATGTTCAATATGCAGCCAGTGAACGCAGGAAAGCGCTAATATGCGTATTAGGTAACATGCAACTGCTGCTGGCCTTTTGTTTTAGAGAATGTTCTTAAGGCCACATTCTAGTTTAGGAATAACTCCACTTAGAAATTACTTATCACTCTACATTGAGTTTTAAGTGTTCAAAGGGGAATGAAGCCTGATTTTCTTTAAAAAGTGTGAGAAAGAATCAAGGTGAAAAGATAATCTGGATTCAGTTTTGAAAAAGCCTCTGGGGGTTACGACCGAAGTTTGAGTATTTTGAAGTATAAAAACCATTCTGTCAGTAACACATAATTTTAAAAAGGGGCTAAGGAGCGTTTTGTGGACTGCCCGGGGTCTTTTCATTTGCTCAGTGACACAGTAGGTACAGGACGGACTCACAGAAACACGCACCATCTGTGTCTAAGGACAGCTCCAGGAATGTGGGTGGGAAGAGCAGGGAAGTGCCCAGCCTAAGGAGCCCCGGTGGCAGAAGGGGGACGGAAGGGAGGGAAGCAGGGAGGGGCAGCCACACTGGAGCGGGCAGGACCCAGGGAGACGACCTTCAGGGGACGACCAGAGCGTCTGCATTCCCCAGAGGAGAGGGAAGGGCTTTGCCCCGCCGGAGGTACAAACAGAAGAAGATATGTGGAGAAGACAGAGTATGGCACTGACATTCTCCAAAAAAGCAGCAGAGGACCTCAAAGTTAAATAGTAGCTGAAAACAGACATTTTGATAAGGCAAATAAGCCAAAAAAAGTACCACAGCAAATTTTTAAAAAGCCAGTAATACTTGAGTTTGTAGCCACCAGACCTGGGATACAAGACTTTCAGTCTATTACATCATCTATTTCTAATGCCGACCCGGAGCCACAGGCTAGCAATGGTAGACCCATATCAAGGACTAGGAAATTGAGGATTAGGGAGGGTAAGTAACTGGTCTGTGATTTCCTATCTGGTCACGGAGCCATGGTTTGAGCCCTGGCCGACTTCACTCATTACCTTCATTCATTCTCTCACAGGAATCTACCAGGCTGCTGGGTGTCAGTGACAGCGAAGCAGCTAGGAAAGAAACCAGACATATTCCTTGTTCTCAAGACCTTATCAGCTAGTAAGAAAGGCAGTCAGTAAGCAACTAGATAACTATATCTAGTGGATAATCATATCTATTATATCTATCTATATATATCCTATCTATAATTAAAATCACATCTAATTATAAAATCTGATAAACACTATGAATGAAATGAATGGCCAGACAGCAGTCCTAACACATAGAGTGGGCACTGGCGGGCTTGGAGAGGTCCCCAAAGGGTGGGAAGGAGACGGCCCTAAGGAGAAAGACAGCAGGGCACGTGCAAGGCACGCAGGGAAGGGCATGGCGTGCGGGCCGCTGCTGCCTAGGGGTTCTGGTTTTACGGTAAGTGCAGGGTAGGCAGGTGGTTTTAGAGGAGCTGGATTTGAGCAGTTCTGTGTGGAGTGGAGAAACCGGGAAGCAGGCTCTTGCGGAGCCTGTCCCCACAGCATGGTGGTGGCTGGGCCCTGGGGTGGCCCTCAAAGGTAATCTCAGACACACCGGGGTGGCAGAAACAAGAGGCCCTGCAGAGAGCATGGCTGTGAGGGTGAGGCGGAGGAGGCACGGGCCTCTCAGTCTGTGCACTGCTGTGTCTTGCATGTCATTTGACTTGCTGGGCATATTTCTTACATTGACAAGTGGGCTAGATTCATCATGGTTTTTTAAATGACATACCTCTTATAAAGCGTTCATGTGCTAACACCTGCGTTTCTACCCTAAGCTCACTCCCAGCTCCTAGCACAGTGCAGAGGCCTGCTGCCCAGGCAGAGAATGCCCTCACTCCAAGCCGCCTCGGCCAGAGTCCCAGCCTTGCCATTCTGTAGGGCGAATACCAGCAAGTCCGACGCTAAGCCTCAGACTTCACACACACACAGGTGAGATGTCTCTATGGTTCGGCCGTGAGAAGTACGAGACGGCCTACAGCAAGTGCTGGCAGGCAGCAGAAAGTCAGTAAGTGTTAGCATCTCCCTCCCGTCTTCCCTGGCACAGCACAGGGGATGCCAGCACGGGGCCCTCAAAGACTCTCTGCAGCAGAGTGGGGGGCGTGACTGGGGCTGGGTGCTCGGGGAAGGGCTGTGGCAGCACTGGGAAGGGTCCTAGAGGTACCTGCAGGACAGTTCCAGCTTTGTGACCACCACCCGCCCCCCCAGCTAGAAGGGTTGCCAGATAATATGCCAGACACCCAGTTAAATTTGGATTTCAGATTTTTTTTATAACTATGTCCCACACACTGTTTGGGACATACTTCATACAAAATGTTTTCGTTGTCTGTCTGAGATTCAAATTTAATAGTATCCTCTATTCTTATTGGCTAAACCTGGTAACCCCCCAACTAGGCACGTCTGTCCTTGGGTCAGCAACACATGGTTCCAAGGTTCTTCCATCCCAGAGCCTTGAAATGCTCCACCTATTGCTTCTAGCCAGCTACTCCTACTTTCTGTGCACACTTTCTCACCCCCCACCCCAACCTATAAATACATGGATACATGATGCTTGGGGGCTGCGTGAGTGCGCGTGCCATGTTAACCTTTGAAAATGCAGGTCACGTTAACAATACATCATCAGAAAACATTCTGAGAGTCTTCTAGTAGCAGCGGATTAAATGTACATCCACATTCAGGGCAGCTCTTTAGATCCCATATTCCCATGGCTACTCTGGAGAAGTAGAACCCTACAGAATAAACTGAAAGAGAAAAGCTTTAAGGCCGTTCCATAATCACCATCTATCAAAAGTTAAGAGCTGGAAACCCTCTACTTTACATCAGACTGCATGGGATGCACCTGGAAGCTGAGGCCGTCGCTTCTTTGGTCTGAGGACTCCTTGCGCACCTCAGCTCAGGGGGTCAGTTTCCATGCCAGTGCTGAGGGACACAATTACAGGCACGAGAGACACCCAGCTGGCCAGACATCCAGACCCAGCTTACTCTCCCATATCGCTACACAGCAAGGTAAGGAGCCTGATCCAGGATGAATACCAACACCTCAATAAAGTTTGGTTATTAAAAAACTGTCAGTTAAATGAAAAGTAATTGAATAGTTGATTGACATCCCAGTACAAGCTGGTTTTCTCTCTGGGAGCAAAACATTCACAGGCTGTGGTTCTGGGACATTTTGAGAAGCACTGATGTAAAGGACCCCAGAATTTCAGGCCATGCCCTCAGGATAACAGCATCAATGCGCAGGGTCTCACCTTCTGGCCACTTTGTGGACCAGAGATCCTCTTATTTACCTGAAATAAAGGCATACATATTTTCCTTCATTTTAGCAATCTAGCTGAATATCTACCAAAACAACAGCTGCCCCCGTTTTAGAAAGAAGAGGGTGTGTGCTTACTCTTCTTGTCGCAAGTCATTGACGCTGCGGTCCAGCGAGATCATGTCACTTGCCACCATGTTAAATCCAAACTCTTTAATGCTGGCTTGAACTGCATGTTTGAATTCTGGTCCCAAAACCAATGGCTTGGCTTTCTCTCCGGGGCCACCAACCACTCCGTGAGGCTCAGGTTCTTTGGGTTCAAAGTTACCGAGGATGCCTGGGCGAAGCACAGGGTCACGGTAGGTGAATGTCTGAGGCTTAAATGTGAGATACTGCCTCTGCATTATGTCTTTCTGGTTATCTCCTCCAGCATGGCGCTGTTGTTCATTTTTGGCCTTGTTTTTTCTTCTAATAGACTCTAAGTCCACTTCTACTCCTTCAACATGAGGCCATGGCACCACAGGTTTGAATCTGTCCTCCCCAGGAGCTAGTCCATTGCCTCCTCGGTTAGGCATGGGGTTATTGACATCTCTGTCTTCCTATACAAAAGGGAGGGGATATACAATGAGTACATGAAGGCAAACCACAGCAGAGTTTATGACACCAATTTAAATGTTTAAGAAAAGGCTGAGGCAACAGTAAAATGGGTAAAATGTGAAACAGAAGCAGGCTATTAATCAGGACTTCTCATTAGAAGACCCTTTCATGGGGAAAGACATGCCAAGAAATAGACTATTGCCTGGCCTTTTCATTCTAAAATAAATGACTGCTGCATCCTCTTACTTCTCTCTCCTAACCTACCTCTTGCTTAAAGACCACGAGGTACAGTGCTACAGGTCAGAGCAATGAGGTTCTAGGATTTTGGACGAAAAGACAGTTTATGGGCCATTTGTACAGCATGCGGCTTTCCCCATTGTCCGGTAAGTGGTAAATGGAATTTTGTCCCTACTACAGCCATATTGTGGCAAAGACACTAGATGTAACCCATCACTAGGCTGGCCTCCTGCCCCAATGGCTGAGGGACAGGCGGGGCTACACACTCAACAGGCCGCATTCAGCATTTTTCACTCAGAAAGAGTTCAGCTGTATCCAGAACTGTGCATAAAAGCTCTCGTGACTGGAACCGAGTCAGTCTGAGCCTTTAAATCACACCCAATACCTAGTTTGCTCCACGGCAGAGGCAGTCCAGGTAAGGACAGATTTTGCATTTGATAATATTAGGGAAGGCCCGCCTCCCTTCTCATGTGGGCCTCCTCATCATGTATGCAGCTCTTTGAGTCAGAAACCCTCAATGCTTTTGCTTCTGAGGTATTATATGTAAAGGTTTTGCTAAACCAGTACCATTCTATGCACAAAGCAGTGTTTTTTCCACATTAGCATCACCTCAGTGGCTTTAAAAAATAGATGTCTGTGTCCCACCTCTAGATTTTGTGATTTGATTGGCCTAGGCATTCCAATTTTTAAAAGCTCCCTGGGTGATTTTAATATGCATCAGGCTTAAGAACCTCTGGGTTAAAGGAAGAGCCTCTAGCTATAATCAGACAAGGGGATTGATTCCTGAGTGCGCACAGAGGGGGAAGAGGCCGGCCGACTAGTCTACCCCTTCACCCCACACTCAGATTACTGGCTCCTTCATACACATAATAGAAGCAGTGCCACCTGACCACAATATCTCTGCAGTGTTAGAGCTGTCTTGACAAGCGAAGTTAAAAACCTTGTTCTAAAGAGTACAGAAATAAAGCTCTAGGTATGATGCGTTGGTTGCTATCTACTGGTGGTTTACTTGGAGACAATGATCTCTTTAGAAGGTCAAATGTGAATTTAGTTAATGATGAAATTTTGGTAAGGGCTAGCAAAAGATGGCTCTAGAGAGTTCAAGAACAGATTTTTTATAAATTACCCATTAGGTAATATAAGCATATGACACAAAATGCAAAGGATCCAGAAGGGAATGTAGTGAAAAGCAAGACTTCCTGCCTTCCCTTCTGCAGAGGCAATCACACTTCCTTGTGAATCTCTAGAGATGTTATGTGCATGTTTAAACAAGAGAATCTTTATGTTGCATCTGGCACGTCACTTTTAATTGACTCATTACTTAAAATGGGAACCCAAATGATGTTAGAACAGGTTCACAGGTGAATCCAGAGATTTCACAGAAACATCAAAGAACTGACAGACAGATGCAAAACTGGTGAAACTGGTCAACGGCCAGAGGGCAATATACCAACTGCATCCACTGTGCCCCGTTTCCATCTCAATGGAAAGAATCTTCTCACACATGCACTGTTATCAGTTTTCTATCATTCACAGATTGTAAAACAGCTCAAAGATGATGACAGGGTGAGATCACCCAGAAAGCTGGGTCAGAGAGCATATCCTGTCATCTTTTTGGTCCATTTCAAAGTCGTGTCCCCCCCCCACCCTCCCCCCCACCCCCGTTTTCCTCCTGTAACAGAAAACTAAATATAAAAAGCAACATTCTACCTGATCTTATGAATGTGGCACCTGCCTGCAGGCAGGTAAGGCTTCTGACCCTCACACCTGAGTAGCACAGGGACTTAGCTGGAACCTAATCTGCAAGCCCTAATAGGGTCAGAGGTAACAGGAGGCACTCTGCCCGGAAATCCTGTATATTCCTGAAGCCCTGCCGGTTCTCAGGGGAAAACCTCCTAAGGAGGAAGCCAAGCACGCCTCTGTAACGAGAGGTGGGTGCTCAAGGTATGGGGTGATTTTGATGATGGGAAAAGCGTCAGCTTCTCCAATTTATCTCCTGGCTCTTCCCAAAATTATACTCACTTATGGCAGTGTTGTAAGTCAGGACCCAAGTTCCTGATATTCAACCAAATATAACATAAAAAGGAGAACATTCTCTCCCACTTCAACTTTCCACATCAAGTCTCGAGTAATGGGTAACTGGGGAAATGTCCATAAGTATAGAAAAGTAGACTGAAGAGGTCCTGGGCTGTCAATACCCATAACCACAGCCTCTGCTGTATCTGTTGCCTTACTCCCCAGGGAGAAACCTGCACATGGGAAGAATGTGAGGTATGACAGTACACGAGATGCCCAAATGGCAAGATGCATGCTGCGTTTAGGCTGACCCATGCTGATGTAAAATTTGAAACACAAAGATTTCTCAAACTCACCCACCTCAACAAGAATATTTAACAGACTTAAACCTGTTGCTTATCTTCCTCCAAATGTTGTTTTGATCTTTTCTTGACTTAAGGGTTCTCTGTCTCATCTTCAGCTGCTGGTGTTTGTTACAGCCTGTTAGATCCCACCTCAGTCTGGGTCATCCCATTCTCTTCCAAGCTAGGAGACCAGGTGGACAGGAGCGCCTCCCAATCAGCCCTGATCCCAGCCAGCGCCACCACCGAGTGTGCAGCCTGAGGCCATCAGCCTCCCACCACCGCCTTAGTTCAGGCCACCCTCACCTCTTAACCGGATTACCACAAACACTGTTTGTAACAGTGGTGACTTCAAACACTGTGTGCTAAGGCCTTCACATGTATTACCTAACCCCAAGAGTTAGGTTCTAGGTCACCACCCCTATTTGACAGACGGACAACCTGACAGCGAAGTTACCTAACATCAGAATCAGTACACGGTTGGGCCAAAAATGGGATCCAGCCAGTCTGCCTCAAGAGACCTTGCTGTTGAGCCGTGCATCAGGACCGCTCATTCTGACGCTCGCGCTCTCTGTCCCTCTTCATCTCTACACAGCGCCAGAGGGACTTTTCTAGAATGCTAATGTGAACATGTTACTTTCCCTGCTTATGACAGTCCACGGCTGGTCACCTCCTCAGGAGAGCTGATACTCCTTAGCAAGGCCGGTAAGGCTGTGCAGGTGCCATGCCACCCAACTGGCACACAGGCGGGCTGACCTCTGTGAAGGGCCGAGCAGGAAGACACTTTAGGCTTTGCAGACCATAGGTCCCTGTCAGTGTCACTCAAGTCTGCCGTTACACTACCATAGACAACATGTAAGTGAATGGGTACGTCTGTGTTCCAATAAAACTTTATTGATGACCCACCCAACCCCTGCACTAGACTGTTCTGGGAAAGGGCAGGTGTCATGTCTATCACACACACCATCACATTCCCAATGCTTATCCTGGTATGTAATTCCTCAATAAATATTTACTGAATTAAGTGAATAGACCCTAAAATTTCTTTGCATATGAGGGAGACTTAGGGAAGAAAAGGGGAAAGAGAGCATGGAGAATATGGAAAGAGGGGCTTCGATCAGATACTTTCTGGTAATACTTGATGAGTTCAGCAAGAGAACAGGACATAACTTCAGATCCTTTCTCTGCACAGTGCTGTGCTCTCAGTGACGCTACATAATAGTCAGCAGAGAAGCTGAATTTGCTCACAGCTCAGTCTGGATGTCATCACATCTCAAGGCAAGCCAAATATGAGAACTTGTGCTCACCCCAAGTCAATCAGGAATGACCGTGTCAGATCTTAATGTTCTGTGACTCAAAGAATGGCTATAAATTAGCAGTGTATTAATTCCCCTGAGAAGGAAAACTGCAGACTTCTTCCTGAGTCGATGAAAATCAGGAGATGTCTTTGTGACTCACGGGGACTACGAACCTTCACAGGCACCAGCTGACGGACTGGAGTCAAAGTCAGGGAATCACTGTTGACTAGAAATGGAAATGAGAATCAGATTATCTTCTTCAATTAGTATGTACATAAAGGCAGAAATGTACTGAAAAATATAACCACTTATCACCAAATGGAAATATAGGATTATCAGAACCCAGGTCCGACTATTCACTTTACACCTTACAATTTACAGTGTTCCCTCCTCACCCCAAATCCTACATATGTGTGGTATTTTTCCAAGATGCTCATGCTTTGGTGGAAATTAATGGATAAGAAGGGATTTAGAAAAATGGTCTTTACAACAAATGAAAGTAACAGAGGCTTGCTTGGATTTGAAATTAAAGATGAACCCAGAAAACCAAGCTTTTAGTGATGAGCTTCCACAGTCACGTGATCTGAGACATTACCATTTAGTTTTAGGAAGTGGTCACTGCTAACAATATGCACACTATTTGCTTATTCTGCTCGGCCACAGAACTTAAAAACGTAAGTCAAATTTAATTATATGACTTAAAAACCCTCTTGATAAAAAAACACCTTTAATTAGAAAATCACATTGGCATCGTTTCTCTAGCTGTATGTACTCAGCTACAAGGAGCAGGAAAACAGGGGCAAAGAGGGCAGGAGGGACATGCCCACGCCAGGAGGCACTCAGGCTGGAATTAATGGGGTGTTCCTGCAGGCTGGGCTGCCTCAGACACTCCTCACCGGGGGGCACGATACACTGTTTCTCCCAGCGAGAGCTGGACAGTGAGCTGCCCGGCCCGGGGGTCACGGGGCGCTGTCTGCAGGCCATCTGCCCCTGCTCCTTCCAGAGGACAGTCAGTGACCCTGACAGGCATGGGGGGAGGACGGGGTTGAATAATTTGTCAGTGCTTAATCAGGGCTTAAGATGGATAAAGCCAAGGTTAAACAGAGACCTCACCTGCCCTCAAGTCTCTGAGATGCCTTCCCTTATGCAAAAGGACCCCATCTGAGTACATATGAAGACCCATAAACTAGGAAGAGATTTTAGATCACTGGCAATGTGTCTCTGTTAATAACAAGGGCAGAACTGCAAAAGGAGACGGGAGCGGTTTACTAGCAAGAAATCTACATTCTGATAGAAGAACGGTGTGCTGAAAGAAGTAGAGGCGTGTAGGAGGGATTCCTATTCTTTCTCATTTTTTCTAAGCACCAGGTGAGGATCTGAACCAAAAGGTAACGGATGGCGAAGGCGGCCCCGCTGACATGCCAGCAACCACTCCACCAGAACCCAGTCAGACCGTCGGACGGCACAGACACTGGTGGGGCGACCACTCGTCAAAGGCTGTGTGGGATGACGTAAGCCACTGGACCCACACTTACTCAGGGCCTGAAGTGCTGAGACTACGACCGCAGCGGGCTGCCGATTCCATAAAGGCTAGCGACTACTCCTTTGATTTTCTCTCTAAACTTCTGATACACCATGTCAACCACAGCTACAAAGGGGCAAGTTAATGCTGCAGTTTTCATCACCTACTGGAAAGATTTGCCAGAATCGTAAGGAGGCATTCTGAGCCGATTCAATGTCACCTCTCCTTAACCAAACAAGCAAAATATAAAATACAGTATATAATACATATGTATCCTGTGCTTTTGGGAATGATACTGAAATTAGTGGGTGTCTTACTCAAAAGCTGGCTGTATCACATTTTTGCACATTTAGCCATCTTAACAAAAGGGAGATTTTCATTATAAAAGAGGCCCCCAGTAAAATCTCAGTTGTGCAACTAACTAGTCAGTACTTGCAGATTTGGATTTGCATGTGAATCATACGGTATTCTTAAAAAGAGTATCCTTCTGCACTGACACAATAAATTTCTTAAGATCTTTGTACAACCTGTAGAATAATCATGGTCAACACAAAGTGTCTAGACAAATTTTAAGTGTTTGGCTCTTTTCCTCCAGTTTAAACAACTTCTTACCCATTGTTAGGATGCGACAAGGTTCAAGTCTGTGATTTGCCTCACTTCAATAAATGAAACAACTGAATGTCTTGAAAATATTACATACTCGGTAAAATCCCAACAACTTTAGGGCAATCAATTATTTGAGTTTTCAGAGGTAGCCTCAAGGAGGTTCTCTGAGTTGTGCACATTTTCAGATGCCTGGAAGGAGCCATTAGTTGGTCCTGGTCCAATGGTCCTGGTCCAAGCAGCCCTTGGGCGCCACTCCCACTGGGGGCTGCAGACTCTCTTTGTAAGTGGAAAGAAAAGGCAACACTGTCACGTCAGCTGTTTCTGACCCACTGAAGGCTTTTTCCTCTAGGTAAATGATGAAGTGTGGATGCTTACAACAGAAACTGATCCCTGCCAAGCATTTGAGATCATCTACGAAACCAAAGAAGGCTTAAACAGGTTTCTTCCTAGGAAGTTAACTTACTTCAATTTAGTATTTATAGAAATACTGGAGCACCATTTGCTTATGTTCCATCTCTTGATAATAATTATGCACTGATCATATCCAAGGTATAAATTAGCCAGCGTCCAGTTTCCACAGCCATCTCTGTTTCAAGCAAATACTTCAGTAAGGTTTTGATATTTAATATCACTCACATCATTGGACATTGTATGTGAGTACACTCTTCTTTTTAACTTTGTGGGAAGGCACCGACCCTTTATTCAGGGTTTAGGAAAATCACTCTTCAACTGACAGAAGAAATAAAATTATTTTTATTTCACCAGAATCCAAATTTAATGGGCAAATAAGTATCTCTTTATTGGATGTATATTTACGTAAAATATTTCAGAGATGAGAAGCAATACTAAAAGAAAAGCTTCTGAAATATAAGAATATTCTATTTTTAAGTTGGACCTTAATTGTAAGTTTGATCTTTCTGAACTCCAGATGTTTCCAGTGATTAGGAATAGTTAAAAGTGGTTTTGTCAATGATATTAGTAAGCATGGGTAACAAAATATATTACATTTCCTCAGATATATATAGCACATTTAAAAACAAAATTTAGTTCAACTAAACTAACTGAATTGGTTAAAATTACGATAAAATACATTTTTAAAAACAATGTCCATGCATTACATTTTTAAAAAGGTATCAGGAAAAACTGCAAATTCCTTAGTAGTAAAAATTACCAGTTTTCAAAATATAAATTTAAATGACAACTGGAGAAATGGAGCTTTCGCACAAGAATCTTCTCTGTATTACTATAATCTCTAATGTTCTGTTTTGCAGATGTAAAACTACGACTGAGCACCCGTAGTTCAAGCCAGCGGTTCAAACTCAGCAATGGGCTCCAAGTCATCCCCCACCCTACCCACGGCCCAGGAATTTTCCTAACACTGCTCTTCCCGGATGGCCCAGGACCCCTTTACGTTTCTCCCAATCAGACCCAGGGCTCTTGGAGGATAAACAGAACTGAGAGTATTCTATTTATCTCCATGTGCAGGAACTCACGGCAGGTTTTTCCACGCGCTGAGAGGTGCGGAACAAGCAAGCTTACCTTGCTGGGATAGAAACTGCCAGGGTCCCTGTCTTGGGCCATTGTCTGGCGTGATTTAAGTCAGCATTCTGAGAATCCAAATGAGTTAACTGAAAACATAATTTTCCCTACAAATCGAATATTTGAATAATCTTTTTGTAGTTTCTTCTCTTAATCAGATCTGAATATATCGTGTCGGCAGGCGAAATCTGTTACTTCACAGAAAATGACTACTTCATTTAAACATAAGAAAGTAAATCTGCTGGCGTTAGACCTCTAGGCCAGTTTATCTTTAAAATGGCTTCTTGTTAAATTTGGTTCTTGTTTGAAAACAGTAATAACATAGAGATTCTAAATCAGGTTAGAAAATATCAGATAATACTCAAGGGGGAATAAATTAAAAAAAAAACGGGCAATTAAAGGACCAAAATATAAGTTAATGTCTGTAACAGTAATGTAACAAACTGGTTAACCTTTTACCAAAAAAAAAAACAAAAAACCCCAACCCTTTTATTTGTTAAGACTGTTTAATGGCCCAGATCAATTATTATCAGAGATGATTAACGAAGTTGATAAAACATGAAGTATAAGCATATTTATGAAATGTAAATAATTTTTTTTCACAGACATCAATAAAAATGCATGCCTTAGCTCATAAACTGAATTATATATATAATATACTTTACAGGCTTAAGAGTATTTCTTATTGTGAATATTTAATATTAAATCTTTAGCTGATTTGAACTGTATTTTAAGAAAACATGAGCACTAAATAAATGATCAGTAAATCATTTTGCAGTACGTTTCAAAAGGTGATGAAACTGTATTTGCCGAAGTTTATGCCATCATTTCAGTAGTAAAAGCGCAGATGTCAAGACAGGGCTATAAATACAAGGTCCCCCAATGTCATTGAAAAGCCCCATCTCCCATGGGTACTAAAAGGCACATTATAATTCCTCCTAGAAATCTTAAAAGGATGGTGAGAATAGATTTTAACTCTCTCTTTTTTGGGAGCTAAACAATTATTGAGTTTGAAAGAGAAAGCTCCAAAGTGGCATTTTCACTATAAAAATGGCATATAATACAACCTAAATAAAATATGTCAATAAAATTGTCAATATTTTACAATAACACCCTACCACATTATTCCTATGAAGTAACCTGTCTAGAAATAGGAAAAGTATTGAGGAAGGAGTGAGGAGAAAAAATGAAAGCAACACAATGAAAGATCATAAAATAAAATCTGTGAAGATTTTTAAACACATGAATAACTTATGTGTGCATAAATATTATGTATGCACATGAAGCGAGGAAATAATACATTTAAAAACCAAGTAGTTCAGTAGGATAAAAAATAAATGAATCCTGCTGCATAGACCCTTGGAAAGAACACAGGCATTTCATCAGGTGGAGAAAGGAGGAAGTACTTAAAAGTTGAATGGATTGAAAATGAAGCCCCACCTCCTCCACTTCTGCCCAATCTAGTGATGTTGGGGAACTCTCTTTCAGTTTATGCCAATCAACTCCACTTTCTTATCTACATGAGCTAAGAATCTCTTTTTACTCTCTCTTCCAGATCATTCATAAAACATCTTAAAAGAAAGAGCAAGTCCAGCATCAATCCCTGGGGACCACACTTGTTCACACTTTTTTTTTTATCCAGGAAAATGCTTATTTAGTCCTATCCCTTGACTCTTCCTTCATATATGACAGTGCACTTCATAATCTAACACCAGCCAAAGCCAAACAGACAGTTTAATTCTTAATTCTCCCTCACATCTGGCAATTCCAGTGAAAACACACAATGATTTTCAAGTCTTCTGAAAACTTTACTGGAAATTATGTCACCAACAGAACCATCAATAACTCTTATGACATTAAGGAAAACATTTTACTGAGTGAGAGCAGAATGAGGTCAAATGTGGTATGTGAGTTGGGAGAGAATGTAATAGCCTTTTGAAAGCTGAAAAAGCAATGTTCTATTATCCCTCTAGGGGAAAAATTCTAGAATGAATCCAGCACTCCCAACATGAAGTGTTACTTTCTGCAGCTGGAAATGCATAAAAATGCATAAAACAGCGATTCCTTGGGCGTTGCCCTGCTCTGCCCTGAAGCCTGGCTTTTGTTAACAGCTCATTAAAAAGTATGACAGTGCGTGGCTTTAGAACACTCACCTTTTGATTATATGAGATAATCTTCTCTTGCAAATTTGAAAAAAAGAAATCACCTCAAGAAAGAAAATACCTCCAAATTTTCAGAGAAGATGTATCACTTTAAGTACAGAACACGATTTTACGGACAAGTCACAGCTAGAAATCTATTTTAGAAAGGTGGGACAAGGAAGCAGGACTATGCAAGGCAGAAAAAAATACGTTCAAAATAGACCGAGGTTATTTATGTAATAAATTTTGTGGCATTTTACTTTTCAACTACTGACAGGCCTGATCTGGAAAGGGGATGCGCATGCAATGATGTTCTGGTCTGCCGTGTTACTTGGCATTCGAGTTGGTGTTTGTAAGTACCATTAGCAGATAAAGGACCTGCCCTTTCGGTTACCCACATACTTATTACAGGTCTGCTACGTGCCAGGCACTAGCTAAAGCTCCGTGTTACAGGGAAAAGGCCTGCTTCCCTCTCCGGGAGTCACAGGCGGGGAAGGTGCCTGGGGAGGCTGCACCTGACACACGTCTGGAGACCAGCAGACACCGCCCAGCACACAGACGGAGGGGAGGTACGGTGGGTGAGAAGGTGGGGGAAAGTGGGGCCTGGCACTTCCTCTAGACCGAGGCAGAGGCACCAAAGCGTAGGAACAAGGGGTACGCAGGGAACCCCATGGGACGGAGGGGAGGTGGCAGGACAGGAGCCTCCAGATACTGGCAGCCTCAGAGCGCCTCTTACGAAATGCCACAAGGTTCAGACTGAATCCCGGCAGAATCGGGAGTCACGGGCAGGGAGCAGCCGGATTAGGGGGCGTCTCGGAATGGGAGCGCTGATGGAGCAAATGAATGCGGAGGGGAGCAGAGATGTTTTCAGGGGTATAAGAACGATTTTAGAAATAAACTTTCAGAAAGAGCAACAGGGCAGAGAACTGCAAGGAAGGAGTGGTCCGTCGGGTGAATCCTGCGCGCAGGCTTTCGGCCTAAAGGGAACTGCGAGGCCTGCGGGAGAGCAGGGGGTCCCTGGCCCCGGGAGCCTGCGCGCCTGGCCGCCGCTACCCCTACGGTCCTGGGGGCCGGGGTGAAGGCCTTTACGCGCCGCGCGCTCCAGGGTCTGCAGGGCGGCCAGTCGGCGGGTGGGGACACGCCTCCAGAAGCGCTCCCGGGCGGCCCTAGCAGTCTCGCGGGGGCGATCGGGCCTAGGAAGGGAGGGGCCCCTGGGGACGGAGGGCCGCCGAGCCGGCAGAGGGAAGGGGGTGCTGGCACAGGTCGTGGTGTGCACCGTCTACAGCGATCAGGGTCGGACGGCGGGCGGAGGGCTGGGGCCTGGTCCGGGGGCAGCGTGCAGGCGGGCGTCTGGGCCGGGCCTGGTTCAGCTGCCGCTGGGCCCGCGGCCGGGGAGGCAGCAGGCGGGGCGGCCCCAGGGCGGACAGCGCTCCAGCCTCCTGAGCCGCGTAGGGGCAGCCGGCCGCCCCGCCTAACGCCGTCTGGGGGCCCGGAGAGGCCCGGGTGGGCGGGAAACTGCTGGTGCCCCGGGCCTGCAGCGGGCATGGGTCCCGGGGCGGGGCGGGAGGTGGTGGGGTGGGCACGGAGGTGCTCGCGCCGGTTTCTTTGGTTTCCATGGCCAAGTCCTGGGCATATCAGAAGAAAGGCCCGGGAGAGATACCAGCAGGCGGGTGGGAGAAGGTGTCCTCAGAGCAGGGGCGCCTCGGCTCCTGGGGTGCGAGCTGGTGGCATGGCCAGCAGGGGGGCAGTGTTGCTGAAACAGCAGGGCGGACGGCGCGCACAGTATTTTCCTGTCCTTGGGGTCCAGACCCTCACGACCCCTGTGGGAAATGCTCCAACGGCCTCCCCCGTTTAACTCGGTGCCTTTCCAGTCACACTCTGCTTCCATGAGCATGTTGGATTTCTTTGTAAAAAATGGTTTAAGGCTGGTGTTTTTCTAAAGCATCAGGTTCAAAATCCTCTGCCTGGCCTTCTGCTGCCACCCACTGTCATGCACTCAAGCTGTCCCCCTGCGCTGGCCATCAAACCCCCTTCAGACCGCCAAGGGCAGACACTCCCAGGCCTGCCTCTAGTTTGGCTCCGAGCATCGGCCTCTGCCTGCGCACAGCCCTCATTCCCCCTCCTCCTCCTGTCTAGGTTCAGCTCTAATTCTTAGAAAGATCCAGCCCCGGCCATCTCCTCTGCTTCCAGGGATATTCTTCCCCTCCTATGAATTTCTACTCCTCAATCCTTTTATAATTCTCTAACTACCCTGTGTTTTATAATTCTCTAACTACCCTTCCCTAAACCAGACTAAAAGCTCCAGTTGAGGAGAGTCTTACAGTCTTTTCCAGTAAGAGTTTCTATCATGAATACCAAAGAGTATACTCTTTAGTATACTCCTACTCCCATATATAAAAGGAATAATACCTATTCAATAGGTAACCTGGTATGTCTCTGTAAAGGGGGGAGGGGGGTCCTGCCATATGTTTTGTTTGGTTGGTTTTTTTTTTGATGGATCTTGGGGGAACAGCAATAAAAATTTACTAAAAAAAAATAATAATAACTAGACGCTGTTAAGTATGTTGCATATACCAGGCTTCACCACAATTCTATGATGGGCCCTATAATTTTATTGTCATACTTCATAGTTGGGAAACTCAATGATTAGAAAGACTAAAGAGCTTGTCCAATGTCACACAATTAGTAAGTGACTGATCTAGGACTTATCCTGGTGTGTGTAGCTCTGAATCCTGCCTGAGCATTTAGCCAAAATGCTAAGTCCCTTAGGACTGCTGGATCATGACTTCTACTTTCTGGAAATGCACAAAAAAAATTAACCTAGGGGTCCTTTAAAATGCCCAATTAATATGCACTTAAATCTTTCTTTGTTCTGCTTTTCATCACATTATAAAATCTGTCTTTGGCCACCACGACAGCACAGGAAACAGCCAGTTCTTACAGTGAACAATGAGATTTGCCCTGTGAAAGGTTTCTTTTGCTCCTCCATGTGTTAGGTTATGATTTCCTCTGACAGCATGTGAAATAAGAGGGAAGACATTGTGAACTAATTTTACAAAAATAATTAAATCAATGTCCTAAGTAAGGACTAAAGTGTTTTTTGTCCTGTGGTAAGCTGACTCTACCGCCTGATGTACTACTGTGAATTCTGAGCTTGTTCACATCCCTGCTGAAGAACATTCTTGCCTTTTTGTGACCCAAAGTAGTGCTGCAGCTCTGGAATGAAACCAAATTATTCACAAGCCCGTGATCATGGCTTCCTTGATATTCCACTCTAACCAAAAACTTATCAAATAATGGCTCCATCAAGATGGCAGAAGAAAATGGCTCCATCACAGAATTTACCATATTTCTTAGGACATGCTGCCCACGTATAAGACCAGAGCTCCGTTTTTTTCCTTTCGTGGCCTAAGAGGTACCATTTGGGGAGAGAGAGGAAAAATCCCTTACAGAGTACGTGTCCACACATCCTACACTGTTTTCTAGAATACACGAGGATGCCCACTAGGAAATTCAAAGGAGGATTAGGAGTTGCATACTAAGACACAGCGTCCGTAGATGATCATACAAGGGGCTTGCCTCATTTATTCTCTGCTTCATCATATAGTAAATAAGTCATCCCTATATTAAAACATTACAAAGGTGATGTAGTTAACTTAAACTTATTTTCCATTTCTTTCTAGTTCCATTTCTTAATCTTGCTAACCACCACCTTTAAGAAGTTAGAAGTGATATGCTAATTTTATAACTGTGTTCATAATACTCAGACTTCTTTTCTATAACACCTTATAAACTCTTAGAGTGATAATTTCATTTCAAGAAATGTTGGCACTCTGCAGGAAGGAACCACAGCAGCTGCTGAGCAATCGGAAGCAACTCTCTCGATTAGTTGAGAGAAACCAGTGGATCCGATGTGCTCGACTTAGCTGCCCTAACACATTGCAATCAGCTTCACTGGGCCGCACGTACGCTGCCAGAGCTACACAGCTGAAAACCGACAGCCCTTTGCAACTGAAGGGGGGATTCTGGAGATAACATGCGCTGTACTCGGAACAGCTGAGTCTAACAAACACCGCAGTTTTACTTTGACTTAATCTTCTGCTGACCCTAAGTCATTAGGTGTTTTTGTTTTTCTACTTGACCTGGGACAACGAAGAAAAGCAACACATTCACCTTGGTGTCTGTGAATGAAGGGGAAGGGAGGTATGCTGTTCGGACAGCCTAGGCCACGGGAGCTTGCCAAGGCATCAGTCAGAGCACTGCCAACGTTAGCTTCCACTTTGCAGAATCTCCAAAGACTCAACGAGAAAGTGGAAGAGACCATTACATGGTTAATCCATTTATTGCTGGAAGTGTTTACTGAATGCACACTTTCCTGATAAGGACGACGACAGGGTCAGAAGGAGGCACACGAACTCAGACCCTGGGACAGGCACTATTCCAAGGGCAGCACACCTCTCCCTTTCCATCCTTGCGATAACCTGTTGAGCTGGGCACCATCGTTACCCAGTCCTGCAGGGGACAAAGCTGAAGCCCAGAGTGAGTGCCCTGCCAAAAGCCGCAGGCCGAGGTGCGGCAGAGGCAGCCTTCAAATCAGGGTTGTTAGTTCCAGAGCCTGGGTTCTTAGCCATTACTCTGCCCGGGGAAGAAAACGTCCTCGAGTTCTTCATGCCCTTGAGCTGTATAAAATGGTGGCAATCTTCCAGATTTTTTTAAATGCCAAAACCTAAATAGAGTGCTTAGAAATCACTGTTAATTTCAGTAAGGTCATTTCTATAAAAATGCCCTTTATTTTCAAAACAACTCAATGCTATTAACTAGAATTAGTAATAAAATTGTTCAGAAAAGGCTCTTTAATGGAAATGACTTCTGGAAATCCAATTGGTCCTTCAAAAAGTAGTAATAACCTACTATGAGGTCCACCAGCATAGGTGAGTGAGTATCAGGATGTAGGAAAACGTGACATATCTTAGACTGATACACTCATATGATTTTTATCTCTACAGAGGAAAATGAAAATTACATAGGACCATTAAACTGAGCTGCTATGCTTGCTGTTCTGATTTCCAGAAACATAGAATGGTTTTCAAATATCCTCTATGGCTGCCACTGACAAATACTAAGTAAATAAAACAGGGTTTTTCAAATTGATACTAAGGAAGAGTCGCCACCATGTCCACCCCAAGGTAGTTCCTCCTGAAAAGCATCCCCAGTTTTGATCACAGGCAGATCTCATGAAAATCGTATTTTTAACAAATTTCTTGCACATCTACTTCAGGCCGTGCTTGTCCTGGGTGGAATTCCAGAAAGCTAAAAGGCAGTAATGACCTCAAGAAACATAAATCACTTTTTTATAAACATACATCAGTGGTTCTTAACCTTTTTAGGACCACAGTGATCCTGGACTCTCTCCTAGGAAAGAGCACACACAGTTGGTAGAGCTCCTTTTAGAGCCATCTGGCTGTGTGTATTAGAATTGTTACAAGTATTCATTCCTTTTGACTGCAAAATTTCCGACCTGGGAATATATGCTAGGGAGGTAATCTTAATTACAGAAAAATGCATTATGCATAAATGTTCACTGCAGCATATACCAGCAAATACACCAGAAACAAACAGAAGGCCTATCATGAGAGAACAGTCCAGAAAATGACGCTGCACTTACGCAAGTGAGGACTACATAACCATAAAAATCCTTAAAAATAATTCTTGTGGAAAATCCTCATGATAGAATGTTAGTTTTAAAAAGTAGGATACATACATTGAATATATATACAACTTCTACCATGTGATCGTGAGTATTTAAAAAGGCATAGAAATGACAAGAAGGAAAGAAAATGGTGTGATTTTTGGTGATTTTTCTTGGTTTTCCTTATTTCCTACATTGAGCATGCTTGCATAAAGTTTTTGAAAATTGTTAAGCTTCCCTTCCCCTTAAACTTGCTTCTAAAATCATTTATTGACAAAAACATGACATGTTAGAAAATAGTTATATAATAACTTTGAGATTTTTTTTTTTTCCACAAGAAGGGTCTCTATCACAGTGAACATGATTTAGTGAGAAAACAGAGAATGCAGAAAAAGACAGTGGAGAGAAAGCTCAGAGAAACAATACTGAGACCACAGGAAAATTAGGCTGAAAGTTTCCACACAGGGCATAGCCAGGAGTATGTTTCACTTGAGGACACATGAATTTTAGCATCAAGAAAAACCCTAAAAAAATCCATCCATCTTTAGTAAATGTTTTAAAGAGGCGCAAAACCAAAATGCAGCT
The DNA here is from genome assembly GCA_032199065.1 of Smutsia gigantea. Classification (NCBI taxonomy): domain Eukaryota; kingdom Metazoa; phylum Chordata; class Mammalia; order Pholidota; family Manidae; genus Smutsia; species Smutsia gigantea. The sequence goes on along the minus strand of JAVSCE010003186.1, from coordinate 42,392 downwards.
GATTCTATTATTAATCACTCAACCATCAACTATCAATCACTTAAAAGCAAAGAAGAATTACGTCAAACAACATCTTCTAAAGAGAGACATTCACAGGGCAGAAGCGACAGTCCTACAGGGCACAGGGCTTTATGGGAAGATCATGCATCTTTTTTAAAAAGAACAAATACCGTACCCCACTTTTATCTCTACTGATGGCCCCCACTTACACCTGCTCCCTGTTCACCCTACAACAAAATGAACACCCAATTTGCCCGCAGAGCCAGAGGTCACAAGGAGGTCGTGTGCCACACAGGGTCCGACCTCAAATGCAACTCAGGCACTGCCTTTGCTGGGAACACTTCCTGCCCCACACAAAGGACGCGGCGCACCAGGACAGGAGGTGGGCCACCGTCCTGCAGCCCCAGCCACCCGCAGGCCCCAGTGAGCGGGTGGAGGTGGGTCTCCCCTCCTCCAGCTTCATACAGAGGACAGACACCTGCTGGCACAGAGGGCAGGCAGGCCAAGAGAGCAAGTGACTTTCTCACCCATCATGGGATGAAGGATGGATGTTGAGTGCCAAACAGAATGTCCTAATAAAGAGGGTCTCAAGTTCAGGAGACCCCAAACCTGAGTTAATATGGAGGCTTTCTCTGGCACTGACTTCCTTCAGAGCCTCATCAGGCATGGTTACAAAGGGAAGGAGAGGAAAACTGGGGGGACTGGATCAGAGATGCCAAACACCTGATGTTTCAAGATAACTCTAAAGTCATCATGTCAAAGATTTGGCCCAGCCAATATCATATAAGGAAAGGAGTTAAAAGCTGGTAAGACTGAGTTAAAAGAAAGACTTAAGGTTTCTGGTAGATGGCATCAGAGCAAACTCCTTGAAAAGACATTCTTCAGCAGGAAAAGTAAGAAAAGAATGGCCAACAGAAAGAAGTCTCTGTCAAGAACAGCTGGTCTTGGAGGACCTACAGCGAATGTCTTGGACATGCAGTGGGTGCCGTGGAAACCACCCAGAACCCCTTCAGAGCAAAAGGACCTCCTCCCAGCTGCTGGGAGAGCTGGCACAGGACTCCCCAGGCTCAGACCCTGCCACCTCATCCACGGTCAAGCCCACCGTCAGGGTCAGCCTGCACCCAGGTTGTGGCCAGCGCAGCGGCAGAAAGGCCCAGCCTGTCCGCGCCAACCGGGGACCCTCTGAAGGGCCATGCCAGCTCCAGGGCTCCCCGCGGAGGCGGCCGAGGACCTCAGAGATGGCGTCTCGGCTCACGTGCCCCGGGCGTCCTTCTCGCCCCCCACGGCACTGGCTAACAGAGCCCCGCACCCAACCTCCCATCTCTGAGGTGGCTTCCATGATGAGCCCACCTGGGGCGAAGGCAACACTTGCATTTCCCTTAAGAAGTCATTCAGTAAGTGGAGGCTACATATAATTAAGACAACTTTATTTTTTTAGGTATGTATATAACCTTTGTGTGTGTATATTTCCTTTGTGTATATACATCATAGATATGTCATATATATGTATCATCAAACTTCTTTTGAGACTGAAACATAGTAATTATAACTGTTTTGTTTTATAAAACACAATTTAAGAAGATAGTTTTACCTTAAAACTCAATTATTAAGTACCAGAATCGTTTAGTTTGTGACAAAAATGTATTGAGGCAGCATTATGCAAAAGCATGGTACTAAGTACCAGGGAGAATACAGAAAATATCATACATGTTCCTGCTGTCACTAAGTTCATAACACCGCTGTCTTCTCAGCAACCCAAAGTGACCTCAGGAAGACTAATATTAACAATAACAATAATGACTGAAAAAAGTATGGTGGAATTTTTAATAGTATATCTAAGTGAAAGAAACCAGTCTGAAAAAGCTACATACACAATGTACGACTAAAACTATATGGCACTTTGGAAAAGAAGAGAGTAAAATGACCCATGGCTGCCAGGGGCCAGGAGCCAGAGGCTGGGGGAGGGGAGCGGAGAGGGGAAGCACAGAGGATTTGGGGGGTCAGGAAATACTCTGCATGACACTACAATGACGGACACCTGGCATCACCCATTGGTCCAAACCCACAGAACGTACAGCGCAAAGAGTGAAGTCTGTGGTAAAATATGGACTCTGAGTGATAATTCCATGTCAGTATTGGTTCATCATTTGTAACAAATGTACCAGTTTGGTCAAGAATGTTGATCATGGGCGAGGCTGTGTATACAGGGGGCAGACAGTATATGGGAAATCTGTACCTGTCTCTCAATTTTGTCGTGAACCTAAAACTGCTCTAAAAATATTTGTCTACTTTAAAAAAAAATCTCTGGTTTTATTTCATTTAAGCCTCTCACCAAAGGATTATGCCTCTGTACTAATATGACTAGTAGTTCTACTCTGAAAAGTTTGGCTCAGTGTTGGTCATTTCTTTATTTCTTGCTGACTTTTATTACGGGGCTGGAAAATAACTCCATACAGGAAAACACTATCCCTGTCTTTTTCCTGTGTATTCCCAGTACTTCCCAGATCTCCAGGAAGACAGATGTTGATGAAAAGAAATAAAAATAAAACCACCAAAGTGACCGTGCATTTGGCAGCCTGTGGCTCCTGCGAGGCAGGGCCACGACCCCTTCATCTCCGCATACCCAGCATCTGCCCCAAATGCTCGTTAAGTAAAGTGAACAAATGAGGGGCAGAAGGAACTGAGCAACTGCCAAAATTTAAAAGAATACATAGGCTTTTCACTCTGATCTTAAGGTATTTTGACATTTACTCTACAATTAATCCTGAACAGAAACTTTATGTTGTTATTTGTATTAGATACTATCATTCCTTCTACAGTCCACACAATGTGAGTAGTAATCCTCAAGCTAAAAAGAAACAGGAAATCTTCATGGCTGAGAAGATTGCTGGAGTAGTTCTCTCTAGAGTCCACATATAAAATTCCCTTTAAAAGGCACTCCATCACAATGGACACGCCCTTCTCAATGGCCCCGGCTGGTGGTGCTTCTACAGCGAAGGAGCAAAATATACAGGGAGAAGTTTAGGTAGGCATGATACTATCTTGCTCTCCATTAAAAAAAAAAAAAAGCCTCTCCAATTTGAGATAAAACTTTTTAGCTTCCAGAAAACCTTCTCACATTTATTCTATTAGAGTAGTTAGAATAAAACTTCTCACCCAATTCCCAAATTCCAACAATCTCTTCCAAGCCTGGAGGAGTAAGATTCACTGTTTTGCATAGGCAGCCGTATTTCATTCACAAATGAAATGAATTCTAATCTACAGAAAATGTCTAAGCTTTGAGGATAAACTAGAGTCTGCAATTTATCTTTATTATCATTTAAACTTTTTAAGAAACTCTGTCATGCCCTATGAATAGAATATAAGGTATTGGAATTTAATTTGTCTTCCAAACTTGTGTCCAGAAGCCAGGAGAAAATTAAATGAAGTCATTTAGTCAGAGAAATTAAGGTCATTACAGAATTTAATCAGAGAACTATCTGGAGCCTGAAGGCTTTATGATGGCATTTTATAAGCAACTGTCAGCACCCTTAGCAGTTTCTTCCTTTAAGACGGAGCATCTGATAGTAGGGACAATCTTCTGTGAGCAAGGCTGCAAGTTTATCAGCACCCTCCCCGGCCCCCACCTCCCCCGCCAGTGATGGACAGAGTGAGGTCAGGCTGAAAACTACCTGTGCCTCCCCACATCTGCACGGAAATTTGGTACGTATTAAATTTCAGCCTCACTGTGTGTGTAGAAATGCATATGGAAAAACATGGGTATAGAGTATTAAGAAAAAAAACAGATGGCAAAAGCATCACCTCCTATCATTTTGGCAAAGACAAAGATTAACATTTGAATGGGCAAAAAAGCCGATACATCCAATTTAAATAAGGCTATGCAAGGTGATATGGGCTTTCCTTTCCTCTGTGCACTGAAAAACAATTTTCTATAAAACAAGAACATGCTTCTCACTTCAACCTTACGTTCTTACACGTTACATGCAAGGATACCTTGATTTATTAACATCTCAGATACTGCATTTTCTACAAACTTAAGGCTTGTTTCACCTGGAAATGAGCAAGTTCATCAGCATCATTTTTGCAACCGCATTTGCTCACGTCATTTCTGCCACATTTTGGTGACTTACAGTATTTCAGACTTTTGCATTATTAAGTAATGTTTATGTTACTATTGTTAATTGTTTTGGGGTGCCACAAACTGTGCCCATATAAGACTGAACGCAATCGAATGTTGTGTGTTCTGACCTCTCCACTGACCGGCCGTTCCCCCCTTTCTCTCCCTCTCCTGGGGCCCCTCTATTCCCGGAGACACAGCAATATTGAAATGAGGCCTTAAGAATTATGCTAGATCTACTCTGCCTGTGCTCTAGAAATGGAACAACAGAGTCTGGATGACAGCACATGTGTCTAGATAGCGACTCCTCTGATGGACATGGACGAAGTCAACTGAAAACCTCCTGAAAAAGGATTCACCATCAAGATGCCATTCAGAACACTGTGATTCATGAGAAGAGATCAAAATATCAACATCAAAAGGAGTTTGGGAGAAGATTCCAGCCCTCATGGATAACTTTGAGGGGTTCAGGACATCAGTGGGGGAAGTCACTGCAGACGTGGTGAAACCAACATGAGAACTGCAATTAGAAATGGAGCCTAGAGATGTGACTGAGATGCTGCATCTCAGGCTCAAACTTGAACAGAGGAGGATTTGCTTCTTATGGACAACCAAAACTGGTGTCTTGAGATGGAATCTACTCCTGGTGAAGATGCTGTGAAGGTTGTTGAAATGACAGCAGAAGAGTTAGGATACTATATAAACTTGGACAATGAAGCAGTGGCAGGATTTGAAAGGACTGACTCCAATTTTGAAAGTTCTACTGTGGGTAAAGTGCTATCAAACAACATCGCCTGCTACAGAGAAATCATTCGTGAAAGAGCCAGTCAGTGCGGCAAACTGCATCGTTATCTTACTTTAGGAAACTGCCAGTCGCCCCGCCTTTCAGCACTCGCCCGATCACCACCAGCAGCCTCAGCACCAAGGCGGCGCCCTCCACCAGCACAACTGCAAGCTCACATGATGGTTAGCGTTCTTTTCGCACTGAAGTATTTTCAAATTAATTTATATACATTGTTTTTCTAGACATAACGTATTGCACACTTAGTAGACTATAAACATAACTTTTATATGCATTGGGAAACCAGAACATTCATTTGACTTACTTTATTGCAGTATTTGCAGTACTTGCTGTATTGTGGCGGTCTGGAAGCAAACTGCACTATTACTAAGGTCTGCCTCTATTTACTAGTTGTTAATAGGGCAGATTAATGGAGTACTGCCACATGAAATGAAAACAGTATTTTCTGACTAATGTAGGATGTACAAAACACTTCATTCATTAGATTCTACTGACTTGGAATTGGTAATTAATTACAGGTCTGTCTTTGCACTTTTTCTGAAGAAAGTGTCTGTTAAAGTAAATCTGGTTGAAAAAATATTAAAGGGGGGAAGTTAACATACTGAGCCTTCTTACACAGAAACAACATACAGACTTTATTCTCGTACTCATTAGAGCCAGGTTCAAAGATCTGAAAGTTTATCAAAAGGAAGTCAATACTCTCTTGCCCAAACCTAATTATGACAACAGTTTCCGAGTAATTGACATAAAATTGTACTTTCATATGGTTCTATAATTCTAACATTGCATTAACTAGAAATGAGCTTCCTGGTTCATTCAAAATGATGAAGCTTTACTGTATCACATACCTGAAGAGGTTTTGAGACGCACCCATCAATGACAGTTAAGCCTAAAGCACTATTAAGTGTTCCACAATCAAATGACCTTACTTTCCAAATCAATTTCATTTTCACGTAACTTTATCCTTCTCATAAATGAAGACCAGCCATGTTTTAATTTCATGCCCTTGTAAGGTTGTCCAGAGAAACATATTTCACACACAGGTGCCTTTGTGGGTGTTTGGTTTGGTTCGCCTATTGGTTTAAGTATAATATTACTACTCCTTTGTTCTGCTACTGGAGACTTGCAACTCCAGTGAACTGCATTCCCAGCCCTTGGACCAATTCTAGAACCTTCTTCAGGAGCCAAGGGACGATTGCCCAACGGACCGTCCGGATGCTCCTTGAAAGAACTCCTGAGATGCACAGGCTCTGTACCAGGGACTTCTCAGGCCGGCAGCCAGGGCCTCCCCCAGCCAACTGCTTGGTCCTCACTGAATCCCGTTCCCCTAGGGCTCAAGGGTATGGAGAGAGAAAAACACATTTGAGAGGGTTACAGAAAGGAATGGCCCACGCGCCCAAACCGCAGCTTGGCCAGGCGCTGGCATGTAGCCATCACTAAGGCAGCCCGTGCATTCTGCAAGTGCAGCCCCGGGCTGGACGCCAGGACGGGCTGGCACCGCCTCTGCTATGACAGGTGCTGAATGACATTTTGGCAAGTGCTGTCCAGCTGCTGGGGCTGGAAGAAACCTAAGGAAAAAAAACCTATAAAGCTGTAAGTCTGGGGGCAAATGAATGTACAAGTACTTCACTCTTGTGTAGGGCTCACCTGGGTCTGTCTGCCCCCTTCTGTTTGAAGATTTCACAAAATCTGGTGTCTTCGTAGTAACTCCCCCACCACCACCCCTGTCCCTGTTGACTCTAATCGCGTTGAGATCTGGCTGTTTCTCTTGAAAACACAGTTTGTCCCATGGGCAGGCTAGTTAGAGATAAGAAGCCTGAAGCCACTGTGACCTTACAGAGCGATTTAGGTCAAACCACAAGTTAATGACTTCTCAAAATAAAGCTTCTTAGGTTATCAAAAGGCTGAAATACTCATCACAGTGCAGATAAAAACCCCTTTAAGAGTCTTTAAAGAGCTTTGTATTTATTCTCTTTTAAACTGAACCTTATTCTTTATAAAGGAAACACACGAATTTCTATTAAAACACCAAGATTAAAGGATGTAGTCAGAGGCATCCTTTTTTTTAATCTTTTTTTGCAAGCCAGAGATTGTTTGAGGTTTGCCAAATTTCCTTGGAGCAAAAAAAAAGCCCCTATATTAACTTTATAAAGTGAAAAACAACTAGATTTGATATGCTATATGCCTATCAGTACTTTAACAGTTATCAGAACAGTTGTATTTTTGTAATTTAATCTTTACTTTATTTCATAAGATTGATTTTTATTACAATTTTTTTATTACTAAGAAATAATCACTACATAGTTATCAAATTACAGTTTTCAGGATGTGTGCAAATAGGCTCCTTTGATTGCAAAGTATGGTACATAATAAAAATATCAATCTGGGACTCTTCTAAGACAATGTATGATTGATTATTCCTATCTGTCCATTACAGCTCAACTGTAGAGACTACTACATGTCGGTTGACCAATTTTACAAGCATTGCCATACACATAATAATCCTTTTTTTTCTTGCAGACTTTCCTTGACATTCTCCATTGGTATATGGGGAGCAACCCTCAGTGAGGGAGCCTGGGGAACACACCAAGGTGGGGATCTGGTTTATAGTGTTCATTCGGCAATAAAACATTGTCCAGCACAAGAGGAAAACTACTACTGGATAGAAAGACAATGAAAAGAGAAAAATCCTATTTTTTCTGATTTAGATTAAGGATCTTAAATACTAAGAATACATCAGAGTGCTCCAAATAAGGTGTCTTCTGTTTATCATCAGATCAAAAGTCATTAATAAAGTATGTACATTTTCGGCAAAGGACACCATCGACAGAACAAAAAGGCATCCTACAGTATGGAAGAATATATTTGTAAATGACATATCTGACAAGGGGTTAACATCCAAAATATATAAAGAACTTACACACCTCTACACCCAAAAAACAAATAACCTGATTAAAAAATGGGCAGAGGATATGAAGAGACAGTTCTCCAAAGAAGAAATTCAGATGGCCAACAAACACATGAAAAGATGCTCCACATCACTAATCATCAGGGAAATGCAAATTAAAACCACAATGAGGTATCACCTCACACTGGTAAGGATGGCCAGCATCCTAAAGACTAAGAACAACAAATGCTGGCGAGGATGAGGAGAAAGGGGAGCCCTCCTACACTGCTGGTGGGAATGTAAGCTAGTTCAACCATTATGGAAAGCAATATGAAGGTTCCTCAAAAAACTAAAAATAGAAATATCATTTGACCCAGGAATCCCACTCCTTGGAATTTACCCAAAGAATACAACTTCTCAGATTCAAAAAGACATATGCACCTGTATGTTTATCGCAGCACTTTTTACAATAGCCAAGATATGGAAGCAACCTAAGTGTCCATCAGTAGGTGAATGGATAAAGAAGATGTGGTACATATACACAATGGAATACTATTCAGCCATAAGAAAGAAAGAAATACTACCATTTGCAACAACATGGATGGAGCTGGAGGATATTATGCTCAGTGAAATAAGCCAGGCAGAGAAAGATAAAAACCAGGTGATTTCCCTCATTTGTGGAGTATAACAACGAAGCAAAACTGAAGGAACAAAATAGCAACAGACTCAGAGACTCCAAGAAGGAACTAGTGGTTACCAAAGGGGAGGAGTGTGGGAAGGTGGGAGAAGGGGATTGTGGGGTATTATGTTTAGTACACATGGTGTGGGGGCTCACAGGGAAAATAGTGTAGCGCAGAGAAGGCAAACAGTGAATTTGTGGCATCTTACTACACTGATGGACAGTGACTGAATTGGGGTATGGGTGGGGACTTGATAATATGGGTAAATGTAGTAACCACACTGTTTTTTCATGTGAAACCTTCATAAGAGTGTATATCAATAATACCTTAATAAAAAATTTAAATAAATAAAATATGTACATTTTTTCTCAGGTATTTAATATATTAGAAGTCAATTAAGCTACCTATATGATGTACACCTGCCCCAAGTGGGGTTTTTTTTCCTAAAGTGATCAAATATGTTAAAAGGAAAAATTGGGTATGGTCCCAAGTTTTAGTATTTTTACAAAAGATATTTTAAAAACTTGGTTATTGTACTCAGTCACAAGAAACCTATTTTTGAAGAAACGCTTATTCTCTATTTAATGCCCATTGATAGACAAACAGAAGGAAATACAGATGGAATGCCGAAACACCGAAGTCATGTTATTGTCTTTATTCTCCTGTGTGCGTAAGTCCAGTAGATAGACCTCAGAATATTTTTAATCATTTTGTTATAGCAAATCTCATCTTAGTATGCTATTACAGTCCAATGAAAGAAAGTCATCAGAGCCGATGAAAAAGTCAGTGAAGTGAGTCAGATGGTAGCGGCAGACCAGAGGAATCTGTGTGTGACCTGGAGTTAATCCCTTGATCTTCTTGGATCTCAGCCTGGATTTTTTACTTCTAAAAAGAAGAGTTAGAGGCAAAACTATGGGGACAGTAAGAAGATCAATGGTAGCCGGGGTTGGGGGGAGGAGGAACAAGTGGAGCACAGAGGATTTTCAGGCCAGTGAAAATACCCTGTGTGAGCCTCTAGAACAATGGGTGCACATCAGCACACACTTGTCCAAAGCCACAAAATGTGCAACAGCAAGAGTAAATTGTAATGTAAACTCTGGACTGTGGGTGATTATACTTTGCAAATACAGATTCACCAATTCTCACAACTGGACGCTGTGCGTATGGGGCTGGGGGAAGGGGACGCAGGGGAAATCTCTGCGCCTTCCTCTCAATTTTGCAGTGGACTTAAAACCACTCAAGAAAAAAAGTCTTGGAAAAAAAAAAGCCTAGATAATCTAAACTGAAGATTCTTTCAACTAGGAATTATACAACCATCCTGATTACTGTTAAAAATCTGTTTAACCAGTCTGGAACTTTAAAATGTTTTTTAAATGTCTAGTAGTTATTTGTAGGACCATTATTTTATTTGATAGCTCTCATTAATTGTAATTGCTGTAGACTTAAGCTGATTTTTAATAAACAAGGATATCAAAGAACTATGAACATATTTGTTGAATTAACTTGCCTTTAATAAAAATGTTGGATAATCTTAGTCACTTCATACAAAATTAGTGTTAAAAGGCAAACATTTTTCTCCCTATCTTCCACTCATCTAAATAATCCTGGCACTACCTTTGCACAGCCTCCCTCAGATGTATCACCTCCCAGTGTGGCACATGTGCAGCCCTCCTCAGCTTTTGTGAAAGAAAGAGAAGAAAACCACTGTGACTCACCCTATAAAGAATTCCCATAAAATTACAGAGTAGTCAACCATACTGCTTGCTGATAGCTGGCAGTCTCGTCATTCATGTTTTTAATATATGAACCTTTAACCTTAAAATTCAAGAGCCGAATGTGTTTTTCACACTTTGAAAACTGACTGGCTGAAGAACTTTTATATGAGGTCATAATGTCCAGACATACAGTAACGGCAATAAACCCAATTGCTATTCTAATAGAGATCTTTAACAGCAGTCTGTAATGCTATAGACCAATGCTAACGTCTAAAAAGACAGCAAGAGAATGGAAGTACATATAAAGGCCAGGCAGTCATACCCACTGCAATGAAACTTCAACTAGCAAGAGTATCATTAGGCAACATGCATGGGTATGTGTGTGCGTGCATGCACTCACACATAGACCAGGATGGTGCCCTACGTTCAATTTCCTGGCACTCTAAAGATTAATCTGAAAATCCCTTTTGTAGCCAGTCTGTTTTGTTATGGAAAATCTCGGTTCAATATTAGTAGGCTTGCTTATCCAGTATGTTAGAAATGAGGAGGCACATGATACAGCAAAAAGGACACGAGATTTGTCACTGGAAGACGCGTGTATCATTCCTGTCTGCAGGGAGCTGACCACACTGGACATGTTCCTCCCTCATGGCTAAAATGAAGGAACTGGACTAGCTTAGTGGCTCTTAAAAGGTACCTGTCATAAAAATCATGCACCTTGTCAAAACACACCTGCCCAGGCTCACACACAGAGATTTTTTACCTAGCAGCTCCAGCGGGGATATAGACAGGAAAACGTATTTTGAGAATTTTCAGGTGGTTCTGGACAAGGACCCTTAGTTAAGAACTAGAAATTGTTGTTTACAGTACAGGAACAAAGTCAGATAATCCAAAATTTAGAAGATGCTCTCCCATGTGACCGTTTAGCACTTAAATTGTGGTTAGTACAAATTGAGATGTGCTGTTGTGTAAATACATTCTGAAGTGTAAAATACACAGATTTCTAAGGAAAAAAATGTTTTAAGTATCTCAATTTTTTTTAATACAGACTACATCCGGATATGATATTACTTTGGGTATATTGAGTTAAATAAAATGTTAAAATTCATTTAACCTGGGCTTTTAACACTTTTTAACATGGCTGCTAGAAATACTGAATTATATCTGTGACTTGCATTTATTTTTCTGTTGAAGAACCACCAGACTAGAGTTTCAATCAAGTGTCTTCTACAGAAAACACTTAGTTTTTAACATTAAATTTTTTGTTGAGTGAGAACTTCCGGGAAGATGGCGGTGTGAGCAGGGCGGCAGAAATCTCCTCCCAACACTATATTTATCTACGAAAACACAGAAAATACATCTATTCCTAAAAGAGAGACGGGAATACACAGGAAAGCGCACAGCGGGCAGCTACACCCGAGAGGACTCGGCACCCCAAGAGGCGGGTAAGATACGGAGCCGCGACCCGGCGGGACCCGAGCCCTCCCCCACCCCAGCGCACCGGCGGGAGGAGAGGATTCAGAGCCGGGAGGGAGTGGAAGTGCACCCCGCGAAGTAGCCAGCCCCGGGGATCTGCGCGGGGAGCGCTGACCCACATTGCGCAGTGCAGCGGAGATTGGAGAGACACAGGGGCAGGATCTGAGCGGGGAACGCGCCAGGGGGCTTGCAGCCAGCTCCGGGAAGGAAAAAAAAAAGCACGCGCTTTCTTCAGCGGTCTTAAAGAGACAGGAGCCCAGCGGAGGAGCCGGATCGCCCCAGCACACACAGCCCAGCAGGCTGGGAGTCCTGGGGAGTTTCAGACGCCTTTGCTGGTGACTGAGGAAGCGTAGCCAGACTTACACTTCTCACTGAGATCAACAGCCTCCTATTCGTTCCCACCCCTGCCAGAGCGATAAAGGGCCCTGCGGAGCAGCACAGCCACAGCTGTGGAATAGTGGGGCAATAGCGCCACCTACAGCATTCCCACAGAAACTACGTCCAGTGGGCATTCTTTTTTGTTTTTTTTTGTTTTGTTTTTGTTTTTTCTTTTCTTTCTTTTTTTTCTTTCTTTCTTTCTTTCTTCCTTTTTTTCTCTTTTTTTTTCTTCTCTTTTTAAAGTCTTAAAGAGCCCAGCTGACATACGTGGCAACTATCAGTGACCCATTCTATAGCCATGAAAAGACAGAGGAATATGGTTCAGACCAAAATCAACCAGACAACCCCAGAGAGGGAGTCTGAAGGGATGGAAATGCACAGTCTTCCTGAAAAACAATTCAGAATAAAAGTCATAACCATGCTGATGGACCTACAGAGAAATGTGCAAGAGCTGAGGGACGAAGTGAGGGAACTGAGGAAAGACAATGCAGAAATCAGACAAGCGATCGACGGGCTTAACAGCAGACTGGATGAGATGCAAGAGACTGGTAATGGAATAGAAATCAGAGAACAGGAATACAGAGCAGCTGAGGCAGAGAGAGATAAAAGGATTTCTAGGAATGAAAGAATATTAAGAGAACTGTGTGACCAATCCAAACGGAACAATATTCGCATTATAGGAGTACCAGAGGAATAAGAGAGAGAAAAGGGATAGAAAGTGTCTTTGAAGAAATAATTGCTGAAAACTTTCCCTCGCTGGGGAAGGAAGTAGTCTCGCAGTCCACCAAAGCTCATAGATCTCCGAACACAAGGGACCCAAGGAAGACAACACCAAGACACATAATAATTAAGATGGCAAAGATCAAAGTTAAAGACAGGGTATTAAAGGCAGCTAGAGAGAGAAAAAAGATCACCTACAAAGGAAAACCCATCAGACTTCTCAACAGAAACCTTACAGGCCAGAAGAGAATGGCATGATATATTTAACGTTATGAAACAGAAGGGCCTCGAACCAAGAATATTGTATCCAGCACGATTATCATTTAAATATGATGGAGGGATTCAACAATTTCCAGATAAACGAAAGTTAAGAGAATTTGCGTCTCATAAACCACCACTACAGGATATCTTAAATAGACTGCTCTAGATGGAAGCACACCTAAGGCTAAAAAGATGTCACCAGAGAAAATAATATCATAGCAAAGAAAGCAGACCATCCAAATACTAACTAAAGGCAAAGAATAAAACACCTATTATAGAAGAATGGAGGAGGAGGAATAAGAAGGGAGAGAAAGAAAGAAACATCAGACTGTGTTTACAATAACAACAAGAAAGTTAAGTTAGATTGTTAGATAGTAAAGAAGCAACCCTTGAACCCTTGGTAACCACGAATCTAAAGCCAGCAATGGCAATAAGTACATATCTATCGATTATCACCCTAAATGTAAATGGACTGAATGCACCAATCAAAAGACACAGAGTAACAGAATGGATAAAAAAGCAAGACCCATCTATATGCTGCCTACAAGAAACTCACCTCAAATCCAAAGATATACACAGACTAAAAGTGAGGGATGGAAAAAGATATTTCATGCAAACAACAAAGAGAAAAAAGCAGGTGTTGCAGTACTTGTATCAGGCAAAATAGACTTCAAAACGAAGAAAGTAGCAAAAGATAAAGAAGGACATTACATAATGATAAAGGGGTCAGTCCAACAAGAAGATATAACCATTATAAATATATATACACCCAACCCAGGAGCGCCAGCATATGTGAGACAAATACTAACAGAATTAAAGGAAGAAATAGACAGCAATGCATTCATCTTAGGAGACTTCAACACACCACTCACTCCAGAGGACAGATCAACCAGACAGAAAATAAGTAAAGACACAGAGGCACTGAACAACACACTAGAACAGATGGACCTAACAGACATCTACAGAACTCTACACCCAAAAGCAACAGGATACACATTCTTCTCAAGTGCACATGGAACATTTTCCAGAATAGACCACATACTAGGCCACAAAAGAACCTCAGTAATTTCAAAAATATTGAAATCCTACCAAGCAACTTCTCAGATCACCAAGGTATAAAACTAGAAATAAATTTTAGAAAGAAATCAAAAAGGCTCACAACTACATGGAGACTTAACAACACTCTCCTAATTAATCAATGGGTTAATGACCAAATCAAAAGAGAAATCAAAGAATATATGGAGACTAATGACAACAACAACACAAAGCCACAACTTCTGTGGGACGCAGCAAAGGCAGTTCTAAGAGGAAAGTATATTGCAATCCAGGCCTATTTAAAGAAGGAAGAACATTCCCAAATGAATAGTCTAAAGACACAATTACTGAAATTGGAAAAGAAGAACAAATGAGGCCCAAAGTCACCAGAAGGAGGGACATAATAAATATTAGAGAAGAAATAAATAAAATTGAGAAGAATAAAACAATAGAAAAAATCAATAAAACCAAGAGCTGGTTCTTTGAAAAAATAAACAAAATAGATAAACCCCTAGCCAGACTCATTAAGAGAAAAAGAGATCTACACACATAAACACAATCAGAAATGAGAAAGGAAAAATTACGACGGACCCCACAGAAATACAAAGAATCATAAGAGAATATTATGAGAATCTATATGCTAACAAGCTGGAAAACATAGAAGAAATGGACAGCTTCTTAGAAAAATACAACCTTCCAAGACTGACCAAGCAAGAAACAGAAAAACTAAACAGACCAATCACCAGTGACGAAATCGAATTGGTAGTCAAAAAACTACCCAAGAACAAAACCCCTGGGCCTGATGGATTCACCTCTGAATTCTACCAGACATATAGAGAAGAAATAACACCGATTCTCCTTAAAGTTTTCCAAAAAATAGAAGAGGAGGGAATACTTCCAAACTCATTCTATGAAGCCAGCATCACTCTAATACCAAAACCTGACAAAGACCTAACCAAAAAAGAAAATTACACACCAATATCCCTGATGAACGTAGATGCAAAAATACTAAACAAAATATTAGCAAACCGAATTCAAAAATACATCAAGAGGATCATACACCATGATCAAGTGGGATTCATCCCAGGATGCAAGGATGGTACAACATTCGAAAATCCATCAACATCATCCACCACATCAACAAAAAGAAGAACAAAAACCACATGATCATCTCCATAGATGCTGAAAAAGCATTTGACAAAATTCAGCATCCATTCATGATTCAAACTCTCAACAAAATGGGTATAGAGGGCAAGTACCTCAACATCATAAAGGCCATATATGACAAACCCACAGCTAACATCATACTTAACAGCGAGAAGCTGAAAGCTTTTCATCTAAGATCGGGAACAAGACAGGGATGCCCACTCTCTTCACTGTTATTCAACATAGTACTGGAGGTCCTAGCCACAGCAATCAGACAAAACAAAGACATACAGGCATCCAGATTGATAAAGAAGAAGTCAAATTGTCACTATTTGCAGATGACATGATACTGTACATAAAAAACCCTAAAGATTCCATTCCAAAACTACTAGAACTAATATCTGAATTCAGCAAAGTTGCAGGATACAAAATTAACACACAGAAATCTTTTGCTTTCCTATATAATACTGATGAACTAACAGAAGAGAAATCAGAAAAACAATTCCATTCATAATTGCATCAAAAAGAATAAAATACCTAGGAATAAACCTAACGAAGGAAGTGAAAGACCTGTACTCTGAAAACTACAAGACACTCCTAAGAGAAATTAAAGAGGACACTAACAAATGGAAATACATCCCATGCTCTTGGCTAGGAAGAATAAATATTGTCAAAATGGCTATACTACCTAAAGCATTCTACAGATTCAATGCAATCCCTATCAAACTACCAACAACTTTCTTCAATGAACTGGAACAAATAATTCTAAAATTCATATGGAACCAAAAAAGACCCCGAATAGCCAAAGCAATCCTGAGAAGGAGGAATAAAACAGGGGGAATTATACTCCCTGACTTCAAGCTCTACTACAAAGCCACAGTAATCAAGACAATTTGGTATTGGCACAAAAACAGACACACAGACCAGTGGAACAGAATAGAAAATCCAAACATTAACCCAAACATATACAGTCAATTAATATTTGATAAAAGTGCCTTGGATATACAATGGAGATGACAGCCTCTTCAGCAGCTGGTGTTGGAAAAACTGGACAGCTACATGTAAGAGAATGAAACTGGACTACTGTCTAGCCCCATACACAAAGGTAAACTCAAGGTGGATCAAAGACCTGAATGTAAGTCATGAAACCATAAAACTCTTATAAAAAAAAATAGGCAAAAATCTCTTGGACATAAGCATGAGTGACTTCTTCATGAACATATCTCCCGGGCAAGGAAACAAAAGCAAAAATGAACAAGTGGGACTATATCAAGCTGAAAAGCTTCTGTACAGCAAAGGACACCATCAGTAGAACAAAAAGACATCCTACAGTATGGGAGAATATATTCATAAAAAGCATATCTGATAAAGGGTTGACATCCAAAATATATAAAGAACTCATGCACCTTAACAAACAGAAAGCAAATAATCCAATTAAGCAATGGGCAGAGGACATGAATAGACACTTCTCCAAAGAAGAAATTCAGATGGCCAACAGGCACATGAAAAGATGCTCCACATCGCTAATCATCAGAGAAATGCAGATTAAAACCACAATGAGATATCACCTCACACCAGTGAGGATGGCCAACATCCAAAACACAAACAACAACAAATGTTGGCGAGGATGTGGAGAAAAGGGAACCCTCCTACACTGCTGGTGGGAATGCAAATTAGTTCAACCATTGTGGAAAGTAGTATGGAGGTTCCTCAAAAAACTCAAAATAGAAATACCATTTGACCCAGGAATTCCACTCCTAGGAATTTACCCTAAGAATGCAGCAGCCCAATTTGAAAAGGACAGATGCACCCCTATGTTTATTGCAGCACTATTTACAATAGCCAAGAAATGGAAGCAACCTAAGTGTCCATCAGTAGATGAATGGATAAAGAAGATGTGGTACATATACACAATGGAATATTATTCAGCCATAAGAAGAAAACAAATCCTACCATTTGCAACAACATGGATGGAGCTAGAGGGTATTATGCTCAGTGAAATAAGCCAAGCCGAAAAAGACAAGTATCAAATGATTTCACTCATATGTGGAGTATAAGAACAAAGAAAAAAACTGAAGGAACAAAACAGCAGCAGACTCACAGAACCCAAGAACGGACTAATAGTTACCAAAGGGAAAGGGACTAGGGAAAATGGGCGGGAAGGGAGGGATAAGAGGGAAAAAGGGGCATTACGATTAGCAGATATAATGTTGGGTGGGCACGGGGAGGGCAGTACACCTCAGAGAAGACAAGTAGTGATTCTATAGCATCTCACTACGCTGATGGACAGTGACTGTAATGGGGTTGGTGGGGGGGACCTGATGAAGGGGTAGTTTAATAACCGTAATATTGCACATGTAATTGTAGATTAATGATAATAAAATAAATTATATTAAAAAAGAATTTTTTTGTTGAGGAATCATTACAGGCTTTAGGTTTGTGGTTACCTTAGGTTCATGGATAGTTTCCTAAATACGTAACAGTCTACATTAAATTGATGGTCACTCTCTTTAAAGCACAATCTAAAACTACTTTTTCATTCTTCTTCCTTCTCCGCAGTTTATGTTTTAGATGCCATTATCTGCACTTTTTGTGCATCCCTTGACTGAATTTGTGTATAGTTGGTTTTGCTACTTTTGTTTTAATTTCATACTTGCTCGGTTGCCCTACTACCTCTACTGCCTCTACTGTGGGTTCATTTCCACTCATGAAAAATATTTAGGCTTAGACAATTTCTATGTACAGAAGTCTCTCTAACATATCCTGTAAAAGCTGGTTTAGTGGTTACAAATTCCTTCAGCCTTTGTTTATCTGGGAAATGTTTAAACTCTCCTTCAAATTTGAATGATAATCTTGCTGGGCAGGAGAATCTTGGTTGGAGGCCCTTCTGTTTCAATACCTTAAATACTTCATGCCACTCCCTTCTGGCCTGTAAAGTTTCTGCTGAGAAGTCTGCTCATGGCCTGATGGTTTCCCTCTGAAGGAATCTGTTTTCTCTCTGTGGCTGCTTTCAATACTCTCTTCCTTATCCTTAATCTTTGTCATTTTAATTACATGTCTTGGTGTTGTCTTCCTGGGTTTCCCTTTGTTAGCGAGGGCTCTCTGCACTTCCAGGCCCTGGGTCCCTGTTTTCTTTTGCAGATTGGGGAAGTTTTCAGCAATTATTTCTTCAAAGAGGACTTTCCACCCCTTTGTCTCTCTCTCCTCCTCTGGTACCCCTATTACGTGACTATTGCTCCGTTTGGATTGGTCACTCAGCTCTTGCATCATTCTTTCATTCCTCGAGATCCTTTTTTCCTGTTCCTCAGCTCCATGGTGCTTTTGTTCTCTGACTTCTGTCCTGTTGTCTCCTCTACTGCAGCAATTCATTCCCTCCCTGGTATATTTCATTTGTTACTGTTTCTTCAGCTCTGAGGGGCTCTTTCTCAGCTCTTGTGTCTCTTTGCTGACATCCTCCCTGAGAGCATCAATACTTTCCCACAGATCAGTGGGCATATTTATGACCGTTACTTTGAAATCTTTATCAAGATGATTGGTGATGTCCATTTCCTTTAGCCCTCTGGCTGGTGTCTTGTCCTGTAGTTTTGTTTGGAACATATTCCTCTGCCTCCTCATTTTGTCAGGGTTTCTGAGTTTCCTCCTTTGTATTAGATGGATCAGCTATGCCTCCTGGTCTAGAGAGTAATGGCTTTGTGAAGAAGGCGTCCTGTGGTGCCCAGAAGCTCAGGACTCTTTCCTCTCCAGTGCCCGCTTCTCCTTTGTGGTAGAGCCCTGCGGCAGTTGGTGGGCAGTAGGCGGGGCTGCCTTTCTGTCTGTCAGCTGGCAGTGGCCTATCACAGTCCACAGGGGGCACCTACCTCAGCAGCAAAGAATGAAAAAGAAAGATGGGACTAATATGACAAATGGTAATAAAAAGAAATAGTAAAAGTGATTTTCTGCTTTCCTTGGCTTCTGACTGAGACTTGTGCAAAGGTGACCATTTTTCATTTTTCTCTAAGAATGTTCATGGAAGAGCCAATAAAGGTGAGTTCTGACAGGTGAAATGCTGTCTGCCTCAAACACAGACTCCATGCCACAGAGACTCCAAAGCACAGGTGTCCTGGCATCCTTCCTTTTTCTGGCTGGAATGAGTCACATTTATGCCACAATGCTTCTGTGGAAGTACAATTAAATAAGTATTTCCTGAACTGCTAGGCACCCAGTTCCACCTGAGCCAAGAGGCTCACAAGGTCAGAAACTCTCTGTGCTGACACCCTGGGTGGGGGACAGCTGGGATGGCTGGCACATGGGGTTGGAAAGGAGCCTGAGGAAATGGCCTCAGGCCCTCCTGCGTGTCCCCGAGGAAGGCACTGGGAGAGGCTGGGTGAGGTTGCCAGACACAGGAAGAGTGGGTTGGGGGCCGGGAAGGTGCTGGCAGGTACCAGCTAGTGGAAGCACACCTGTACTCTGGATAGTGAAATCTGGCAAGTGACCATTTTCATTCTGGCTCTGAGGAACATGCCAGTGAAGGTGTATGTTCACAGGATCACGGAGGATTGGGATTCCCAGCAATGGACTGCACCTTTCAGTCCTAGATCTGGGAACAGGAGAGAACGAAAGCTATGTGGGAGAGGCAACGAGTCAGCATAGGAGTCCGACTTCTCCAGCCCAGCTGGAGAAAAATACTAAGAAAAGCTAAGAACTGGACTGCCCACCTGCACCCTCATCCAAAATGTATATAATACAGATAACTTTCCTTCTTGCAGAAGGGAAGCAAGAACACATTAGCTAAGAACATTTTGAAAAAGAACAATGATGGGGGGAGGAGTTGAAGGTGGCTTGTCATCCAGAGAGTAAAATGAATTTTGAAATCACAATTAAAAAGTTTGGCACTAGTGTACATAAGAGACATATTAATGAAACAAAGTTCAGAAACAGCCACAAATGTATTCATGACTTTAGCATTTAACAAAAGGTGGAACTTCAAAATTCTGGATTATTTAATAAATGATATTGAAGGAATGACTAAGCATTTGGAAAAAAGATACATCTTGAAACTATTCCACCCACCAAAATTAATTCTGGAAAGTAATAAAGATTTAAATGTAAAACAGAAGTCACAGAAGAACAGAAAGAAAACAGTCTTAAATTGAAGGACTTTCTAAACATGGCACCAAAGGGAGAAACCAAAAGAAATCATTCATAGGTCTGAGCACTGAAACAATTTCTAAAATGGGGTGCATCCAAAGCCACCATAAAGTTTAGCTGGAGACGGCAGGCTAGGCATGTGTGCTTTTGTCTTGCTGAGAACCCATTTAAATTAAAATATTGAAGCCAAGGAGGAGAACTGGTAACAAGGAATAGAGAGGCAAAGAGCAGAAGGGAGTATTTCTGGGAGGCAGGAAGCAGGCGAGAGAGTGCTAGGAGATGAACCTGCGGAGAGGCGAGTGGGGAGGCATGCCCATCCTGTGTAGACCAGAGCCAGAGGACACAGAAGCTTCTGGAAAAGCTCTCTGCCCAGATTCCCTAGGTGTGGATGGCAGTAGAGAAAAGGTGGGCAGAGAGGAGGAGAGAGGTCCTAATATTCTCATTTTATAAAGTGGGAGTCAAGAGAGGCTGCTGAATGATAATGGAACACAAAAATAGAGGACTGGGGGTGTTACTGCAAATCTTAAAGGTCAACCAGAGAACTTTTTAAAATCCCAACTATTAGTTGAGGAGTAGAATGAGGAATAAAGGGACTCAATCATTACAGGGGATCAATCATTAAAGGGAAAAGGGCAGTCCAAATTGGCACCTTTTATGTCAAGGAGTAAACAGAAATCTTCTATTGTTAAATCAAAAATAGAAAGAATTGCATATTTTCTAATGCTATCAGAGAAAAAGCATGACTAGTTTTTTTGAGTATCTTAAATCTCAGCTTCCCTCGCTCAAAAAGATCTCTGACAAATCATTAGGAAAAAAATTAACACGTCTATGGAAGAAAATCAGGAAAACATAGGCAGGCAACCCACAAAAGAATATTCAAATGGTCAATAATAAGAAAGATGCTTGACTTCACTAGTAATTTAAAAACACAAATTAAAAACAACAGGATTCCTTTGTTTACCTATAAAATTGACAAAATCTGAAATAATAATACCCATCAGTGAGGTTTTTCAGTTCCAAGAGAATAAATTTATCGAACCTTTCTAAATGGCAAGTGATTTAAAACTTTGCATACCCTTTGACCCAACAATTAAATAATTCTAGAAATCTATCCTAAGGAAATCACGAGGCTATGGACACAGGGGCATACTCTGTTACTCCTCTTGTGTACATACAATATTTTAAAAATAAAAAGGAAGCCAGGAAGATAGGGTAAAAAGAGTAAGAATTTACACAAAGAATTAGCTACATGTCTCATCACAAACTGTTTATACAACAGGGGAGGTGGCAAACAACCTAAATAGACATTTGGCTTAATAACTGTACCACTAAATAATGTAGAGTATTTCATGATATGGAAGATAAGAGTTTTAAAGACTGCCAAATTAGAGGTATAAAATGAGCCCCCCTTTAAAAAAGGATTTATATATTCTATATGAAAATTATATATACAGAGAGGGAAAATGCTGGAGTAATATATACCGAAATTCAGCTACAGGAACCGGCTGTAGGAACCCCCCAGGGGAGCAGCGCACTCGGCACAGCTCCAGTCTCCCTTTCTCAGGCCGTCGGAGAGGAGCAAGCTCTGGGGAAGCTAAAGCCTAGTCCGTGCCCAGCTCCACGGTGAAAGCAGGCAGGCTCCAAATCAGAGACCTGCGTTTGAACCCTGGCTCTACAACTTCAGTTGTACGACTGGCAAGAGATTCAGCTTTCCTGACCCCCCGTTTCTTTGCCTGTAAATGTGGGATAATGGTAACCCCTACCTCAAGGGAATGCTGTGAAATAAAAGCAAGCCCCTAATCTGTATACAACAAAATGATTGCTTTTATTAGGAGATGCCGGCAGTATCCAAGCAAGGGTCACATTCCAAGGTACAACACCGGTGTAAACAGCCAGGAAAGAAGACATCATTGCCAGCCGGAATGAGTGGGCAAAGGCTGCCTGGAGGAAGAGGGTCTGAACTAGACTTTGCCAGGCGAATAAGGACTGAAGAGACACCTAATAAAGGGCTAAGGGCGGTCCAAGAAAAGGCAACTGCATGGTCAAAGGCAGGAAGGAACCCCTTTAATGATTTTTTTAAGGCTCTAGCCACTGCAGATGTACCCAGGAACTCAACTTAGTCTCTGCTCAAAATAGATTGTATTCTAGTCATACCAGCCGTGAACTCATTCAAAACACTGACATTGTTTTCTTCATTTCTATCTGGATCCCACAGTGCAGCAAGGTGCACCGGGAACACCAGTCAGTGTCCTTTGCAATGAGTCATTTGCCACCTGTGTGACTTTGGCCAAGTTAATAATGAGTTAACTTATTTAATAATCCTGTTTACACTGAAAAGGATATGGGGTGATCTATCTAAAAACATCGGAAACATAGAGTGTAAAAATATTAGGCAGAAAAGAGAGATAAGGACAGGAAAATCAGAGAAAAAAATAAACAAAAAATACATTCTAAAAGTTATTATATAGTTGCTTAAAGTAAAAAAAGTGTTATGTCTTTAACGTTCAGAGCCAAAGTCAAAACAGTAACTTACAAAACCATTAGGCAACATACTTAATCTGAACAAATGCATTTGACGTGGGTAATATCACAGATCTTGAAGGTTTATTGTACGAATTAAATCCTCCATGTAATCCCTAGCACACGCTCGCTGTCCCACAATGCCCCATTTTTTCTTTCTCTGAAGCTTTTCTGTGATACATCTATTTTACACTAAGGTTCAAAAGTGATATTTGAGAAATGCTGTTCTAATCCTTTTCTCATGCAGAATATTACTTTTGTCTTATGAAATAAAAAGCAACACTCAACACACTCTACAACATAGAATTGCAGGATTATAGAATCTTTGTACTAAAAGTAAAAAGGAAATCACTATCCTGCAAACCATATTTGCTACATCTTTTATGAGAACATAGTCACCTCCCACTCATTAGCATACTGGAAAGACCAGATAAAGAAAAAATTTAAAATATAAATAAATAAATTGGAGACTATTTACTATTCAAATAATTAGAATAACATGGTTTTGTACATGGAATCCTAAAATACGTAGGAAGTTGTCAGCTCTGACAGTGTGTTAGTTAGGATTCCCCAGAATAAAATGGTACATCAAGCAAGGTATTCATTGTTTTTTAAAGAGTAGAAACCTCTAGGTTTTGGGAAGCAGTACTCATGAACAAAGTGGTCTTGGAACATGGCAGTGTGTACAGCATACACAGATAAAACAGTTTTAAAACTGATTGATCCGAGTGGCTTTCTTCCCGCCTGAAATAATCAAAGGGAAATCCAGCTCTCTGTAATGGAAAGACCTGCCATGTTTGTTCTCTTGGCATGAACCTCTTATGTGGCAAAGGTTAATGACTTTCAATAGAATGCAATTAAGTTAATTCCAAAGGGCTGCTACAGAAGTTAGACACCCAACTGGTTGGCTAACTGGCTTCTTCTATGTACAAATAGAATTTTAATAATTTCTTTAGCTTTATAAAAATCTCATTTATCTAAATGCTTAGGGAATGAGTTCTTCATGGTACAAATATCTACAGCAACTGAACCTTTCCTATTCTGTACTTGGATTGCCAATTTTCTAAGAATCAGATATCAATAAAATGTGAAAACTATTCCAGATAAATTTTAACTTTTGCTGATTCAGAAGGAATATGGTAAATCATTAGTGCCTTAAAAGTTATTTATGATAATCCATTATTGTTACAGAACTATCATTCTCATCTATCCTGACCTCTCTCTCTCAGGGGCCGGTCTCAGATTCTCATTTGCTCCATCTTATTCTCAGCCCTATTAACCAACTGCTTTGCCCAAAAGAAAACAACAAAACTTAAGACTTATAAATCCTGAAGATCTCTTTTCTCTTTTTTTTGGTTAAAAGAGCTAACATGGGTAGAAAACAGATGAAGCAAGTCTGCATCTCGTTTGCTGGGTAGACAGTGCCCAGCCATGTACGGGGCTCCCGGGGGGCAAGCCTGGGCTCCATCAGGAGGGGACCACAGACACCCAGGAACCTTGGCTGGGCCACGGCTCGGTGACGAAGGC
Source organism: Smutsia gigantea (assembly GCA_032199065.1). NCBI lineage: Eukaryota > Metazoa > Chordata > Mammalia > Pholidota > Manidae > Smutsia > Smutsia gigantea. The sequence goes on along the minus strand of JAVSCE010003186.1, from coordinate 18,001 downwards.
AAGGAGGACGTCACCGCTGCCTGGTGTTGACGAGGCCTGTGAGGAGGCCGTGAACTCTTTCACACCGCCATTGGCTCTTTCAGCCAGGGGCACCCACCTTCCAGGCAGTGCTCTGAGAACCCTGCACATACTAACAGCATGCTGACAGGGGCACCACTGGGTCCCTACGCCCAGTCACAGAGGCCCGATGACCTAAAGGTCGTGAAGCAGGTAAGTGGCAGAGCCGGTCTGGAACTCAGGCAGTCTGGCTCTCGCCTCAACTGCCCCGACACGCTGCCTCCCTCAGGAGCTCCCACTTGGCCCAGAAATGCTGACTCTCCCTCCTTTGTATTCGTCCGTTCTTCAAAATGTGACTTTCTGTTCGTAGCACCCAGTACCCCACACAATGCCCAGCGCACATCAGCCGCCCACCAGACCCGTGCAAGCCGGATGAGGCCACGTCCTCGCACATCTCCTCTCTGCCCTGATTCCCCTCCAAGCGTACTCCAGGGAACACACATTCCTCTTCCTTTTTCTCTCTGCCTGCTAGGTTCTACTTGCCAAGATGTTTGCAAATCCACTTCACTAGCCTCACTCCAGTTTTTATTCAGATTCCAGCTCAAAACATTTTTAAGAGGCCTTTTTTGACCATCCCGTCTAACAACAGCCCCACCTCTCCCCACAGCATCCGCACTGACCTAGGGTGCTCAGAACCGTCTTTCACCCAGCTCTCTGCCTGCCTCCCTCCCTGCGGCAGCCTAGGACCGTGTGGGTGGCCCGGAGCAAGTTCTCCAACATTCACTGAAATAACAGGGTTGAGGTTAAATTTCTCTAAGACTTTTCAGACTGGTGAGTTTTTAAGGGACTGTGGCAGGTATAATAAATAGCTGTTGCCAAACTTACGTGGCCATGGGACTTTATTCCCATTTTTAACGTCCCAGAGGAGGACCCCTGGGAGGGGCCGCAAGGAGAGGCGCGCCAGCTCGGGGCCCAGGCTGCTCTCCCCAGGCCGTTCCTGAGCAAACAGGTTCAGGAGTGCTAGAGGATTCGGGGCCACATGGCTGAGAACTTGGGTAACTTAATCACAGGCCTCCCGCCAGCTCACAAGCGTCCTCCCACCTTCCCTGATAGGCTAAGGCTCCTCCCCTTTCTCACATTTTTATCTGAAACCTCAAAGCCAAGCAAAGCACGGAGTGCTTCTCCTCTAGATATTTCCCCAAGGGGCTGGGAGTGGGGGGCAAACAGTAACAGCCAAATGCGAGTGAGCGTATTTTCCTATCGCTGGAAGGACTGGCTTGTAGGCCACCTCATTTCCCGGTGGCATTTCCCACATTGTGAGGTTGTGGAAATCTGGGTTTTTAAGTTGGGCTTCCATTCCTGGAGACCATGGCTCGCCTCCCCTTCCTTCCCCAGCACAGAGTCGTCAGCTTCTGCTCCCCCCACCCACCTGCTTCCTCCTCCCAGGGCCCCCATCAAGGACGCGGCAGGGTGAGGGAGGCCGAGGCTGAACGGGTAAAACAGGCACCTGGCTGCACCTAATCCCCCTGCAGCCCCATGGGGGCTAGCACCCCATTTCACATGCCAAGAGGGGAGGTTCTGAAAGGAGTCCCATTCCCCTAGGAGTGAGGGGGTGGATGGGGCTCCAACCCAGAACTTCTGGCCCCGAGGCCCAGCCACCTTTCTCTGTTGCGCCCTCCACACTTCACCACCCAGCCACTCCACCCACAGCTGGGGTCTGGGCTGGGCTGGGATCTGGGGTGGGCCTGAGCCTCTCCAGCCAGAGCCAGGGTCTGGGCTGAGCCCCAGCCTCTCCAGACAGAGCCGGGGTCTGGGCTGGGCCCCAGCCTCTCCACCAGAGCCGGGGTCTGGGCTGACCCCAGCGAGGGTGACCGGCCGAGATGGAGCTTCTCGAGAGCACATACCCCCTCACTTGGGCTCCTGCAGCCGCAGGTATAATTCCCAGACCAGAGTAAACTGTGCCCAGAGGCTTTTCTTACATATTCACCAACATTAGGCACTGCAGACTCTAGGCTCAACACAAAGTAGGAATATCTCCCACAAGTTGTACAATGATTTTTCATACCTTTACAGGGTAAGATTTGAGAAAGAAGAGAAAGGTCTTTTTCACGTTTCTGAATTAATTAGAAAATGTATTACTTTTATCCTGAAAGTCTGTTCCAAGGTTTATCAATTCTGTATCATTTCTTTTCCCTTGATATACATGAAATTTCCTTACTGTTCTAAGAGAACATGTTGTAATCGGCTCCAGGTGCAATATAAATATGTAAGAGCTTAGATTACAGAAATCCTGCATAGCAGTATTATTTTGCTTAGACAGGAATATAATTTCAATGATAAGAGTCTGAAACTTTGGGGTTACTTTCCAGAGCTTGCCAAAAGAAAGCATTCATAGAATTATGCCCCTACAACCTGTATCTTGAATTCCCCAGTGATATAATTCCTTCTGTTTCCTGCAAAAAGAAAAAAGAGAAAAAAAGAGGATCTAAACGTTTCACCTTCTCTGAAACACATATACCCGTCAAGTGTACCTCTGGACATCTGGGCAAAGAGCCTAATTTTGATATTCATCAATCTGATACTTAACAGGAAAGAAGATAACTGTTCAAAAGCAAAGCAAAGTCCAAATGCGAAGGGCTCTGAGGCTCGGCCATTATTACACTATTGCATCAAAACTGCCAAACTAATTTGTTTTCATGACAACCAAACAAACAATCTTTATATTACCAGTCATTAGTGCCCATCCCTGCTCCCGATTTCAAGTTCTTTTCAGAAGGTCTAGTGGAACGAATAAAATCCTTCCATTTTAAACAAATGCCTTCCAACTTCAGTCTCTCTCCATTATTAAAATATGGACCAGGGAACTATAGTGTAGTTGTATGTAATTTAATGTAATGCAGTGTCCAAGAGTTCACTTTTTTCCTATTAACTAGGGAATATCACGTAACTCGAGGTGTCCCATTCCCACCTGGAAACAAGTCAAGGAAGCAGTTGGCGTTACCAGTATTTCCATATTAACGTGAAGGCTGCCACACTTTCACTGTACAACAAGAGGCACATTTTAGTTTCCGGGTTTAAATTAAAATGTCAGCCAAAGCCACACAGTGATGTGTATTCTTTTTCCTCATTATTAAATCCCACATGACATTTTTGAAAGCTTCTTTCGAGTCCATGCCAGACCTGGAGTCTGTCTCCTGTCTCGGAGACGGTGCATCTGCTCACAGGTTTGCACCCATCGCGGCCGAGCCAGGGGGTCATCGGCCCAGCCACGTGAGGGGCCCAGCGCCCAGTCAGCATGGGATGGAGCAGGCGCTCTTCACAGTGGTTACAGACTGTCCGGGTCCAGCAGCCTAAGGTCTGCGCCACTCCCGTGCTGAGAGACTGTTGGTCTTCAGGGGCCAGAGCTCCGAGGCAGGAAGTGTGTTTCTGGGTCACCCCGACCCTGAGAGCTCCAGGTCGGGGAGCAGGCGTTTCACGCCACGCCTGTTCCTTTGCAGAAGGATCCGCAGGAGCTTTTCCGGAAGACTACCAGGTTCGCTCCTGAGAGGGTGGACAGCCAACGTAAGCCTGAAAGGGAAGGTTTTCTAGAAAGATCCAGGGGGCTGACCCAAATACGAAACTCACTCCACGCTGGCCTAGAACTGGAGCCAGCCACTCAGAGGCCCTTCCGTTTCTGGAAGACTGTCTTCCCCATTTATAGATCATTTCAGTACTCTCTAAGAAATAACTAAATTTAGTCACAAATACTTAGAGAAGAGGCTGAACATGTAAAAATAACCAAGGTGTAAGAGGTCTGGCTAATGACACTTCATTAAGCCCAACACTCGATTCCAAATACAAAAGCAGACTTTGCATTTTGGTCTTGAAACTAAAGGGAAGAAATGGCTTTATAAGTACTTTGTGTGCATGTGAAACCAAATCGGATGAACTAATTGGGTTTTTATTATTAAACCGGGACTGAAAATTAAGGTCTGCCACTCGGCCATTGAACATAGGCTGAAATTCAGCTAAAGAATTGAAGCCCGAAGTTCGCGGGTTCACACAAAACCTTTCACTGAACTCTTCAGTAGCACCTAAAGATGAAAAGGATGTTTTCGGGTTCAATCTGGATGCTCCTGTGGCTGAAAGCCAGTTCACACGTATATCCTGTAAGATAAAATCCTAATCAAAGACTCACATGAAACCACCTCCAGGAAAGTGCTTAGACCGAAAACCTGGTATTAACTTCCCCTTATTAATCAGCAAACATCACCTCCACCTTGTTTCTGAACAAGTAATAATGAGTTATTACACTTACGCTCAAAGCCACAGAACATTACTGTGATTGTCAGTGTTAGTAAAAGAATTTCCCAACAGCTTTCCAAACATTTTTTTAAAGTTGCAATATGGTATATACTAACTAACCCTTGGGCAGTAAGACAGACTTTTCCAAGTTGATAAATAACTAGCCTACTTTAAATATAAGTCCTCTCTTCAAACAACCCCCAGCATGTACAAAACATGCCTCTATAAATATTATGTATTAACATGTTATACCTCACAAGAATGCCAGTTTACATCATTAGACTCCTTAACCTATTATCTCTTAATGCTTTTAATATTCTGTATCCTAAGTGAATACAGTAGAAATAATAAAGTCATGAAGCAATTAGTTGAACCATTAAAGAAGTACTTAATTGGTTCCTAGACTTTCAAAACGACCTTAAATCCATTTATAAATAGGAAGTTGTAAACTAAGTCTAATTGCTTTCACCATACAATTCTATAACTACATAGCACACAAATAAAATTTATATTAACCCCAAACTCAGAGTAAATTATTATCATTGTTAACAAGTGAATATGTTTAGCCTCTTTTTGGTACAATAGTTTGGTCTATAGTTTTTGGTACAATCACCTATTTTATAAGCCACTCAGATACCTATTAAATGACAGATTTCCTACTCAAATTCATATTCTTTAGAAATGAGACGCCCTCACTGACGTTTTTCTTAACCAGAAAAAAAATAATTAAAGTTTTGGGATTTTGGTTAAAGCAAATGCACTAACTACTTAATAGCAATAAACTAAATGCCAACAATTTGGGAGGTTTGTGCCCCCTTTTCTCTATTTTGCTGTCTTCTGGATTATTCATTTACACAGACATTTCTACAAATTTCATATTATACACAGAGTCATCCTATAAATCACAGTTAATGATTCTTTATTGCCAAAAAAAAAATCAACAGAAAGGCAGGCAGGTTAAATTACAGAAAAATTTTACTCGTATAAAACACTCTTCATCTTCCTTGACTGCCACGCCTCAAAACCAAATTTGAAGTCAGGGGACAGACAAGACAGCAGTAGAGAGAGAAGGGGCCCCTGAATGTGATTTGAGTGTCTTCCTCACTGGCTTCCACAGGAAATTCCCGGGTGGCACTTCCTTTAGGTTACAGCAGGACATTATTTCTGTATGGGTGTCTGTCACCCTCACATGATTTGTGTACATGTTACAGAAACCCACTGAAGTAAATGGCAGTTACTGTAAAGATTCAGGCAGATGCCACAAAACCTCATCCACGGGAAGAAACTGTAGGTCTCATGGAAACTTGAAGGTCCTCAGGCAGAAAGATCTGTCAGTCTGTCAATCTCCATAACATCTCTCATGTCTGCCCCTGGAAACAAAGTCTACTTAATTCTTTTCTCTGATGGTTGGCTTCCCTGCAAGCCTTTTAGGCTTTCCTCCCCCATAACTGCCATGTATGCGACTCTGATGCTAAGGAGTTGACCCTGGTGTCGTGTCTGCAGACCACCTCTAGTGGACGATGCCACATGACTCAAAAATCCCAGGAGCAAGAATGTAATTGATCCAGCTTAGGTATCTGGTCCAATGACCTGTGTCCATGCGTGAGGACTCTCCCTTCCAAAGCACAGACAGGGACAGAGAACCGAGACCAGGATGGGGCTTAAGATGTTGCGAGGTCCCTTGCCATGGAATCTATATGGAGGATAACGTTAGCCACGGCCACAGAGGGACCCTCGGGGAGCAAGGCTCAGGCAGGCACATTCTAGTGGTTTCCCTACGATTTAATTCGCTGCCTTTCAAGACAAGGATGACCATTCAAGAATTCAAGTGTACATGTGAAAGTGACACCAGGAGCCCCCGTCTAGTGCGACGGCAGTGAGGGCATTTCTCATTGTTGGGCGATTCTGCTACCTCTCTGGACAGCCTTTCCCAAGTAGGGAGACTCCATAGAGAGAAACCAGAAACTGTTCTGTGAGCGACATTAGTGAAAAAACAGACATGAGCAGCTCCAATTTGAAAATAAGAAAAAAAATAGGGCTTTTCATGCTTAAAAAGGGAATATCTCAGCAAAAGCACAGCTGAAATACAGAAAATCATAATGGATGGAGGTGGGAGGAAATTCCCAAACAAGGAGATCCCTCTGCAGCCAAAACAAGGATGTTTTCCAGGCAACTGAGTAATGCTCCCTGTGCAGCTCTAGCAACATCACCTTAATGATTGGTCGGTCATCTTAACAATAACATTTTCTTCTTCCTCATTTCAGAATACTGGTTCACTGATGGATGTAACTTTTAAGGCAAAGGTTTAAGCGTGGAGGAGGAAAGACAAGACTCAGCCCCTTTTTGCTTATAATTCAAAGTAAGGAATTAGTAACAAATTTGCATAACTTAAGCATTTTCATTCTTTTAAGCACCCTTGAACCTATGTACAAATTATTATGCTCACCTAAGAAGGAAGGGAAAAACATCATGTGTGAAATAGCAAGTTAAACCCTCTGGTGATCTTAACCTAATGGAACCACAGACCAGGGCTGTGAAGTAGACTTTATGCCTATTTTACAGATGAAGAAAAGGACAGTCACTAGGCCAAGCTCACCAAAGCCATTAACAGTGTTTGCACCAGGATTTCAACCCACGTCAGAGGCCACGTGTACCTTCACCATACAATGACATCAGCTTTCATCCTTAATCCAGCAGCTTGTCCTTGGGGATCTACATACTACAGTCAGGTAAATTAAACATCACAATCCCAGGATATTCAGTATTCCTGGAGATTAATATTTATAGTTATCGACCTGATTATTTTTTAAAAGAAAAAACATGTATGTGGTTTGAATCCCCTCATCCTCCCTACTCCCCACCCCAACACATGACCCCTAAAGCCTGACCCTGCACTGTCCAAGGCTCCTCCTGTCTGATGGCCCACCCTTCCCCTCCTCTGACACCTTAAAGCTCAAACTCCCTGCCTTCCCTCAAGCTCTAGAAAGGAATACACTGTTCAACAAGAAGACACCAGGGAAATATCGGGTTATTCCCGAACCCTGAGATAACTGAACCTCTCTGACCTCAAAGGAGGTCATGCCTCTTACTTGACTGGCACACAGTTGACGTATGTGGGGTAAATTTCAGAATTTCGAGAATCTCCCACCTGGCCTTGGTGCATTTACATATCAGTAGGTGTTTAAGGCTTCAGAGCCTCCCGATCTGGGGCAGGTGTGGAGGAAAACAGGCGTTCTCTCCTCCCCTCCAATTCTAGTACATAACTGGTCTGGTGTCTGCCGGTCACCAAGGTTCACCCATGGAATTCCTCCCAGGTGGGAAGTAGAGAGCCTGTGGGCACGGAGTAGAAGCTGCGGCTGGGGGAGACTGATGGGGCCAGGCCTGGACAGCAACTTCAAGCAAGCTATGAGCAATAAAAGTGGTTTCTCCCAACCTACCTTTTCACTTGACTTATTTGTTTCACCCCATGCCGGAAACACCCTCCACCACCCAATACATGTAACAGAAAGTGTTAGAGTTCACATAACAGCAGCAAAAGCAGGAGATGGGGAGGCTCCAGGCTCACACAAGGGAGTAAAACACGTTCCCAGCATGCAGACTTGGCCTCCACTACTTCCTGGTAACTAGCTCTACAGTACAAAACTAAATTCAGTATTCTTGAGGTGTACCTTGTGCTAAATGTCCAGTATATTTAATTCATTACACTGTCTGGGATAGGAAGCAGGTAAGCAGTATTATATAATCACAGCAATGTGTATCTGTATTCTTAGAAAACCAAGGAATTCTCTCAGCACAGTAACTGCATAACCCTACATTACAGTGGCTTCCCTCCCCATGAATTTGTCCCTTTCCTTTCTGAGTTTGTCGATCTTCACGCTCAGCAGTAAGTCAGGCACCTACTGCCCCTGTAAGATTCTAGGTCCCACCTAGTTCAGCATGCGCGCCTTCAGCACACCTGACAGGCACGTGCGCCCTGCTGCGTGCTTCCACACAGCCTGAAGAGAGGTCAGCCAACCCAGGTCTCCTCTGGGCAAGTCAGAGGTCATTTCCAAATGCCAACGAGCAGGCTGAGAGGTAGAAACTTCTCACGCGTTTGACTTCACCATGAACGGGTCACAGGGTGGTTCTTGTTCTGTGTGTGGCTTTCCTTTCGGGCGCAGTCATCTACAACAAATATGCTCTTAGATACACGCTTCTAACATCTCAAGTAAAAACAGCTCTGAGTATCAGTAGTGGCTGGAGGATTTGGGAGATAAAAAAAACCAAATACATATCTAAATGGGAGGCACTTGAATAAAGTGGAAGCCTGACAATAAGGCACTGTATATTTTCTGAACTTTTAACCAAGAACTCTGACAGGTGGACTGATGCTTAAAGTCACCTGATGAGAAGTGATAGGAATAGAGAGAAGTAGCTGAAACTTCAATTTTCAGAATATTAACATTTCAAATATCAACAGCACTGTTCTGAATTTATTTCTTCAGCTTTTTTTTCCCCAAAAAAAATGTTATCAGGAAAATGTTCTGCTTAGTAATTTAAATTTGATTCAACTCTCATCACTGCATATATGAGGCAATTTCAAACTAAGCCAACCAGGAAAACCTGCGGTCCTTTGGCAGAAAGGACTCCCTGTAAGAAAACCCAATCTCTAATCTTCCTTCCATTCCTAGTCAGTATTTCACAGGATGCAACAGCTTTGTAGGGCATTTTGTTAAAACAGTGAGTCAAGCGAGCACTGTTGGCAGGGGGTGGAGGTGGGGTGCACAGACTATAGAAAAAGCTGAAAGTTAGACAAAAGGTTCATTATCTTTAATTTTAGAAATGAGGTTTATTTTATCCTGAGCACTGACTCATCACAAGCAGTATGGGCACGACAGAGGACTGTGAAGGTTCAGTTACCTTTAATTAAGAAGAATTGGGCATATTCAGAAAATGCAACCTCCGCCTGTGTTAGAAAATTATGAGTAAGCTGCTCGCCTCATCACTCGGAAGCAGCATGCTGTGTGCCCAAATGGCAGGCTTGTTTTTCTAGCTACCTTGCGGTCAACAAAATCACTGACATGTTTGACCTTGAAGGAATCATTCTCACACTGGGCACCCACTGCCACCCAACGGATGGACCAACCCTCAGCTAGTGTTCATAACCAGAGAGGAATCCTCTGCCCCAAGGGAGAAAAAGTAATAGATGGATTACAGCTGTTTCATGAAGAACTGAAGAAACAGGAGGAAAATAGCAATTCATTAGAAAACAGAAATACTGAACAAATATATGTATTACTTGGGCTATTACCTTCAGTTTCTGATTCTCTATAATATTAAAAATCTGTTCCTTAACTTTCACAACAATTTCCTTTTAACTACTCTTTCTGCCATTTTATCAGCCCTTCTGCGTCATAAATCATTACACCAGACATGTTTGCTTTAAACACAAGGACCTGCTCTTTAAGCTAAACAAGTAGATGCAAATCAGAACACTGGGTTCAAACCATTCACTTTTATCTTCAGGAAGTGATTTTTGCCAACATACAACAGAGATTTGAGCGTTTACTTTTCTCTTAGTGTTACCAGTTGATGAAGCAGAGGGTAAGGCTGGTAACTACCTCTTAGGAAACATGATTCTCCCACTGCGAAACTACTTACTGGACTCTCCGATTGCGATTCTCCTCAGCTCAGTCACAGGTGAGGAAGGAGAGCCTAGCACCCCTCCTGCGGCAGTAATTCACGACAAGTAAGACAACGCCACGTTCACTGAAACCTTCCTCAGATTTCAAAGAGGACGCGGGGAAAACTAACCCGGGAATACCCGTGTAGTATTAGTGGCCCCTATTCCCTGTGATGCCCCGGGTTCTTCCGTCAAGCTAAGAAACGAGCGGCACCCGGGGAAAGGCGTGGCACCTGAGGGCCACTTACTGTCTCTGAGGGTTTGATGTCGCAGCCAACGACTGTGCGTTGTACTCCACGCTTACTTTTCAATGTAAGTTCCATGTGCCATGGTTTACAGTCTACGTGTTAACTAGGAAGAGAAGAGGAAGAGCTATTTTAATCTCATACTGAAAATATATTTAAAATAACCAGGTATTTGGAAATCACCCTCTTCTAGCACCTTTTTAGAGAATTTTACAAAACTATATGCTAAAAGTATTCTGGCTCTTTACCTCCCACTAGGATCTCCCTGGACGACAAGCAAATTTATTTTAATTGACCACCACGACAGAAACACTCCCTCCAACCCTCTTTTAAAAATACTGGATTTCAAATCACGCACAGAGCTGCAGTGAAGGAAAGTGCACACCTATGTATTTCCCCCATTCCACCAGGCCTTGGCTTAAATGTTAAAATGTAATTATATATCTTAGTGATCAAAATTTCCAATCTTGACAGTGATCTTTTAGGTTAAAAAACTAAACACTATACCATAGTTGAAAAATCTGCATGTGTAAAGTAATAAGATTTTAGCCATTTCCACTCCATTACTCTGAAAAGCACTTTGTACTCATTCATTTTATCCCATAATTGAGAACTTATTTGCCAAAAACCTAATGGATTTTTTATTCATTTTAAATCACCCTAGCAAGAGTTAGCAGACTTTTGAACAGGTTTTAAATGCTTTCTTTCCAAAAAAAAGTAAAACTCTGCAAGTAGATGGTGAAGGTAACAATCACTCAGACTTGCTTGGAGCACCTTGCTGTATTAGCGATTAAAAGACTAAGTCTGTCAGATTGGCTAAATTTTAAGAAGCATAATGATCAAACTGTCCAATAAGAACTGCATGGCAGTATTAAACTGCCAGGAGAAATATTGTGGGAAGGGGTTTGGGATTTAAGTCATCCTAAGTAAGCAAGTGTAATTAAAACATATTAATAAGCCAAATATTTTAGAAAATGTCTAAGACAAGTTTTGAAATGTCTGTATAAAGTGGAACTTGGATTTCATAGGAACGTAGGCTGTTAGTGACATAGAATTCCAGTACCGTATAACATACTGCATGGAAAATTTTTTTAGATAAGTATTTCCCATCACAATTATATATTGTCATAGCAGCATTAAACAATCAAGCAAATAAAAACATCCTAATTGATTTAATCCAATAGATTTTCCCGAGTTATTTATGAAACGTGTATACAACTAATAAATTATAAATCTAAATAGAAATCGAATGTACATATCATGTTCCTCCTTTTGATTTTCCATATCTGATATCTTTCATATATTCTGGCAAAAGGAAACTCACATGACTCAAGTATACTGAACCTTTTATTTTTTGCTAGGATTATAAGGCAATTATTTTTTCCAATAATAGATGTTAATAAAATGTATATAATATTTACTTTCAATTCCACAGACTAAAATTATTTAAAGGACAATAGTAAATGCTGACAACGTCTAGAAATATCATGATTTGGGATTTTATTTTTTAATAATGTACAATTGTACCTTGTTGTTCTTTTTTCCTATTCAGTTTTTCTAAAAATTTGTCACAAAAGAAATTCTCCCAGAAGCATAAAGATATGGCATTGATGTTACAATATCACTTCCTAACAAGTATTAATTCTTAAAATTCTGTTAAACTGTTCAAAAGGGTCTCTTCTACATTAAGAACCTGAGACCGCTGATTCACTCCAACAGCCAGACTCAATGGGTTAGCTTGAACTCATGGGTTCCAGCTGGGGAATTGGACATTCACGGTTGTAAAAGCTATTTGCAAATCTTGCTCACATTAAAGACAGTATCTTAGCACTTTTTTTGTGTGGTGTTTTTATGAAGAGGAAAATCAAGAGTCAAAGGATAATTATGATAGTTTAGTAAATAAAAATGCTTAACACCCATCTCCTAAGAATGACAAAAAACTTTTGGCTGTTTGTCGATTAATGTCTATTTAAGACTGACTCTTTAAATTAATAGCAATTTTTCATAAGGTGTACATGTTATTGGGGAATATGTAGCTTACACAGTAAGTACCACAATAATTAAGCACTGAAGCATATTACAAAATAACTTTTCAAAGATAAGTACTACAAATGCTAAAATTGATCTTTAAGACAGGTAATCATTAAGCATGTAGGTTTACGAGGCAGGAGTAGCATTTCTCTTGAGGCCCAAATGTATTCTGAGACCCAGGGACTGAATAAAAGATTAAAGATGAAAAAAAATGATTAGGTCATCTATTCTATTCTCATACAGAATTGCTCCCAATAGTATGTGATTTAATTTCAATTCATCCAGTTTAAAACATTCTTGGTGTTAACAAATTCCAATTGCTTTGCTGGGAAGCCTATTAGCAGACTAGTTGGTATTGATGTAACACTGCAGTTAATTGTACCTTCCAGATTTGGGACACCAAGCTTTGCAGCACTGTATAGACTTAATTCGATAACGCAAAGTCATTATTTTCCTCAAGTTCCAGTGTACCATTTCTTATATTCAGTGAACTGAATCAGGTTTCCCTGTTGGCATGTTTAAGTGCTTCTCAGGAGCGATTCTTTAAAATGCAGTGAAGGTGGGAGAGCCCAGAAGGGAATATATAATGGAGCAGAAATGAGAACATTTCTCATTTTGAAATATTCAGGATTCTTAGCAAATGAAGCAACGGAAAGTTGATCTTTCCCTTTCCAAAACAGACTGGGGCCCTGGATGACTGCAGTTCAAGTTATCTCAGCTTTGCTTTTAGGAGCACAGGACAGGAGTGGCATTAAATGGCAGACCTCCCACTTCAAAGAACTAACATTACTGACAGGCTGTGCTATTGTTTTCTCCTTTAATTAAACATCAGCCAAATTAACACATTAAAACTAAGAGCTGTCTAATATTCTCAGGATAAAATTTCTGACTTCAAATATTAGAATGTTCTAGTCACAGCTTTATAAATTACTGAATTTCAGACTAAAACTGTGAAAAATGCCTATCATGTATTATAACCAAAGTTTAACATGAGTATATAGTATATATATATATATATATATAGTATATATCACAGCTACCTGACTGTGGTTCAGCTTAAATTATATCCATGCATATGTGTCCACACTCACACCGGGGGAGGGAGGGGGAAGCAGAGACACCTGAGGGGGGCAGAACGGACACAGCCCAAATGCATCAAGTTCCTTTTTTGAGAGTTATGGTTCTGATAAAACCCTTCCTCTTCTGTTTGTATTTTCCTCTAGCGAAGGTAACTGAACTTTTTTGTTATTCTTCTGAGCCTGTTTTCCTGGTTGCCACATTGAGATGCCAGTGAAGATGCCACCTGGTCCATCTCCAGACTCAACCCTTCTGGGTTAGCTCGGCAGGCCGGCAAACACGTCCACAGCCACTTGCTTCACCCTTAATCCTAACCAGCTCTTGCGCCAGTCTCGCAGCATTGAAAACTGCAGACAGTCCTGCCCGTAAACAAGTTCTCTGGGCTTGAGTTTTGTCCAGGGCAATATACTCTAAATCATTTTGCTTCTGCCTGTGCGTTCTTTCATCTCTGCCCCTCCCAGCACTTAAAAAAATGCATCTTCCATGTTTCTTGTTCTGACCTAGGTTTTTCTCTTCTATCCGCACACAGTCCCGTTATCTCCCAGGCTGGTCCCTGAGTTTTCAGCGCGGTCCCAGGAATGATCCGCATGCTTCGCGTTGGGTACCGACTCCTGTCCGGAGCTCTGTCCACCTGGCACACACCTTCGCTTGACAGAGCTGCGGTCTGTAAAACACTATCTTCCCAAACCTAACGGATGCTTTGTTCTACTGCCCCCAATGCTGCGCGTCCTCTACCTCGACCAGCCCTCCTCACAGTGCATTCCCCAGACCCACTGAATCAGAAATTGTGGGCCCGAGGCCGAGTGCCCTGTGTTTTACCCAGCCCCCAGATGACTGAACCCTGCTGGGCTTGAGAGCCACTCTCTGGGTGCTGGTCCTTCCAGGGCATCGGCACTCTCCCGTCCCACTCCCCCGGGGTGCCACTTTCACCTTCTCTCTGCTCACGATCACCTCCTCGCCCTGCTGCTAGCTCCAGCCTCACCACGACCTCCGCAGCCGTCCCCCCCCGCCCCCCAGGGAAGTCCCGCCCGCGCTCTCCCCACATCAGGGCTCGTGCCCAGCTCTGGCCATTCCCAGCATTTGGCCTCTCAGGGTTCAGACTCTCTTCCCAGGGCTCTCCTTCCAGCAGGCCCAGGACGCGCCGCCATCTCTCCCACGCGTGCGCACACTGTTGCTCAGCCCGCCCCTCCAACGCGCCCTTCCTGGGTCGAGCCGCCAGCGCCCAGCCCCGCAGACCCCATACCGTTCTCTGCCATCCCACAGGGCACAGTGGACTTAGCACCATGGCTTGTGTCTCACCCGCTCTAACTGCCATTTGTGTGTCTAGCCCACAAACCTGTGGCCAAAAAAACAGTATTACCCATTTTGTTTATCTTGGGCAACGCAGAGTAATGACCTTATAATCAAATCTACCGTCCGACCCGGAGTCCTAGTTACACCTGTGGGCTTATTAAGCCCTGCACTCCTCCACACTCCGCGGCCTCCTTCATCCGCAAGCCTGCCAGGCGCCTGCCACCCGTGGCGGCTTTGCGCTTCCTGGTCTGACTGCCCGGAAGCCTCCTCCCTCAGAACTGGGGCAGGCTCCGACTCTCTTCAGGCCTCAGCGCAGCCATCAGCACCCCTGACCTTCCCCGAGCGTCCCCTTCTCCTCCATCATCCTGCCCTGTCGTCGGTGCTCCTCTATCTGAAACCCCCCATTGTCTCTGCTGCCCTACTTCCAGGGTAGCCCATGCGAGCTCATTAACGCTGTCAAAATCTAAAATCCATTGCATAGCCTCAGAGCACAGTTCTGAAAGAACCGCTGAGATGAAATCTGGCCCCACCGCTTCTGAATTAAGATGACCTGGGCAAAGAGGTCCCCTCTGGGTAACGCAGGCGCCTGCTCTATAAAGTGAGGCCGACATCAGGCTTGCCCTAGAGGTTTACGGTCACAGTTAAACCACAGAGTCCGTGTAGAATGCTTACCTGACACAGAGGATTCATGGCTGGCTACTGTCATGGCTACTATTATTTTTATTATTTACTGCTCTACTGTACCTCCAGTGCCTAGAGCAACAGTGGTACTTAATAGACAGTAAACATTTGAGTAAATTAGTGAATCAAGAGTTGGTAAGCAAATGAATGTCACCACTCCAACTCCACTTTAGAAGCTTCCAGAGAGCTGCTTTCACTGGGAAACACTCCAACTCAGTTCCTTAGCCTCCCGTTTAATTCCTTTCCAAATGTGGCACATACTTTCCCAATCTTAAATTTCACCACTTTTCACCAGGAAAACCAGGCCTCTTCTGGTTTTACCACCTTCCTTTAGCCTAGAATGTTCTTCCCAGCATGTCCACCTGCCCAGACCCCTCTAACACTCCAGGTCTAGCCCAGCACCGTGCCCTTCACACTTGCCCCTGAGCACTGCCCTGTACAGTCCTGTAGGAACATCTTTTTGAAACAGGATAGGGAAGGGCAAGGGGGACTCCACTGTAAACTAAATCTCCTTGGTGCTTCAAGGTTAAAATGTAAAATTCCTAGAATGTCTTTAAAAACAATGAATTTCCATGAACCGTGATATGACTAACAATCAATTGGCCGAATCTTAAGCCAGAACAAACACTCCCAAGAATTTGTGACCAGCCTCTGTTTTCACTAAAATCATTACCTTGAGGGAAGAAGAATTTACAAAATTCTTTTGTGTTAGGTTTATCCTATAGAAACATCAAAAAGGAGGCCTGGACCAAAATATGTGATTCAGTGTCTGCACACCAGGAAGTGGCGCCACCAGAAAGCAAATGACACAGATAACATCAGAACAGTCCGTCAGCACCTCTCCTCGCAACCCCGCACCCTCTCAACGGCCACTGGCCTAATAAGGCCCATGCACAGCCCCCTGGAGGAGCCCAACACCCCACTTCCCTTGTGTACAAGCTACTGCTAATAAACTCTGCGTGTTTGCCTTCCTTCTTGAGGTGTGTTCATTTCTGTAACACTGGAACTGAAGAGCCTGGTTTGGGGGTCCAGTAACACTTTGTGCGACTGTTACACACCCACACAGGTTATGTCACATGTGCCAGGAGCTGGGTGTCTGTGTCCCTCATCTCTGCAACTCTAGTGCCCAGCCCAGCCCCTTGCAGGTAGAAAGCCCTCAATACATGATTCCAAGTGAAGAGATGGATGGAGGTTGGGAGGCACGGTGAAAAGGCCTGACTTTATATATCAAAAGAAAATTGCTGTTATTATGAACACAATACCTACCGTGTGGCTGTTAGACTTGCTGTGTCAACCTGTCCACCTCCTCCACTGCACAGGAAAGCATCCCCAGTCCCCACACAGTGGCTGGCACCCAGTGGACACTCAATAAATATCTGAAGTGTTTGTAGAGTAAATGACTGCCATGCTTACAATTAAATATATCTGATTCTTACAAATTCAGTCCATGGTTGACATACAGACTGCCTTCTCATCCATCCACCCTCCCACCACACACAGTCATTCCTGTCATAGCCTCAAGCTACATCCATTTTATTCCAGGAATTCAAAATTCTTAATTGAACTACTTCTTCTGTTAGGTTGTACTTTCATTCTTCAGGAATGAAAATTAGAATTCAAAATATGAACAAAGACAAAGATCCAGGTTGAAACTGAATAATCGCAATCATTTTCCTACATTCACTATTCTTTCAAATCTTGCTGACCAACTTCTAAGTTAGAACTATAAATATCCTGTTGACAAGTGGCCCAAGCTCAGAATTCTGATTTTCATTCATGATGCATTACTTTTCCCTCTCCCTCTGTCTCCAGTTTACTGTTAACCAAGATAAGGCAGCTTACCCCAAAACCAAACTGTGGCCCCCAACAATCTTTTCCATGCAGCCGGGCTTGCTCACACAACGGGTAACCAAATTCACCTGCTGTCCAACAGCTCTCACTCTTTTTTAACCACCTGTGCCCTCCCTGGATGGCTGTTCTAAACCTTCACCTACTATTTGGCTATAAACAAAACACATCCCGAGACTGCTTAGTGTTGTCTTTATTGCTACTGGATTAAGAGAGAGGGGAAGAAACCCGAGCCTTGCAAGTATGCATTTTTTTGTTCACCTAGGATGGGAGCCCTTTAGAGCTGGGACTTTTATTTGAGGTGTTCCTTGCTTGGTATTCTCCAATGGGATCTGACTGGGGGGAGTTTAGCCATCCTCATTTAGGCCATATTTCCTTCAACCACCCTTAGCTGGCTTATCACTTAAACTTCTCTGCCTAGGAATGGTTCCTGAATTAGTTCTGCTCTGTGTACCCTGAACCTCAGAGGCATTCGTGGTTTGACTAAAGTAACATTTGCACATACAGATTCATCAGTTTACATGCACCTCTTGCCAGCACTGAATTTGCTTTGCTGCAACCACTGAAGATCTTTCATTATTTCCATGACAAACCTTTATTTTCAGAGGCTTATGACTCAACTTTAAACACTTGGGGCTAAAACCAGGGATAAGTGGCCTGGAAGATACTACTGTCTATTTAATTAAAGGAACGTTCTGCACTTCATAAGTACTAAACAGATGGTCTTAATGAATGATGCAGCCAGAGGACAAAGCCTAAAAAAATAAGCCTTTCCATAACCACACAGTATAAGAATGTATGACTTTTTGTCTTCTCAAAATAATCTATCATCCTAAATCAGCTGACACCTTTTTCTCCTTTGCTCCCACATCCTATCAGCTAG
>JAVSCE010003185.1:0-258943 GCA_032199065.1 Smutsia gigantea | reverse complement strand
GTACAGCATTCCTGTTAGAGAGGGACCACTTCTAAAGCGGGAGATAAATCACTCTTCCCTGGCCAGCTCAACTCTTGGCCTCGCAGAGACTGCCAAGAGAAGGAGGATGGTGCCAAATGTGGCAGCAGTCTTGATTTAGTTGTGTATCTTCTTACTGGTGTGGAACTTCTCCTGTTTCACATGACACCTGAGGGTGGACAAAGTTAATAACTATGTGTAGCTGCTTCTAAAAAAAAGGTTTGGTTCACTGGCTGCCTTGCAAATTAAAACTATACTACCTGCTTAGGACTTGACAGCAACGTTAAAGTTTGTCATTAGGGGAATGGGAAGCCAATAGGAGCTACTTTCTTCCTGTCCCTCCCGCGGCCTCAGGGGCAGGCAAACCTTTTCTGGCATTGCTCAGCGATTTTCTTTGGAAAGTTTAGTTTTAACTTTATTTTGACCACGTTTAAGTAATAGGTTTTTACTTTTACCTTATTATAATGCATATGGTAACTTAGAGTGTAGCCAGTATTCTGCATCAGTCTTTTTTGTGGATGATTTGCTTTGCAGCATCACTTAACACTTTTCACCATAGTTAATACAGGTGTATTGTGCACACCTACTATGTAGAAGGTGCTGGGCCCCTAGGCACCTGGGTTGTATCAGTAAAAGATGGACATGTTCCCAAGTCTTACTTGGAGTTGTGTGTGTATGTGTGTGTGTGTGTGTGTGTGTGTGTGTGTGTGTATTGTGTATATATATATATACATATATATATGACAACAACATTAAACAACCATTTGAATAATTATTTGTATTTTGTGCTGCACAGAAGAGGAATTAGCGTTAGGTTATGAGAGCATGTAACAAAAAGACCTTATCACCTCTGGGGAGTCAAAGGCAATAGGGAGAGGAGATTATGCCAGATAGGAGCATAATCTATGAAGGTTTGGGAGGGAACAGAGTCCAGAGTGCTCACCATTATACCATGGAACCCTCACAGCTTTGGAGGGAACAGGGTAAGGATTTGAAAGAAGGCATGAATGGCCTGAGCAGCCAGAGAAAGGATGGTCCTAGATCATACAGGCCTCTTAGGTCTTGTAAGGAGGTCATACTTCCCATTAGGACAATAGGGAGCCACTGCAGGGTTTTGAGCAGGGGAGTCAAATTAGATTTGTATTTTTAAAAGCTCGACCAACTGTAGTGGGGGGACTGGAGATTGGAAGGGAAAGAGCAATTAGGAGGCTATTCATTGCAGTAGTCCATTTAAGAATAACCATTATTGTGTTTTAGAATCAGTGGTGATTGTGAAAGTTGAAGTGAATGGATCCAGGTAGCTTAGAACTGGTTATGGGAATCTAGTTACATCTAGATGAAAAGTTAACTAAAACTTTACAAATGTATTAGTCTTAGATGGCAGTGTGTACACTAAGTTCTTTTCAAGTTCTTTACAAAAATAATTGGCTATGTATTTACTATATTTAGAAAATACAGCTGGTAGTTAAGCCACATGATTAAAAAGTAAAAAAATTAATGCCTGTAATTTCCTAAGTACATCTAAGTGCAATACAGGTATAAGTTGATTAATCTTGTCATCTGTTTAAAATAATGATAATGAAAGCTAACATTTATGGAGTACTTATTACTTGCTAGGCACTGCTCTAAGATTTTCCCATGTATTAATTTACTTAATCCTCACAGTGACCCTATGAAATAGATGCTGTTATTAACTCCATTTTGCATTTGAGGAAACTGAGACACAGGGAGGAAGTTACAGAAACCTGCCAGGGTCCGGTAGGTGGCAAAGCCAAAATTCAAACCTTACTCTTTGGAGACTGTGTTCTTAGCCGATAGGCAGTACTGCCTCTCTAAAGGTAGGATGCGGCAGATAATGTATTACTGAATTTCCAGTGGAGAACTGAGGCACGCATTTAGTTCAGCATGAGTTGTAGCCAAACTCTGAGTTAGAGTGGATTTTTGAGTAGTAGTTGGAATACTAACTCCTGCTGTGCAGCCAGGCCTCACTGTTTTTATAGCATCTGCCAAGTGGACATCAGATAATAGATGCTTGATGTCTGCCTGCCAGACTCTTCCAATACCAGTGCCCAAAGCACAGAAACTTCATGTGGTTTTTGGCATCATACCCCCTGCTTGCCAAATAACCCAAAGCTAAAGCTTTTTGTATTTTTGTCTGTAATCATGTTCATACCATGAAGATACAGATTTTTCATATTTGTTTTGCTGTTTCCAATTTTTTCTCATTTATACAAATTGTTGATTAGAGAGGAGTGCTTTAGAGGGTTTGTTTTCAAAAGCCAGTATATATAATTTGCTCCTTGATTTGTCAGTGATTGGGTGCTAAAATTGGAATGATAAGATTAATAAGAGACCTAATTATTTATAGTCATTCTTAGAAGGTTGGCATTTTAAGGGCTTTTTATTTTGAAAACTGTATCCTACCCAATGTAATAATTTGCTTATTATATTCAAGGTGCCATAGTTTAGTAATAAAGCACTGAACTAGGATGTGGAAGATCTGGAACTTATTAGCTATGTGACCTTGTAAAATCATTTACTTCTCAAAGCTGTTTTGCTGTAAAAATATTATTACCATCTCATGCCCTTCAATTTATGGTGTTAAATAAATGACTTGAGTTTTATTCAACAAATAAATTTTAATTTCTCCTAGGCCAAAATACAGAAATACACACATTTCCTCTGCACTGTTTTAAAGTACATGAAAATATAGGCACTCTCTTAAAGTACATGAAAATAAAGGCTTTTTTTTTTTAAGTCATGCTTTTCAAGTTCTATGACTCTGGGCTTTGTCAGATGAAGTATCTGTTGCAGTGATTTCCTAGGAATTGACCTAGGAATTGACAGCTAGAGACAGCTCCTGAAGCCCTCTGAAATTAATAGGCTTACTGTTGTGTGTATGTATGTGTTTTCTGGAGAAGAGACTTATAGCATTCATTACATTCCCCAAAAAGAAAAGGATTAATGATCTATAATATGTCATTTAAGAGTTTTCTTGGAGAAATTAGGTAGTTCTATACCAGATCACATTATCAACACTAACATGATTTTCACATGTGTTGCACTTTTTCTCAGGCAGTTTTTCAGTTTGCTTTGTATTATTCCTCCTCCATGTCCTGATGTTTTTCTAGACTTTTTGCTAGAGAGAAGCAGAAGATACTAAAGCTGGAGATAGGGCAAGGTAAGGATGTTTTGCAGGACCAGTCTTACAGTGTTTCTAAGGAATTATCTAGTCTTGTGATCCCATCTCGTGGTCCTGTGCATGACTCCCAGATGTCTCCAGCTTGTGCTTTCTCCTGAGCTCTAACTCATTACCTGTACCTGACCTCTTCACAGACTGCATCATCCTCCAAATATATGCCTTTCTTCATATCCCTCTTTTGCCAAAAACCCCAACATTGGCAGTTTGCTAGGGCTTGAAATCTTGGGATCATCTTTTACTTCTGGACTCGACTTCGTAGGCATTTTCCAAAGTGTGGCCAGTACGCTCCCGGGAAAGCAGTTCCTATGAGTATGTTAAAGACTTGAGAATGAGAAGTCCTGTGATAAAGAAACCTGTTAAACATTGCTTAACCTAGCAAAACGTCAAACTTACTTAACTGTGAGATTCTTTTTCTCTGATATCTGTTGCTTGTCCTTAGAATTAGTGTCTTGTAGAAAACATGTTTTAGAAATGTTGATACTGACTTTATCCATGCGTGTTTGGAAGCCATTCCCCCTGAAGTAGCTGCTGCAGTGTTGCTCAGCTCCAAAGTGGCATTCACATAGCAGTCTTTGTAAACAGACAGGGTCTCTATGAAAACTGACAGGAGAGAAATTGAAGACTGGGAAGTGAAGTCAGGAAATTAATTTGTACAAATATTTAGTGAATTATATTGGCTTATTTGTAGCTCTGCATCTTTCAAGGTGTTCTGATTAATACCATCAAAGACTATTTCTTCATTATAGTCAGCATTTTTAAGAACCTTTCTGGAAAACTCAGTTCTCACACCTCACCTCTGATGAGAGATGTGAAGACCATAAACGTTTAGAAGAGCGCAGCTGAAGGAGAATAAAACGTGGTTATCTGGGATTATGCTCATTTTCATTTCCATGGAGGACAAAGTCTAGACTGATCAGAGGAAAAGATCCTAAATTTAGGAAAGATCATTTGAGTATTTAAAGTAAATTAAGGTAGAATTTCCCAGCATCAGTAATTATTTGAGGTGAAAAGTGGCAGTGGAACAGTTTGTGCAATTTCTCCACAGTTTTACAAAAAAAAAAAAGCAGTTTATCTGACTTTGGTATGGATCTGATTCCCTAACGGATTTCCTAAAGGAGGTATGCACAATTAGAGCTACATATATATTTACTTGTGGGAAAACGTCTAGTGCATTGTTTTGTATTGAGAATGAATAGTTGGTAGTTCTCTCTGGAGACTACATTGAACAACCATTCTACATTGAATAGCTATAATATGAAAGGAAATAGGTAAGAGACTGAGTGAATGAGCAAAAATGACAGACTTGGCACTTGGTATTTACAGGGACACATAGAAGGTCTACTTTAAGTTATCATAGTTTGCGATCAGACCTTTGTTGGTTTCCTCTTTTTTAGTGCATTAAATCTCTCACTGGTTGAGAGATTATCTAGGCACTCCATAATCGAGACAGCTGACCTGCCCGTAGCATAGTAAAATAATTTAAGAGCTATATTCTGGAGTCAGACTGCCTAGTTTCATGATCTATTACCCAGTTACTTAATCCTCCTCTCTGTGCCTTAGTTTCCTCAGCTCAAAATAGAGATGTTTAGAAAAGTGTTTTGGATAGTGTCTATGCACAATGCTTCATAATTGTTAATTGCTGTTAGTATCTAGTATTCTTTATTATTATATATTTCCCCTGCTACTGTCCTCCTAACCTACCCTGCTCCTCATATTCCTGCCTCAGGGATTTCGCACTTGCTGTCTGTGCCTGAATCCTCCCTTACCCAATATCTATGTGGTTTGCTTCATTCCTGTCAGCTCAGATGTCACCTTGTAATATATTTGTTTATAGTACCACACCCTCACTTTATGTCTATACCAGGGATTGATCCAGATTTTGTAGCGCCTGAACTTTATAAAATTTGGGGGTCCCTCATTAAGAAAACAAGTAAATCAGAATAAAAATTTTGATTTGAAAGTAAATATTTAGATCCCCTAAAAATGCTGTAACCTCGGAGTCAGATCCTTTTCTTCTGAGATCCCTTGGGCATTCAGTCAGCAATGCTTTCATAAAATGCTCCCTGTTAGTGTCCTGCTACTCCTCTCTACCTGCTCCATTCTACATAATTCTCGGCACTCATAGAGGCCCATGCAAAATGAGGGGGCCTGAACTTTAAGTTGTATGTTTCATAGAAGATTCAACTCTGCCCCTTACTCTACCTACTTTTCATTTTCATTATGGTATGTATCACCTTATATTATTTGTTTATTGCCTTTCTCTCCCCACTATAGTATAAATCTAGGAAGCTGGTGGTTTTGTTTTTTTCAGAGAGTACCTGATGCATATTATATATTCTCAGTATATATTTGTGGAATGAATGAATGAATGAACTGACAAGAGGGAAACAAACCAAGTGCCATATGAGTTTAGAGGAAAGGAGATAACTGTTTCTGGTTGTGAGAAATCACCGCAAGTTTTACAGAGAAGTTGGCATTGGACTTGACCTAGAGTTTTGGCAGTAGGGGCTACCTAGTGAATTAAGCATTGTGAGTTATTATTAGGCCTACGCTGCACCAACAGGATTACTCTTTCTTCTGCATATTAAGTAAAGTTCATAACTATTAAATGCCTTTAAAGATACTCTGTCATTTTAAACTAAAGACCTTTTTTTGACTTTTTTGACTAGTGAATACATGTAACTGTTACATATGGGTTTTTTTTTTAATGCAATTAAATTGGGCTTTTAGGAAGAGAACTTGTTCACCAATATCAAAAGGCTTTAGATTCAAGAGATGAAACAATGCTTGTTTTCTGCTTCAGCTGTATTTTTAACAGTCTCTTAGTGTTTGGAAGATGCCACGTCTCAGAGTTCCAGGTGCCTTGACCTGAGATTATAGGTTTGGATTCCTAGTGACAGTGTATTGCCTACCTTAGTCCTTAAACTCTGTGGAAGAATTTTAGATTTGACCATAAATTGAGGTATGTTCAAATAAGACATTTTTTTTTGTTTAAACTCTTCTGAGAAATTTGAGATGATAAAGTTCTTTCTGTATAAATCACCCAACTTCCCTGGCTTTAAGAATCTAAGATTCATTGCCTGTAGCCTAAAGTACAAACTCTTAAGCCTAATAATGTTCAAGACTCTATGCTTTTTTCCCCTCTGGCCCCTAAGAATTGGTTAAGTTTAGATAGCTTGGAGAGGGCAAGGAGAGGAGGAAGGCAAAGGAGGGAATGGGGTTGGTATTCCAGGGCAGTGTAACTACACAGGGAAAGCCTTGGAGACTAGAGGAGAGGATTAACTAACATGGAAGGCTTGTGTTGGGGAGTGTGGAGGTAAGATTTGCTAGGTAAGGTAGGGCCAATTTATAAACTCTTCAAAAGCTAAAGTCGCTGAGATTGAAGTGGTAGGATGTTAGGAGCTCTAAAGGTTTCTGTACAGGAGGAGTGATGTTGAAAGTGCTCAAGATTGTTCTGGCAATCATAATGAGAATGGATCAGAGAGGAAGGACAGAAGTAATGTTAAATAGAATTTGCGATTCTCAAACTTTTTGATTTCAGAATTCCTCTATGCTCTTAAAAATTACTGAAAACCCCAGAGTTTATGTTAGTTAAATCTATTGCTGTTGACTGTGTTAGCAATTATACCTGAGGAATTTTTTAAAATACCAATTTGTTAAAAAGAATAATAAACCTTTTACATGTTATCATATGAAAAATAACTATATTTTCCAAACAAGAAATTCAGTGAGGAGAGTGGCATTGTACATTTTGCAAATCTCTTTAGTATCTGATTAAATGAAAGACAGCAGATTCAATTCTGCCTCTTCATTCTATTGGGATTTTTTGTTTTGTGGACATATATGAAGAAAATCTGGTCTTTTACATATGTGTATTTGGAAAAGGAGAGTATTTTAATAGCCTTTTCAGCCTATTTTCCTCTTACACTTCTCCACAACTTGACAGTTGGTAGTACCTTAAAATTTAGTTGCAGTGTGTAATCCATATCAGCAAACCTTTTCTACTGTTATGTTAAAATGCTAATTATTGGTCTGTCTTGGACTTGAAATGCATCTTTTTGGCCCATGCATGATTTTTTAACATCATGTGTTGATCATTTGGAAAATGTAGATGCACTGAGTTACCCAGATCTTCCTAAAGTTGCCGTATTTTGTTATGTAATATCAAAATATGATCACTCATCTAATCAGAAAAATCTTTACAGTATTGATACATAGGAACAGGTTTTCAAAGATTCATATTTCTCTTTGCAAGTACTAAATTGATCATTTGCAACAAATACTGCTTGTTTTTCAATTGAAGTGACATATTCTTAGTTCATTTTAAAGAAAATGGTAAATATCTAAGCATGAATAACCACAATTCATCAGTTGTTCTCTCAAGTAAAAATGTTCTTTGGAAAAAATGGCTAGTTCAGTTTGCATCTCACAATTACATGTGCTGTTCTTTGGGACAACCATTGTACTTTGGTATATAGCAGAAATGCTTTATGTATTTCATTAAACAGAGGGTTAAAATGACATGTATTCAAGGGTCAAGATTTAATAAAATTAATAAAGTTTATGCTTCATCAAGGGCATTCTTAAATGAAGCTGGTTGTGTGTGTGTGTATGTTTGTGTGGTGGTGTTTTTCCCTGTGAGTGCATAGCTGTGAGGAATACAGTGACTGGTAGTACATTGTGGGGCCACTTTTTATGCCAAGACACCAGCAGTTTTTATCATTGTTGCTTTTGTACTATTAGTGCAAATGTCAACACAGTAAAAGATGGCAAATAACATTTCAGTATTATGAAAATAGTTTTGACGTTTCAGAACCTCCGAAAAGAATCCCAGGGACTCCTAAGGGTAAGTGATGATGGGCTAGACAAGGCAAAAAGCAGTAAGGAATGAAAAGGAAGGAATCAATGAGAAGTATCTTGGAGAAAAATTTGACAGGGCTCTGTGGAGAAATATGTGGATGGAGAAAAATGATTTGAAGAGGACTTCAAAATTTGAAATCTGATTGAGGAACACATAATAGGTACTTTATGAATGTTCAAATAAATTAATAGTGGGAGAATGATATCAGCTACAAAGACAGAAGAGGGAGCTATGGTGGAAGTTGAGATGTTTTATTAGAAAATAGAGATCTGTGAAATTTCTTTTTTTAATTTTCTTGCTATGGTCACTCTAAAGAAACACTAGCAATGACTTCATTTCTTTGTGAAGAATAAATTCATTAGCACTGTCTTTAGGGCTAATGGAAACTCATAAGGGTCGGTGTTGTTCTCCCAACTCTTCCTGAGGGGTTACCAGGAGGACGTGCAAAGGACGTCCTGAAAATGCTACAGATCTGGAGGGTTACTAATATAAGGAGTTAGTGGATCAGTAGAATATGGGCTAGATATTTTTGTTCTGGCATAAATTTTTTAAATGTTTCTTGTTTTATTGGTTATGGTATGCACATTTTTTAAAGGAATAGTAGATAATAAGAAAACTATAAGAAAACATTAAAATGATCAATAATCTAACTCCCAAGAAATAATCTTAGTTTTTGATATATTTTCAAGCAGTTTTTTGTAGACTAATATTTTACAAAACTGATATGCAATTGTCTGTTTAAAAAATTTGTAGTTTACTTATAGTGAAATGCATAGATCTTATTTTAGATGGGTTTTGACATATGGGCAACTGTATAACCCTTGTTAAGATAGACCATTTCCTTAACCTCAGAAAATTCTGTTGTGTCCCTTCCCAGTCAGTCTCACACCCCCTTCCCCCATAGCAATCACTATTCTGATTTTTATCACTATAAAAGCTCTTCTAGAACTTCATGTAAATGAAGGTATGCTCTTCCAGCAAGTCTTTAGCAAATTAACTCCAACTCACTTACTCTTACAGATAGCCTGCTGGGATTTTATTGAGATTGTGTGGGATCTGCAGCTCAAATTTGTGGAAAATTGAGATCTTAACAGCATTGAGTCTACTGATCTGTGAATAAGGTTATTTCCATTTACTTACATCTTTAATTTATCTCATCATTGTTGGCCCTTTTTTTCTTTTTAATTTATGAGTTTTTTCCTTAGCCTTTTCTTCTAATACTGTAGTAAAAGATAGCTATTATGTGATACTTCTTTAAGGTGGTACAGTAATAGGAATGTGAGCCACATTTTCAGTTTTAATGAAAACCCTCACTGTACCATTGGTGTCTGACTTCCTCTCACTTGACCTTTTATATTTTAGCTCTGAGCATGTGGACTCTTTTTAAAATTGACAAGAGTGAAAAGAAAAGAAAAGAAAACGGGAAATGACTGTTTAAAAAGCTGTCCATTTTAACTTTCTTATCTAAAGATGAGAACAAAGTCCTTAGAAACATGATTTATTTTTATATGACATGTGTTTATATGTGCATATTTTGCAAAATTTGTATTTTCAGCTTATTAAGAAAAAGTTTCCTTCATCCTTAAGTGAAAAGTAAACAAGCTATGCTAGACTATTTAGGAGATAGTAAATAATGTCTTTGTAATTTTGAGGAGCTATGCTCAGATTGAGGAAGCAAAATGTGCTAAAGGAACATCTAAAGAACATTTTAAAAATTAAAAGAGCAATAACATGTTACAGATACTAGGTAAGAGTAAGTGAGTTGGGGTCAATTTGCTGAAGACTTGCTGGAAGAGCATACCTTTCCTCGGACTTAAAAAAAATGCTGGGTTTGCATTTGTAGAGAACTGAGGGAAGCCATTCTAAAAGAATAAATGTGGATAAAAATACTGCTGTGGGACCAAAGTGGGCAAAGAGGTAATAGACCTCCATTCTGGTACTGGGAAATGTAGTAGATAATGCTTCAAATAACCAAGATACAGACAGATGAATGCCAATTGAAGAATGTGAACTCATTTGATTTACAGTATATTTTCCAAATTCATTAGGACTAATCTTGTCTTTCTAACCTGCTTTGGTCACTATTTGGATGCCATTCAGTGAATTTTCTTTTATTTCTCCCCTTTCCTCTCTGTTGAGTTAAAAATTACACATTTTATTTTTATACTTTTGGTGGTTACCTTAAAATTTCAACATGCATAATAAAGTTAATATCTCTCTATTCATTTCTGGTGTGTACATGGGCATTGAAATGTTTAGTTACCGCCTTTCTATGTTGTGTTATTGTGTCTTTTTTTGGTTCTACATTGTTTCTGTCTCCCAGGTTAGTGTTTATTACTATTGTTTTATGTGGACAGTGCTCTTTTACTGACAAGTGTTTTCAGTTTCTTTGCTTACCGTTGTTTCTTGGCACTGTACTCCCTCATTCTCAGTTCAGCTTTTTTCTTCCTGATGAGCATTATTTGGTAGGGTTCTTGCTTTGTTTTTCTGACTTTTCTTCCTTCCCTCTCTCCCTTTCCTTCCCTGTCTCCCTTTCTTTTCTTTTCCCTCTTTCAAGTGAGGGACTGAAAGGTAAACTCAGTCTTTTTTTTTCTTCCAAAATGTATTTTTGTGTCTTTACTTTTGAATCATAATTATGTGCAATAATAGAACTCTAGGTTGACAATTTTCTCTCAACTTTGAAGATAATCTGTTGTCTTCTGGTTACTTTTTGTTGCTGCTTATAAGTCTGTTGTCAGTTGTTGTTCCTTGTAACTAATCTGTCTCTTCTTTGATTGACTTGTAAGATTTTTTTCTTTGACTTTGGTGTCCTGCAGTTTCACACTGATGTTCCTAAATGTTGATGTAAGTGAAAATATTTGTTGTTTTTGTTTTATCTGAAGAGTAGCGTATTTCATTGGTCCTGGAAAATTCTGAGCTGGTATATTTTTTATTAATATTTCTTCCTCATCTCTCTGTTGTTTCCCTTTATAGCTCCTGTTGTATGCTTTATGTCTTCCATTTCTCTGTGTTCTGTAACATCATGATATTTCCAGCTCTTTATGCTGTGTCGTGTATTATGACTCCTATCTTTAATATCTTTGCTTGTCTCTATGTCCAGTCTGTCCAAAATTTCTGTTGCTTAAAAAAAAAAACTTGCGTGAAAATTGCAAGAGTAACATGAAAAACTCTAATATATCCTTACTCAGAGTCACCAATGGTTAACACTTTGCCATATTTGCTTTATCACGTTTTCTTACTGTATATACATATTATTATTTCTGACCCATGTGAGAGTAAGTTGCAGACATCATGCTCCTTTACCTGTAAACACTTCAGTGTATATTTCTCAAAATAAATATATTGACTTAAAACCACAGTAATCAAAAGAAGAAAAATTTAACGTTAATTTTTAATATTTATTAACATTTAATATTTAAATATTAAAGTGTCAAAAATAATATTAATATTTAATATTGATACTATGATCTGTAGACTTTATTCAGACTTCTACCAGTGATCCTAATAATAATATCCATAATAGCATTTTCCCCCTAGTCCAGAAACCAGTCTGGGATCATACATTGCTTTTAGTTTTCAAGACTTTTTAGTGCCTTTTAATCTAGAATAGTTTTTCAGCCTTTCTTTGTTTTTCTGAACACCCATATTTTTTTAAGAGTATACGTCATTTTGTAGAATGTCCTTCATTTTTGGTATGTCTAGTGTTTCTTTTGTTTAAATTCAGCTTATACATTTTTGGCAAAAATGTTTATAAATGTTTTGTCCTCAGTGAATTATATTAGGAGGCACATGATGTTGATCTGTCCCATTATTAGTGTTAGTTTTGGTCACTTCGCTAACATGGATCTGTCAGGTTTCTTTACTACAAAATTATTTTTTTACTTTTGTAATTAATAAATAATTGGTGGGGAGATACTTTGAGACTTTATAATATTTCCTTCCTCATCTAACTTGCACTGATTTGTTTTAGCATCCATTTGGTGATTCTTACTTGAATTATTACTATGATGGTTGTAAAATAGGGTTTTTCTAACTCTATTTTTTACTACATTTATTGGTTGACATTCTGTTGTAATGAAGAGCTTTTACTTCTCCCTTTATTTATTTTTGGACTGGAGGATTTTTATTTTATCCTTTGGGTCCTAATTCATCATTGTCATTTATTTTGATGTTCAGACTTTCACATTTGGTCAATTGGAATCTGCTTTAGCTCAGGCTGCCAAGACAAAATACCATAGACTGGGTGGCTTAAGCAACAGAAATTTAATTTCTCAATTCTGGAGGGTAGAAGTTGAAGATCAGGGTGTGCCAGCAGTTGGTTTCTGGTGAGAGCTCTCTTCCTAGTCTGCAGATGGCCACCTTCTCACTGTGCGCTAACATGGTAGAGAGGAGCAAAGCTCTCTGAGCGCTAATCCCATCATAAGGGCCGCCACTCTTATCACTTAATCTAAACATAATTGTCTCCCAAAGGCCCCATGTCCAAGCACCATTTCATTGGGGGTTAAGGCTACCAACCCTAAGACACTAATAGAAGAAATTTGGGGCACATATATGGGAACTCTGAGGGGTTTCCTTTGGGGGGGTTAGGGCTTCAAACATGAGTATGCGTGTGTTGGGGGTGGTGAGGTGGGAGGGAATCATTTAGTACATAACAGATTGCATTGCTACTTAAATATTAATAATTACATTTCTAGAAGCTCTATTTTGTTATTTTTCAAGTCTGTATTCTTTTTGCATAGTTTCTTGTTCTTACAGTTTTGAGTCCTTTTTCTAATTTTGGTTATTTTAACATACTTAACATTCTCTTTCACATTACCATTCTATCTTTTCAAATTTGGTGTGGGTTATCTGTTTGTTGTGTTTGCTGACTCACTCACTCATGGTGGACTTTCATTTGAATTTTTGTTTTTCAGTATTAATCTTTTGTGTCTCAAAATGTGAGGGTGTCCTTCCAAAGCAGTTGCTTTTTTTGCTTCTTCCAGGAACTTCCTTGGACTGTGACTAATTTTTATGTTAATTTCTCTGTTTGGTTAAAAATATTTTATGGGTAATGCAGATTTGAACCCCAGGCCCAAGTGAGCAGTGTACACTTCGTTTTGAATTTTTTTCTTCTGTTGTCACAGATAGGGACACTGAAACTACAATTGAAATATGTACCTGGAATTTGTCTCAGCCTCAGTTAGAGCAACTATCCCTTATCTGTTTAATGCAAAGGTCACCTTCTTTAACATGCAATATAAGCAAAGGGGGTGTTTTGTGTGCATGGTTGAGATATCTTGGCAGCAGCGTCACCACATTCATGTTCCTTGTGCAGATCTGAGTGCTGGTGGGGCTGCTCCTCACTTGGATACATTAAAAACTAGGAGTCTGGAGCTAATGACTTTTTGACACAACTATCCTTACCCTGGCTTCACAGGAGCGATTATGTAAAAAAATCACAATTCTCTTTATTGCCTAATACTTTAAACTTCTCCCCAGTGACCCTCCTCACATCTCCACACAATTTTTTGTAGTTTTCATTAACTTCATCCAAAGGATGAGATGATTAATGAAGTTAGGACAGAAGAGAATAGATAAAAAAAGTTAGGACTATCCTCCTAGTTCAAACGAAAAGACCTGAAAAATTTAAGCCCTACCTATTTCATTTTCTAGCTCTCTTCTTTGATTTGAGGCCTACCCTTGACTTTTTTTTTATTAGAAGCAGTATTATTATTATTATTTTTTCTATTATCACTACTTGTCTTCTCTGTGTTATACTGCCATCCCAATATCTTCCACCACACCCCCACCCCCGCTACATTATGTGTGCTAATTGTAATGCCCTTTTTTCCCCCTTATCCCTCCCTTCCCACCCATCTTCCCCAGTCCCTTTCCCTTTGGTAACTGTTAGTCCGTTCTTGGGTTCTGTGAGTCTGCTGCTGTTTTGTTCCTTCAGTTTTTCCTTTGTTCTTATACTCCATAGATGATTGAAATCATTTGTTACTTGTCTTTCTCTGCTTGGCTTATTTCACTGAGCATAATCCCTTCTAGCTCCATCCATGTTGTTGCAAATGGTAGGATTTGTTTTCTTCTTATGGCTGAATAATATTCCATTCTGTATATATACCACATCTTCTTTATCCATTCATCTACTGATGGACACTTAGGTTGCTTCCATTTTTTGGCTATTGTAAATAGTGCTGTGATAAACATAGGGGTGCATATGTCTTTTTCAAACTGGGCTGCTGCATTCTTAGGGTAAATTCCTAGGAGTGGAATTCCTGGGTCAAATGGTATTTCTATTTTGAGTTTTTTGAGGAACCTCCATACTGTTTTTCACAATGGTTGTACTAATTTACATTCCCACCAGCAGTGTAGGAGGGTTCCCCTTTCTCCACATCCTCGTCAACATTTGTTGTTGTTTACTTTTGTATGGTGGCCATCTTAACTGGTGATATCTCATTGTGGTTTTAATTTGCATTTCTCTGATGATTAGTGATGTGGAGCATCTTTTCATGTGCCTCTTGACCATCTGAATTTCTTCTTTGGAGAAGTGTCTGTTCAGGTCCTCTGCCCATTTTTTAATTGGATTATTTGCTTTTTGTTTGTTGAGGTGCATGAACTCTTTATATAATTTGGATGTCAACCCCTTATCGGATATGTCATTGATGAATATATTCTCCCATACTGTAGGATGTCTTTTTGTTCTACTGATGGTGTCCTTTGCTGTACAGAAGCTTTTTAGTTTGATATAGTCCGACTTGTTCATTTTTCTTTTGTTTCCCTTGCCCTGGGAGATATGTTCATGAAGAAGTTGCTCATGTTTATGTCCAAGAGATTTTTGCCTGTGTTTTCTTCTAAGAGTTTTATGGTTTCATGACTTACATTCAGGTCTTTGATCTATTTTGAGTTTACTTTTGTGTATGGGGTTAGACAGTAATCCAGTTTCATTGTCTTACATGTAGCTGTCCAGTTTTGCCAACACCAGCTGTTGAAGAGGGTGTCATTTCCCCATTGTATATCCATGGCTTATTTATTGTATATTAATTTACCATATATGCCTGGGTTTATATCTGGACTCTGTTCTGTTCCATTGGTCTTTGGGTCTGTTCTTGTGCCAGTACCAAATTGTCTTGATTACTGTAGCTTTGTAGTAGACCTTGAAGTCAGGGAGCATAATTCCTCCTGCTTTGTTGTTCCTTCTCAGAATTGCTTTGGCTATTTGGGGTCTTTGTGGTTCCATATGAATTTTAGAACTATTTGCTCTAGTTCATTGAAGAATGCTGTAGGTGTTTTTATAGGGATTGCATTGAATCTGTAGATTGCTTTAGGCAGGATGGCCATTTTGACAATATTAATTCTTCCTAGCCAAGAGCAGGGATGAATTTCCATTTATTAGTGTCCTCTTTAATTTCTCTTAAGAGGGTCTTGTAGTTTTCAGGGTATAGGTCTTTCACTTCCTTGGTTAGGTTTATTCCTAGGTATTTTATTCTTTTGGATGCGATTCTGAATGGAATTGTTTTTCTGATTTCTCTTTCTGCTAGTTCATCGTTAGTATATAAGAATGCATCAGATATCTGTGTATTAATTTTGTATCCTGCAACTTTGCTGAATTCAGATATTAGATCTAGTAGTTTTGGAGTGGATTCTTAGGGTTTTTTATGTACAATATCATGTCATCTACAAACAGGGACAGTTTGAGTTCTTCTTTGACAATCTGAATGCCTTTTATTTCTTTGTGTTGTCTGACTGCTGTGGCTAGGACCTCCAGTACTATATTAAATAAAAGTGGGGAGAGTGGGCATCCTTGTCTTGTTTCTGATCTTAAAGGAAAAGCTTTCAGCTTCTCGCTGTTAAGTATAATGTTGGCTGTGGGTTTGTCATATATTGCCTTTATTATGTTGAGCTACTTGCCCTCTATACCCATTTTGTTGAGAGTTTTTATCATGAATGGATGTTGAATTTTGTCAAATGCTTTTTCAGCATCTGTGGAGATGATCATGTGGTTTTGTTCTTCTTTTTATTGATGAGGTGGATGATGTTGATGGATTCTCTATAATGTTGTACCATCCTTACATCCCTGAGATGAATCTCACTTGATCATGGTGTATGATCTTCTTGATATATTTTTGAATTTGGTTTCCTAATATTTTGTTGTGTATTTTAGCATCTAAGTTCATCAGGGATATTGGTCTGTAATTTTCTTTTTTTGTGGTGTCTTTGCCTGGTTTTGGTATTTGCATAATGCTGGTGTCCTAAAATGAGTTTGGAAGTATTCCGTTCTCTTCTAATTTTTGTAAAACTTTAAGGAGAATGGGTATTATTTCTTCTCTATATGTCTGATAAAATATCTGGACCGGGAATTTTGTTCTTGGGTAGTTTCCTGATTACCAATTCAGTTTCATTGCTGGTAATTGGTCTGTTTAGGTTTTCTGTTTTTGCTTGGTCAGTCTTGGACAGTTGTATTTTTCTAAGAAATTGTTCATTTCTTCTAGGTTTTCCAGCTTGTTAGCATATAGATTTTCATAGTATACTCTAATAATTCTTTGTATTTCTGTGGGGTCCATCATGATTTTTTCTTTCTCATTTCTGATTCTGTTTATGTGTGTAGATTCTGTTTTTCTCTTAATAAGTCGGGCTAGGGGTTTATCTGTTTTGTTTATTTTTTCAAAGAACCAGCTCTTGGTTTCATTGATTTTTTTCTATTGTTTTATTCTTCTCAATTTTATTTATTTCTTCTTTAATCTTTATTATGTACTGCCTTCTGGTGACTTTGGGCCTCATTTGTTCTTCTTTTTCCAAGTTCAGTAATTGTGACCCTAAACTATTCATTTGGGATTGTTCTTCCTTCTTTAAATAGGCCTGGATTACAATATACTTTCCTCTTAGAACTGCTTTTGCTGCATCCCACAAAAGTTGGGGCTTTATGCTGTTGTCATTTGTCTCCATATATTGTTTGATCTCTGTTTTTATTTGGTCATTGATTCATCGATTATTTAGGAGCATGTTGTTAAGCTTCCATGTATATGTGAGCCTTTTTTTTCTTTGTACAATTTATTTCTAATTTTATACCTTTGTGATCTGAGAAGTTGGTTGGTAAAATTTCAGTATTTTTGAATTTTCTGAGGTTCTTTTTGTGGCCTAGAATGTCATCTATTCTGAAAAATGTTCCGTGTGAACTTGAGAAGAATGTGTATCCTGCTGCTTTTGGGTGTAGAGTTTTGTAGATGCCTGTTAGGTCCATCTGTTTTAGTGTGTTGTTCAGTGCCTCTGTGTCTTTACTTATTTTCTGTCTGGTTGATCTGTCCTTTGGAATGAGTGGTGTGTTGAAGTCTCCTAAAATGAATGTATTGCTTTCTATTTCCTCCTTTAATTCTGTTAGTATTTGTTTCACATATGTTGGCGCTCCTGTGTTGGATGCATATATATTTATAATGGTTATATCCTCTTGTTGGACTGACCCCTTTATCATTATTTAATGTCCTTCTTTATCTCTTGCTACTTTCTTTGTTTTGAAGTCTATTTTGTCTGATACAAGTACTGCAACACCTGCTTTTTTCTCCCTGTTGTTTGCCTGAAATATCTTTTTCCATCCCTTCACCTTTAGTCTGTGTATATCTTTGGGTTTGAGGTGAGTCTCTTGTATGCAGCATATAGATGGGTCTTGCTTTTTATCCATTCTATTACTCTGTGTCTTTTGATTGGTGCATTCAGTCCATTTACATTTAGGGTGATTATCGATAGATATGTACTTATTGCCATTGCTGGCTTTCGATTCGTGGTTACCAAAGGTCCAAGAGTAGCTTCTTTACTATCTAACAGTCTAACTTAACTAACTTAAGCTATTATAAACACAGTCTGATGATTCTTAATTTCTCTCCCTTCTTATTCTTCCTCCTCCATTCTTTATATTCTAGGTGTTTTATTCTGTACACTTTTGCATTTCCTTTGACTGTTTTTGTGGATAGTTGATTTTATTTTTTGCCTTTAGTTAGTATTTGGATGGTCTGCTTTCTTTGCTATGATTTTATTTTCGCTAGAGCAGTCCCTTTAAGATATCCTGTATAGGTTGTTTGTGGGAGGCAAATTCCCTCAGCTTTCGCTTGTCTGAGAATTGTTTAATCCCTCCCTAAAATTTAAATGATAATCGTGCTGGATACAGTATTCTTGGTTCAAGGCCCTTCTGTTTCATTGTGTTAAATATATCATGCCATTCTCTTCTGGCCTGTAAGGTTTTGTTGAGAAGTCTGATGATAGCCTGATGGGTTTTCCTTTGTAGGTGATCTTTTTTCTTTCTCTGGCTTACATTAATATTCTGTCCTTGTCTTTGATCTTTGCCATTTTAATTATTATATGTCTTCATGTTGTCTTCCTTGGGTCTCTTGTATTGGGAGATCTGTGGGCTTCCATGGTCTGAGAAACTATTTCCTTTCCCAGCTTGGGGAAGTTTTTCTCAGTTGTCTTCAAAGACATTTTCTATCCCTTTTTCTCTCTCCTCTTCTTCTGGTACTCCTATAATGTGAATATTGTTCCGTTTGGATTGGTCACACAGTTCTCTTAATATTCTTTCATTCCTAGCGATCCTTTTATCTCTCTCTGCCTCAGCTTGTCTGTACCCCTGTTCTCCAGTATCTGTTCCACTAAAAGTCTCTTGCACCTCGTTCAGTCTGCTCTTAAGCCCGTCAGTCGATTGTTTCATTTCTGTAATGTCCCTCCTGACTTCCTTAGCTCCTGCATATTTCTCTGTAGGTCCATCAGCATGGTTATGACTTTCATTCTGAATTCTTTTTCAGGAAGATTGTTTAAATCTATCCAACCAGGCCCTCTCTCTAGGGTTGTCTGGGTGATTTTTGACTGGACCATATTCTACTGTCTTTTCATGGTGATAGAAGTGGTTGCAGGCAGGTGCCAAGTGTGTCAGCTGGCAGAACAAAGTCCCTTCCTGCTTGCTGTTCTCCTTGCCCTTCTCTGGAGCCTGTGCCGGTTACCTGCACACCGGGAGGCAGTATTTGGGATAGTCCCCTGAGCTGCTGTGGACAGGGACACCCTCAGGCTAGTCTACAGCACTGTGGGGGTTTGCAACCCCGCCGGGTCCATTCTGCTCCCCTTGGGTCATCCGGACTTTGCTCTGGCTTCCGTGGCCCTTCCTGGTTAGCTCTGTGCCCACCAGGGGGAGATTCTGTGTGGTTGCTGTGGGCGGGGCCACTCTCCTGCTGTACAGCAGCTGTGGTGGATCAGCTTCTGCCGGGGGGGAACGAATGGCAGGCTGCTTATTGCCGTGAGGGGCTTCGGTGGGGCTGGTTTACCTGGCAGCCAGTTAGGGGGCCCAAAATTCCTCAAGATTCTCAGCCTGCTGGGGTGAGTGCGCTGGGACAATTTTGTTCCACTATTGGGCCCTTGTCTCTTTAAGACGTTTAAAAAAGCGCCCCCTTTTCTTTTGTCCCAGGGAAGCTGGCTGAGGGGACCTGCTTGCAGTCTCCGTCTTGGATCCTGCCCTTCCGTTTCTCTAATCTCCAACACTCCATGTGATGTGTGTCTCTGCTCCCTGTGCAGATCACCAAGGCTGGTTATTTAGCTGTCCTGTGCTTCCACTCCCTCCCCATCTGATTCTTTTCCTCCCACCGGTGCATTGGGGTGGGGGAGTGCTTGGGTCCCACTGGGTGGCGGCTTTGTATCTTACCCGCTTCGTGAGGCGCTGAGTTTTTGCAGATGTAGCTGTAGCCTGGATGTTCTACTGTTTCTTCTGGTCTCTCTTTTTGGAATAGTGTGTTTGTTGTATTTTCACAAATATATATGGTTTGGGGATGAAATTTCCGCTGCCCTGCTCATGCCACCATCTTCCCAACAGTCTCCGATCATGTGGTTTTTGTCCTTCTTTTTCTTAATGTAGTGGATGATGTTTATGGATGTTCGAATGTTGTACCATCCTTGCATCCCTGGGATGAATCCCACTTGATCGTGATGGATGATCTTTTTGATGTATTTTTGAATTTGGTTTGCTAATATTTTGTTGAGTATTTTTGCATCTATGTTCATCAGTGATATTGGTCTGTAATTTTCTTTTTTTTGTGGTGTCTTTGCCTGGTTTTAGTATTAGAGTGATGTTGGCCTCATAGAATGCGTTTGGGAGTATTCCCTCCTCTTCTACTTTTTGGAAAACTAATGGGGATGGGTATTATGTCTTCACTAAATGTTTGATGAAATTCAGCAGTGAACCCATCTCATCCAGCCATTTGTTCTAAGGTAGTTTTTTGATTTCCAATTCAATTTCTTTGCTGGTAATTGGTCTATTCAGATTTTCTGTTTCTTCCTGGGTCAGCCTTGGAAGGTTGTATTTTTCTAGAAAGTTGTCCATTTCTTCTAGGTTATCCAGTTTGTTACCATATAATTTTTCACAGTATTCTCTCATAATTCTTTGTATTTCTGTGGTGTCCGTAGTGATTTTTCCTTTCTCATTTCTGATTCTGTTTATGTGTGTAGACTCTCCTTTTTTCTTGATAAGTCTGGCTAGAGGTATATCTGTTTTGTTTATTTTCTCAAAGAACCAGGTCCTGCTTTCATTGATTCTTTCTATTGTTTTATTCTTCTCAATTTTATTTATTTCTGCTTTAATCTTTATTATGTCCCTCCTTCTACTGAATTTGGGCCTCATTTTTCTTCCTTTTCTAGTTTCATTAATTGTGAGTTTAGACTGTTCATTTGGGATTGTTCTTTCCTGCGATAGGCCTGTATTGCAATATATTTCCCTCTTAGCACGGCCTTCGCTGCATCCCACAGATTTTGTGGTGTTGAATTATTGTTGTCATTTGTCTCCATATATTGCTTGATCTCTGTTTTTATTTGGTCATTGATCCATTGATTATTTAGGAGCGTGTTATTAAGCCTCCATGTGTTTGTGGGCTTTTTCGTTTTTTTTGTGTAATTTATTTCTAGTTTCATACCTTTGTGATCTGAGAAGCTGGTTGGTACTATTTCAGTGTTTTTGAATTTACTGAGGTTCTTTTTGTGGCCTAGTATATGATCTATTCTTGAAAATGTTCCATGTGCACTTGAGAAGAATGTGCATCCTGTTGCTTTTGGATGGAGTGTTCTGTAGATGTCCGTTAGGTCCATCTGTTCTAATATGTTGTTGAGTGCCACTGCATCTTTACTTATTTTCTGTCTTGTTGATCTGTCCTTTGGAGTGAGTTGTGTGTTGAAGTCTTGTACAATAAATGCATTGCATTCTGTTTCCCCCTTTAATTCTGTTAGTATTTGTTTCACATATGTAGGTGATCCTGTGTTGGGTGCATAGATATTTATAATAATTATATCCTTGTGTTGAACCGACACTTTTATCATTATGTAATGTCCTTCTTTGTCTCTTGTGAGTTTCTTTGTTTGAAGTCTAATTTGTCTGATACAAGTACTGCAACTCCTGCTTTTTTCTCACTGTTAGTTGCATGAAATATCTTTTTCCATCCTTTTATTTTCAGTCTGTGTATGTCTTTGTGTTTGAAGTGAGTCTCTTGTAGGCAGCATATATATGGGTCGTGTTTTTTTATCCATTCAGTGACTCTATGTCTTTTGATTGGTGCATTCAGACCATTTACATTTAGGGTGATTATCGATAAGTATGTACTTATTGCCATTGCAGGCTTTAGGTTCGTGGTTACCAAAGGTTCAAGGGCAATTCCCTTACTATCTAACAGTCTAATTTAACTTACTTTGTATACTATTACAAATACAACCTAAAGGTTCGTTTTTTTTCCTCGTTTTTCTTTCCATTCTTTGTGTTATGAATCATATTCTGTACTCTTTGTCTTCCCTTGGGTGACATCTATTTAGCCTTAGGAATACTTCTATCTATAGGAGTCCCTCCAAAATACACTGTAGAGGTGGTTTGTGGGAGGTAAATTCTCTCAGCTTTTGCTTATCTGTAAATTGTTTAATCCGTCCTTTAAATTTAAATGATGACCTTGCTGGGTAGAGTATTCTTGGTTCAAGGCCCTTCTGCTTCATTGCATTAAATATATCATGCCACTCCCTTCTGGCCTGTAAGGTTTCTGTTGAGAAGTCTGATGATAGCCTGATGGATTTTCCTTTGTATGTGATCTTTTTTCTCTCTCTAGCTGCTTTTAAAAGTGTGTCTTTATCCTTGATCTTTGCCATTTTAAATATATGTCTTGATGTTGTCTTCCTTGGGTCCCTTGTGTTGGGAGATCTGTGCACTTCCATGGTGTGAGAGACTATCTCCTTCCCTAGATTGGGAAGTTTTCAGCGATTACCTCCTCAATCACACCTTCTGTCCCTTTTTCTCTCTCTTTTTATTCTGGTACCCCTATAATGCAAATATTGTTGCGTTTGGATTGGTCTCACAGTTCTCTCAATATTCTTTCATTCTTAGAAATCCTTTTTTCTTTCTGTGCTTCATCTTCTTTGTATTCCTCTTCTCTAATTTCTATTCCATTTACTGTCTCTTCTACTACATCTAATCTGCTTTTAAATCTTTCCATTGTATGCTGCATTTCAGATATGGAATTTCTTAATGATTGAATCTCCAACTTAAATTTGTTCCTGAGATCTTGAGTATTTTTCTGTACCTCTATAAGCATGTTTATAATTTTTATTTTGAACTCTCTTTCTGGAAGATTGGTGAGTTCGGTTTCATTTGGCCCTTTCTCTGGGGTTTGTGAGATTTTGGTCTGAACCATGTTGTTTTGATGTTTCATATTTCTGTGTGGCGCCCACTAGTGTGCAGAAGCTCCAGTCTGTGGAGCTGCTCAGCCCCTAGAGTGAGGTTGAGGTCGTAGGGGAGTGGAGCTGGTGCCTGTGGGGAGGAAAGATCTGTTTCCTGATTCCCGTCTGTGGTGCCTGGTTCCAGTGTCAGAGCCACTGGGCCAAGCGTACATGTAAACCTCTGTGCTTTGCGTCTCTGGCTGTTGTAGGAGGGGCCTCCCTCTGGCTGGCCTGGCACCTGTGCAGTGACTGCGGGTTTGTGAGCAGGTGCCTGCAGGCCAGTTGGAAGGCTCAGCAGGCTGTGTGTCATAGTGTGGGGCCTCGGAGCTGAGTAGGCAGCCAGTGGGTTGGAGCACCTGAAGCTCTTCAAAGTTCCCAACCAGCTGGGCAGAGCACACACAGAGAACCTTGTCCAGCTCTCACTTCTCCTGCACAGCAAGCTCCGTGCAAACCCTGCCCCTTCAGCAGCCCTCTGGCTGCTAGGAAGCCTCTCTGATTGCCTTCCTTTCCTCTGACACAGAGTGGCCGGGTGTGGATCCTGTCCTCCACAAGCAGCCAGAATGTCAATTTCTCAAGCACTCCGCCTGTCCGAGCTCCCCAGGTCCAGAGCACCACACACTATAGGTTTCTGCTCACAAAACAGATCTCTGGGGCTAGGTGTTCAGCAGTTCCAGGCTTCCACCCTGTCCCTGCTCCATTTCTCTTCCTCTCGCCAGTGCGCTGGGGTGGGGGAAGGGCTTGGGTCCCTTCATATTAAGGCATTCTTACGTAACCCTGTTTTGTGAGGTCTGCTCTGTTCGTGAGGTGTGTATGCAGTCTGGTTCAGCCTTCCTTCCGGTTGCTGTTTGAAGGTTAGTTGTATTAATTAACTATATGTTTGTATAATTTATGGTTTTGGGAGGAGCTCTCCGTCTCACCTCTCATGCCGCCATCTTGAATCTCCTGGTTTTGAATTTTTAAGCAAATTTTTTCTTCCTCCCTATTCAAAGCCCAAACAGAGACAAACTTTGTTGTTTTCCTACTCCTGTGTTTGTGGGTTCCTTCTTTCCTTCCCTCCTCCCTCCCTCGTTCCCTCCCTTCCTATAGTTTTTCACTTTTCGAGAGTCCTAGTTTTATCTGAGAGTCTTTGTTCTAGTGCACTGTTTTGATTTGTCCCAAGGTCTGTACACCTGACCTCAAATAGGTTTAAAACTCCAAGCACCTAGTTTGCAGAAACCAACTTCTCCCCATACCCCTCCCCATCCCACTGCTGGTGGAAGCCTTAATTTCAGTTTTCCATTTCCCTTCATTTTTGGTACCCAGGGGTTTATTTTATTTTTTGTAGACTCATCTATTTTTAGGTTTACAGACAAACTGAGTCGAAAGTACAGAGTTCCCATATATGTGCCCCAAATTTCTCCTATTAGTATCTTCTTTAGTGTGATACATTTGTTATAATTGATGAAACAATATTGATACATTATTATTAACTAAAGTTCATAGTCTACATTTGGGTTCACTCTTGGTGTGGTGGTCATTTTGTGGGTTTGGACAAATGTGTGACATGTGCATTGTTATGGTATAATACAGAATATTGTCACTACCCTAAAAATGATCTGAGCCTCCCTCTGTGCTTTCCCTACCCCCTACACCCTCCCTCATTCCTGGCAACCACCGTCTGTTTACTGTCTCCACAGTTGCCTTTTCTAGAATGTTACATATATAGAATCTAAGTATACAGCCTTTTAAGAATGGCTTCTTTTAATTACCAATGTGCATTTAAGGTTCTTCCGTGTCTTTTTGTGGCTTAAAACAAATAAAAGAATAAATTTGAGCTCATTTGTTCTTTATCATTGAACGGCATCCAAATGTATGACCATACCACTGTTTACATACCATTAACCTATTGAAGGACATCTTGGTTGCTTCCAAGT
This sequence comes from Smutsia gigantea, assembly GCA_032199065.1. Classification (NCBI taxonomy): domain Eukaryota; kingdom Metazoa; phylum Chordata; class Mammalia; order Pholidota; family Manidae; genus Smutsia; species Smutsia gigantea. The sequence goes on along the minus strand of JAVSCE010003185.1, from coordinate 234,252 downwards.
TTTGGCAATTATGAATAAAGCTGCTGTAAACTTTGTGTGCAGGTTTTTGTCTGGATGTAACTTTTCAACTCATTTGGGTAAATACCAAGGAGTGCAATTGCTGGATTGTGTGGTAAGACTGTGTTTAGCTTTGTAAGAAACTGCCAAACTTGTCCTCCAGAGTGTGTTTGTACCATTTTGCATTCCCATCAGCAATAAATCCTGTTCCTGTTGCTCCACATCCTTGCTAGCGTTTGGTGTTGTCATTGTTTTGGATTTTGGCCATTCTAATAGGTGTGTAGTGATATTGTATTGTTGTTTGAATTTGCAGTTCACTGGTGACATAGGATGTTGAACATCTTTTCATGTTTATTTTCCATCTGTGTGTCTTACTTGGTTAGGTGTCTGCTCAGATCTTTTGTTCTTTTAAAAATTGGATTGTTTGTCTTATTGAGATTTAAGAGTTCTTTGTGTATTTTGGATAAGGGTCTTTTAGCAGATATGTGTTTTACAAGTATTTCCTTCCAATCTGTGGCTTGTCTTTTCATTCTCTTTACAGTGTCTTTAGCAGAGCAGAAGTTTTTAATTTAGTGAAATTCATCATATAAATTATTTCTTTCACTGATTGTGTCTTTGGTGTTACATCTAAAACCTCACTGCCAAACCCAAACCAGATCACCTAGATTTTCTCTTATCCTCTAGAACTTTTATAGTTTTGCATTTTACATTTAGGTCTGTGATCCATCTGAGTTAATTTTGGGAGAGGTCTCCCAAATTTATTAAGATCTGTGTCAGGAATCTTTTTTTTTGGATGTGGATGTCCAGTTGTTCAGTACCATTTGTTGAAAGGACCATCCTTTTTCCATTGAATTGCCTTTGCTCCTTTGTCAAAGATCAGTTGAATATGTTTGTATGGGTCATTTCTGGGTTCTTGTATTAGTTTGCTAGAGCTGCCGTAACAAAGTATCATAGACTGGGTGGCCTAAACAACAGAAATTTATTTTCTCACAGTTCTGGGGAACAGAAGTCCAAGAGCAGATTGCATTAGGGTTAGTTTCTTTTGAGGCTTCTTTCCTTGTCTTATAAATGGCTGTCTTTGCCCAGTGTCTTTACAAGGTCTTTCCTCTGTGTTCAGAGACAGGTAGTTTGAGGTTATTAAAAAGTGGTGATGTGAAATCAGATACAGCAGAGAACTTGGGAGGTAAGGTTTAGGAGATCACTGAATTTAGTTAGGAGGATGCACTTGCTGTCTGTATAGTTGTTTTCTAGAGTGGTTAAAATGGTTGGCAAAGAATCCTTATTTTAAGTGATTCAAAAGGAAGAGGAGATGGTGACTTTGTAGTCTGTCGTTGAGAGTTTGATCCTGTTACTTCCTTCTGCTGCCATATCATTCTTATCCTTCTCTTAGTGTGTTCCTCAAGAGTATTTACTGAGTTTTGGATTGAGGGTGATGCAGAGGATGTGATCCTTCTTCTCAAGGAGATGGCAGACTAGATAGGGGGATAATACTAAGTAATTTAATTCCATTAAAACATTAAGTAATATGGGACACTTTGTGATTACATATTGAATAATGTGATTCTTGATTAACAGTTAAGAAGATCAGAAAATGATTGCAATCCATTGCCTACATGTAGGAAAGACTTTTTGAAAGATGAGCCTTAAAATGTGGTTTAAATTTAAATAGTAAGTAGTTAAGGTGAATATTGCAGAATGAAAACCTGCTGGGGAGCCATGGACATAAAATAGGGAAATGACAGCCTCTTCAAGGTGTTGGCAAAACTGGCCAGCTACATGCAAGAGAATGAAACTGGATTATTGTCTAGCCCCATACACAAAAGTAAACTTGAAATGGATCAAAGACCTGAATGTAAGTCATGAAACCATAAAACTCTTGGAAGAAAACATAGGCAAAAATCTTTTGAATATAAACATGAGCAACTTTTTCCTGCACGCATTTCCTCGGACAAGGGAAACAAAAGCAAAAATGAACAAATGGTACTATATCAAGATAAAAATCTTGTACAGCAAAGGACACCATCAGCAGAACAAAAAGGCATCCTATAGTATGGGAGAATATATATATATATATATATTTTTTTTTTTATTAAGGTATTATTGATACCTTACGAAGACTCTTACGAAGGTTTCACATGAAAAACAATGTGGTTACTACATTCACCCATATTATGAAGTACCCCCCTACCCCATTGCAGTCATTGTTCATCAGTGTAGTAAGATGCCACAGATTCACTATTTGCCTTCTCTGTGTTACACTGTCAGGAAAATATATTTTTAAATGACATATCCGACAAGGGGTCAACATCCAAAATATATAAAAAACTCACACACACTCAACACCCAAAAAGCAAATAACCCAATTAAAAAATAGGTGGAGGATATGAACACACAATTCTCCAGAGAAAAAATTCAGATGGCCTACAGGCACATGAAAAGATGCTCCACATCTCTAATTATCAGAGAAATGCTAATTAAAACCACAGTGAGATACCACCTCACACCAGTTAGGATGGCCAACATCAAAAAGACTAGAAACAACAAATGCTGGCGAGGATGCAGATAAAAGGGAACCCTCCTACACTGCTGGTGGGAATGTAAGATAGTTCAGCCATTTTGGAGGTTCCTCAAAAAACTAAAAATAGAAATACCATTTGACCCAGGAATTCCACTTCTAGGAATCTGCCCGAAGAAAACAAGTTCTCAGATTCAAAAAGACATATGCACCCCTATGTTTATTGCAGCACTATTTACAACAGCCAAGATATGGAAGCAACCTAAGTGTCCATCAATAGATGAATGGATAAAGAAGAGGTGGTACATATACACAATGGAATACTATTCAGCCATAAGAAGGAAACAAATCCTACCATTTGCAATGACGTGGATGGAGCTAGAGGGTATTATGCTCAGTGAAATTAGTCAGGCAGAGAAAGACAGATACCAAATGATTTTCCTCATTTGTGGAGTATAATAACGAAGCAAAACTGAAGGAACAAAAGAGCAGCAGACTCACAGACTCCAAGAAGGGACTAGTGGTTACCAAAGGGGAGGGGTGAAGAAGGGCTGGTGGGGAGGAAGGGAGAAGGGAATTGAGGGGTATTGATTATTACACATGGTGTGGGGGGATCATGGGGCAGACAGGTGTAGCACAGAGAAGACAAGTAGTGACTCTGTGGCATCTTACTACACTGATGGACAGTGACTGCAGTGGGGTGTGGAAGGGGACTTGATAATATGGGTGAATGTAGTAACCACATTGTTTTTCTTGTGAAACCTTCATAAGTGTATATCAATGACACCTTAATATAAAAGAAAAAAAAACCTGGGAGAAATAAGCAAGAAGGGATCATGCAGGGAACAGGTGAAATTGCATCAAATGATTTGTATTGAAGAATAATAATAAATATTGGATATTAATAACACTAATTATAATGACAATTAACATTTATGGAGTACTTACTGTATATTTGGCATGGTTTTATGTAAGTTCTTTACAGGTATTATTTTAATCCTCCTCACAGCCATTATTTTCCATTTAACAGATGTAGAAACAGAGACAAAAAGAAAAGTCAAGAATAGGCCTACATCTAATCTAGGAAGTGGTGAAATCAGGATTTGCATTCAGGCTGTCTTCTTAACTCCAGAACCCCTGATTTGTAGTCACTGTGTATTGCTATAGAGAGGTAGATGAGACAAAAGTAAGTCTTGAAAAACTGTCTCCAGGGTACAAATTAAATATGATAGTAATAAGGGAACTACCAAAGATGTTTGAACAGAAGTATCCATAGTGAACTGCTTGAAGGCAGGGGCCAGTTAGTCCTATGGAGGATAGGTGGTATGTTGTAGGGTGGACAAATAGTCCTCAGTCTGTCATTTCAGATTATCCAGAAGATGGTGAACCAGTCCAAGAATGAATGGTAATGATGTCAGTTACATTAACAACAGGAGAAGTTTGGGGCATAGATGGCCTGGAGAGATAGGGAAGTTGAGTGAAGCCAAGATGTGCAGTTAGGTTTTGGACAGATTGATTGAGATAATATATTTAAGCAGAAAATTGTCACACACACGCACACATCCTCACCCTTACCTCAAAGTGGTTGTCTAGCAGATTTGAAGTGACCAGTAGGGAGGTAGAGAAAGAAGAAGCACATGAGAAGAACCACTGACAAGTGATAGGAACCAAGAGAAGGGACATCTTTTGCCCTGGGTTTTCAAAGAAAGAAGAGTCTCTTAATCTAACTTGCGCCTCATTTTTAGTATCCAAGGAATTCAAGATTCATGTGTCAGTCTTCCGAGGTGAATGAATGATATGCGATATAAAAGACCTATGCTGTAAGTACACATGTAGGTGAATATTATGGTCTTTAGGAAAAGGTTTGGTATTACAAGTTACTGAATATTTCTAGTTGAAACAGGTAAGAATAATGGAGTAAATAGAGGTAGAGAGTATCCATAATTGTTATCAGTTATCTCAACACCTGTGCATCCTTAAAATCCTTTTTTGGATTTCTGTTTTCCTTTCAGTGCCTTGAGAATAGGTGACTTAACAATCTCCCACTGTCTCTGTGTACTCCTGTCATTTTCTTAGGAGGCACCAAGTTTATGGAAATAAAGCATTGAAGGTGCTGAGTGGTAATAAATGAGATGGACAGTGTCATTATTAAAACTTGTTCATCTGTTTCTCCCCCATTCCTTGCTGCCTTTGTTCTCACACTGTGCTTCACAACCCTTTCTCCCTTCAGTAAAAACCCAAACTCCAAGCCTTCAAAGAGCAATGAGTAGAGACTATAAAAAGTTTTTTGCAGAAACAACCTCCACCCCCACGGTTATATTTACTTTTTTGAATGTCTTTCAGCTTGAACAGTAATAAGTCAGTCATTGTCATTTTTACCTCATGGTCATTATGTTGATATTTTTCTTTTGGTGTCATGTTTCTGGTGAGTGCTCTGATGCTGATTCACTAACACTACTGGAGTCTGCTAATCATATATTTTGACTTGGAATGTTGAGATTTTTTTTCCTTCAGTTAAACTGTGGTTACAGGAAGTGTGACAAACTTGTTTTTTCTTTCAAAAACCAAAATTGAAGGTTTCTGTTAATTACTGAGCAGAGTTGCTATTTTTATAGTAGGTTTGTATTGTTTCTGTTGAGATTTCTTTATCTGTTTCTATCATGTTATAATGAAATATTGGAATTGAAATTTTAAGAATATTTCTATAACATAACCTATATTGCTTTTGTGAGAAGTGATCATATGAAAGGTGTGAAATTTAAATCAGGCTGTATTTCATAAGATTTTTAGACAAAGTATTTTTTAAAAAATTATTCTGGTGGGCTTTAGAAAACTCTGGAAATTAACCTTACAGGATCTAATTCTTTTAGGACCATATTTGCACAAATGATTCATTTACCTAATATGATCAGCTGTTTGGGGAGACAAGTACCTTTTTGTTTATCTGGCCAAGGTTTAAATTCATCTCTGTAAACTCATTTAAACAATTTAGCGTTTAAATGTTAAAATGTAACATTTGAAAAATTATTTAAATTGCTTATTATTAATTTTTAGTTAGGATTAAAAAATATACTTTATTTTAAAATAGTTTAATACTTATAAAATATTACAGGGATAGTAGAGAGTTTCTGTGTACTCCTCATCCCCTGTTGTTAACATCTTACATTACCCTGGAATATTTGTCACAACTAAGACACTGACATTAATAGATCACTACCAACTGTACAGTTTCTTTGGATTTCACTAATTTTCCTGTAATGTTTCTTTTTTGTCTCAGGATCCCAACCAGGACTCCACATTACATTTAGTCATCATTTCTCTTGAACCAGAACTTTGGTCTCTGACAGTTTCGTAGAATTTTTTTGTTTCTGACGACCTTTACAGTTTTGAGGAGTGCTGATCCGGTGTTTTGGTAGTGTGTTTCTCAGATTAGAGTTGTCTGGTGTTTTCCTCTTGGTTGGACTGAGTTAATGGATTTGGGGGAGGATGAAGTATCCATGCTGTTAACATGACTCATGATGACTCTTGATCACTTGGCCAGTGATGTTTTCTAGGTTTCTCCATTATAAAGTTATTTTTTCCCACTTTTCCATGTTACGCTCTCTGAAAACTAATCTCTGAATACAGCCCCACACTTAAGTGGGTGAGAGTCAAGCTCTTCCTTTTTGAAGGAGGGAGTAGCTACATAAATTATTTGGAATTCCTCTGTATGGACATTTGTATCTTTTCCCTTCAGTTATTTTATATTGGTATGGATTTATGGATATCTATTTTATATTTTGTGTCATAATCTATTATTCAGATTGCCCAGTTTGTTCCAGCTTACCCATTGGGAACTCCTGTAAGTTGTTCCTTTGATAATGTGTCCTCATGATTTTGTTTTTAACACATCTGACTCTCTGGGCAATATGTTTCAGTCTTATCATGTCTATTCCCTGCCTCATTATAATCAGCCTTTTTCTGAGGGCTCCTGGTTCCTTTTATGGGATAATAGTGTGAAAAAGCAAGATAGGGGCTCTGGGTGTGGTTGTTGTTACTCATGTGGTAGTACTTTTAGGCGTGCTCAGTAGATGGAGCTGGGAAATAAACATATATTACTAAACCGTGGATACATACATATCTATCATTATTTCTATATCTGTATCTATCCATTTTAAGCTAAACATGAGTTCATCCTGATGTCTCTGATTGTGATCCAGCACCACCTGGTATTTCCCCATTGCTTATCTGTAACCTTTTCTAGTAGTGAGAAACCGGGCTCCCACCATCCACCATCATTTACATACTTGTTCAGTCTCAGTATATCTGTACAGCTTTTTAGGAATTGTTACAACTCTGTTTTACAAGTTTTTAGACTGAACTGTTCTCATACTTTATATATTTACTCTTTGAAATATTATTATTACATACCATGTCCTGAGCATTGTTTTATGAAATTTAATGTGTAATAACCAATTTTAGTCTTAATGTGTGCCATGATGTAGGAACTTTAGTTATCCCTGTTTTACAGATGAGAGTAGAGTGGCACAGAGAGCTTTAGTGCTTTGCCCAAGGGCCCACTGTTGTCAGTGGCAGAATAGCAGTTAACACAGACTTCTTGTGGAGGCTGTGCATTCAACCACATTGCCGAAAGTGGGTGTGTAAACACCGAGCAACACATCTGTCATGTTGGTCTCCAATTTTTTAAAAAGTATTTTTTTACCAATGAAGGAGGGTCAGAAGTGATTCAGTGATATCACGAAAATCCCCAAAATATCTCCCTGAATATGAGAGAGGATAGCAGTTAGAAAAAAGTAAATTTCCCTTAAAAGGCAGCCATTCAGGAATGATTCTGTATACTTACCAAAGGAGGTATGTGTCCTGGTTAGTTTGAAGAGATTGTGCTTGTGAGGAAAGAAGTTTATGCTTTTGAAAATGTTCTGGAATAAAACATGGGCAGCTTTTTACCCCTAAATTACCCGACCATGATTGCCAGAAGATTATTTTTTCCTTCTGGTAGAAACATGTGGTTCTCACCCTCTTCACATATGTCTCTTGCACAGAGGGGAAAGGAGTGGGTCAGAGTCGCAGTTAGCAAAGGCGTTGAGCTGGCTGCTGATCAAGTCAAGAACCAAATCAGTTGAAGGCTTTCTTTATTAACATGTCAGAACATCTAATCTGTTCTGTTTTGCTAGAGCCAGTTTACCACTTGGTTTCATCAGTCAGCTTCTATAGAAAAGCTTAGTTATTCTGGAGCATTTTCAGACACTGCAGTAACCCCCTCCCACCGCACCCCCCACACATGCATCTGACTTAAATTTTAACAGCTTTATTGAGGTACAGTTCACATACCATACAATTCACCCATTTAAAGTATGTAGTTCAATGAGTTGTATAACCAGTCTGACTTAAATTTCAGTCTTAAAATCAAAGACAAGATTGTAATAGATGGAATTTATTCTTCCAAATGTTGATTTGTAATTCTGTTTTTATATTAACTGTTAATGGGAACCAAAAGTGACTGTTACTGCCTAGCATTAACTTAAAAGGATTAGAGAGACATAAAAACCATTAGAAACTATCAGAATGTATTTAGTCATTATTGAAATCATGCACACAATTGCCTTTTCACCATAATTCCATTTTTCTTTCTCTTTCCTGGCTGTCTCCTTTTTCCCCACTCAGTTTTAAGGATATTTAGTCCCATAAACCTTTTTCTACTAAATCATAATTAAGTTGAAGCTAGCTTGTATTTATTACTTGACTACTAATAAATGCAAAGGGAAGAGATTGTGTGTGTGTGTGTGTGTGTGTGTGTGTGTGTGTGTGTGTTTGTGTGTGTGTGTGTTGACAATTCCCATTTCTTTAGTGTGGAACATGTTAAACTTCTCCTGTTGCTTAAGTAAAGTCAGATGAGTTAGCATAGAAAATCTGAAGGGAACTTTAATCATTAATTCTGATGCCTGCTCAGTTGGGCTACATACTTTTAAAATGATGGCCATACATTTGGAATTGTTTGAGAACCGTAACTTTTTAAAAAGCACCTCACTTCCTAGAAGGAATTAGGACTTTCCAAGCACAGGCTGTACTTTCACAGAAAAGAAAATTTGCTTGTGAACCATACCCAAGTTAGGGGCCATTGCGCTTGGCTTATAGTACTCTTAAGCCTCTTGAACTTAGTTCTCCCAAAGATTGTTGGCAATAGTAGTTATGACTCCTTATGAATCTGGTGGTTTAATTCCAGATAAATGAATTATCATTTGTGTAATGGATTTCTGTTTACATACTATTTGGTTTTTCCTGCAAGGTTCAGAGTGTTAGATTGGTACACACTCTTAAAGAATTGAGGCACAGTAGGCAGGGTAGGAAATAGATATCTGCAAGCAGGCGGCAGTGGAGGTGGGATGTGGGGGCAATTTCTCAAAAACATTACTGAAACACTTTCTTAAAACTTGTTCTTCTGAAACATTTGTCTAATATTGTCAAGTAAGGTGTTTTTGAATTGCTACTTGCCTCTCATTTCCCCCAAAATGATATCTAAAAACTATCTAATAGAAGATTTTAATGTAAAATTCTAAAAGACCCACACAATAGGATTTGGCAGTAACATACTAATGTTAAGGAAAGAGCAGAACTTTTTTCCTGCATCTGGGGAGCACTGATCTTCAGAGAAGATTGATGCCTCTCTTTGCTTCTTGTTTTGGGCTTTCAGTAGAGTGGTTGGTGGCTGTGTTTCTGGTTTCCAGATTTGCCTGTCTCTGTAGAGATTAGAAACATGTTGCTTAGTATAAAGTATCAAGACAGAGAGGAACAAAGTCATGTTTATGGCAGAATGTTTTAATGCTTATTGTGATAGTCACGCTGTTCCACTAGCACATAGTCCTTGAGCTACTCCTCTTTTGGAGTCACCTTGGGGAAATGTAATGGGAATTTGTGAGTAACCGTGCTGTTACTTAAAGATGTAGAGACTGATAGGAGGAATGGAACATGTTTTGGGAATATATCAGTATCTTGTAATTCCCTGTAAGAAGCAAGACATTAAAGTTGTCCTGCCCCTGCCCATGAGTGGCAGAGTCCAAACCTGGGCTTTTCCAACAGGTTCTTAGTACATATAAGGCAGAGCCTGGATGTCTTCTACTCCAAGTACTCTCTCTCTCAGAACTACAGCTCTGAGAAAGATAATTGTGAGCAGACTCCTGTGTCTGTGGTACAGTGTGCCGGCCTCTACCTGGTCTTGCCTTCCTTATGACTTTTCCTGATTGTGTTCTCTACCATTTACTCCCTGTTTCTGGAATATACACCTCTACTGTGTTGGCTGTTCCATGTACAGCAAATGGATTTTCACCATTAATCTTTGTAGTGACTGGCTGTGACCTGTTTTGTCTTTGGTTTGAGATATTTGTGATTATGTTGTTTTTCTCACCAGTGCTAGTATCTGACTGCTGATTCTGTACCCACTCCATCCTCCAGGCTGCACTGGAGTTTCCAGACTTCTCTCTTGATCAGGTCTCCATTCCAGGGCATAAGGATAATGATGAAGTGACATTGAAGAGAACTTGGTTCTGGTCCTAACTCCCTCATTACTTAGATGAATGAACATTTCCATTACTTAACTACCCAGGGCTGTAGTTTTCTCATCTCTTGCTAAGTCTTCATTAGTTTATATTGGAACTTGGTTACTCCTGTTTTTTTCTTTCTTTCTTCTTCTGTCCAAGGAATTTAGCCTGGCTCTTTCACTGCCACTGTATGCTCTTTGATGAATCTCTTTCATCCTAGACAAAACTGAAAATCAGAAGTAATTTCTACTTTGCTAAGAAAAAAGCAAACAATACATAAATCCTTTGTTGGGTCTCCGCTTTAGTTACATGAGAAGATGCAAGAAATCTTACATACTACTGAAATAGCAATTTAGTATCTGCCAAGTAGATACTTCTCAGATGGCCAGTTAGGAATTTAGCCTCTTGAACTAAATTGTCTTACTTGAATTTAAGCTCTAGTTTTTAGCTTTGTGACCTTGGGTACCTAATTTAACTTCTCTGTACCCTAATTGCATTTGTAAGATGAAGATAACATAATACTTAACTAAAAAGGTTGTTGTGGGTTTTAAGTAATAAATCATTTAAATCTTAGTGTAGTACCCTGCACATGCTAAGTACTTCATAAATGTTAACTATTACTGTAATAGTATTTTTTCCTAATCTTTATTGTTATGGAAATTTGAGTCTATATTCATGACTGTGCTTTAGAAAAGTCCTTGGTATTTCCAGGGATTGATTGGTTGATTGATTGATTGATTTTTTAAGTATTAGTATGTCTCAATCATATGCTCTGTATCACATCATCTAATCTGATGTTTTCTTGTTTTTGTTTCCCACAACTTGAATGTAAACTTTGTGGGAACAGAGACCTTCTCTGTGGTATTCACTGTTACATCTTCAACTTCCAGCATAGTGTCTGGCACAAGTAGGAGCTCAGTAAGTATTTTGGAGGAAGACATAGTCAGCTGATCAGTGTATAACTGAGGGGAGGTGGCAGTGACTGTGCAGCTGGGTATGGCAGGCATTTGGCCTCTTCTGAAGCGATTTTTTTTTAATTTATTTTTTTTGTATCATTAATATACACTTACATGAACAACATTGTGGTTACTAGATGCCCCCCATTATCAAGTCCCCACCACATACCCCATTACAGTCACTGTTCATCAGCGTAGTAAGATGCTATAGAATCACTACTTGTCTTCTCTGTGCTATACTGCCTTCCTGAAGCGATTCTGCAGTCTTTTTCTGGATCCCTGACCCTCTGGCTGTTAGTAGATTTTGCATCAGAATGTGCATTCTCCTCTGACTTGATTCTTCTTAGTTTGTTCAGTGTATTAGTTCAGTTTCCCAAAGTTTGTTTTATAGAACATTTGGTCCTTCAAGTGATCCATAATGAAAGGATTATGTGGTCTGATGATTTTGGGGAATGATGCTATTCCCTACCTCCACTTGGAGCTTCACGCTGTATATTAACATATTAAAGACTTTGAGAAGTCCTTTAATGTACTTTTTAACTTTGGTCAATTATTTTCCTAAATTTATTCATCATGAACCTATATTTATTTTTAACCTAATGACTGTAATATCCCGATTCCACAGAACACACTTTGGGAAATGCAGGGCTAGTCTGGCTAAAAGCCTGATTTACCCTCACTCAGTTCCTTCTCATATAAAATTACAAGGTCAGGAAAATTAAAGTGAAATAATGTGAAAGTCCTTTGTGAAGTCTAGAATGCTATAAGGTATTCATTGTTGTCAAGCAGTTAAACCTCCTCCTAATTAGCCATTGTGGAGCTATGATAGCCAATATCCTTGGAATCTGAAGGCATTACATTTTCCTATCTGCAGACCTTCAGATTTTTTTCAATGCCAATAATCCCAGTTGTTCTTTCCCTTAGAACTGTTCTTTCAACTCTGAAAGACTTGGTGTGCTCATGCATAGAACAGAGAGAGATACTTGACATACTCAGAACTGAATCAGTGAAGAAGCCCTTGCCAGATAAAAAGTTCATTGGTTTCATCCATTATCTCATCAATCTCACCTGGATGTCCAGGGAATGGACTTTTAGAATTTTAATGTTATAGTTTTATCACATATAACAAAGACATTAAGCATAAGCTAATAATAGCTTTGTGTTGCAATACCTACCACCATATTTGATATGTAATTGGCTTCTAATAAGTATTTAATAACTGAGCAAGACACTGAAATCATAACACCATTCACCTTTCTCATTCTCACATAGTGAAATGGAGTCACTGTTTGGAGAGGGAATGTTAGTTGGTACATTCCATCTAGAGTATGAACTATAATTTTACAGTAGGGAAAATGTAGACGAAAGTCTGAATTTATGCCAGAAGTAAGGGAGTCAAATTATTGGCAATGTCTCTGTGCTCTGCTTTGAAATTAGATTTTAAATAGAAATTTTAACTAAAAACAGAGGTGAAGAATTTCTTGGCTGTAGATGTCTATTTCCAAGTCCTGTCAGGAAAGCCTCTCTTCAGTTTAAGGTGTAAAATTTTATGGAGTATATTTTGCTTTAAAAAATTTCTGTTTAATTACTGTCCTGTGACTAAGAGGACATTAGGTTGTGTCCATTTATCTACAGTTTTAAGTAAAACAGTATAATGATATCAAAATTTTTTGTTCTTAAATTACTTCTAAAAGGCTTTATGCTTATGTAGATTATATGATGTGGACATATTTCATTTGAACAAAAAAATAATATAGAAAAGCAATGCTAGAACATCAGTATCAATAACTGATATATATATATATATATGACTTTATTGTCATTATACCACACAGCCTTTTATGTATTTCAAATGGCTATTTCATCCATTTTGGTTTACTAGCTACGGTAAGAAAGTTTCATTTATGAGAATCTAGAAAGCTTTTTAAAAGTTAGAAAAATGTTTTTATATTTCACATTATTAAAAGTACTAGTTATGATCTTTAACCATTGAAGTCCTTTTTAAAAATAATCTTTTAAATCATTTCCATTATAAGTAAATTAACATTTATCTCTTGAAGACAAATGGTTTTTCATCACATACTTATGTGTTTGTTTCAAGATCATGTAATAAGATTCTTGGCTGTTAAAATTAAATAACTGTAACACTTTCAGGTAGAGTTTGCTTTTACAATGTGTGGCACAGGACCAAAATTTACACAGATACAAAGATTTAAAAAAAATTCTAAGGTATTTTTCAACATTACTACTTTGTTGTGATTACTCTTAATTTTCTACAACTGTGTTATTAAAATGGATACAAGTTATTGCATGAATACAGGAAACTCAGAATTCTTGATTCCAGCTATTTTGGTATAGTCTGCCAATCCATGTAGAATTCATCTGCCTCTTGTACTTAAATAATGCAGTGTCCTGTTTCTTAACTGGAAATCAGCCTTCTTGCTAAAAGACAGATTAACATTCCCTCTCCTACTATCCTGAGTTACTGTCTTCCTACCCAGGCCTAGATGTGATAGAAACCAAAAAGAGATTAGTCAATTTATTTCTGTGATGTAATCAGAAAAACTTAAAGAATTTTGACAAATTGAATGTTGGACCTAAACGCATGCAGCATTTTGTGTCTCAGATATGTGGTGAGAAGTTTTTCAAAGTACCTTTAACTATAGAAATACCTTTCTACTTTCAATGCATTGCTGGAATTAGCACTTAGAAACTGCTTAAGCACTACGGACCCCCTTAAAGCTACTTCTTCCCATAATTACACTGTCCTTATCCTGTGAATTAGAGGTCTGTCTTTACATTTATTATAGTACTAGGTAAATAGGCATTTATACAGACTCTTACATAACCCGGAATTGCATGTAGAATCTGGATAATTATTTTTAGCCTGTTTCTATCCACAGTGTTAAATCACTTTATCATCTTTAGTTAAAAATTTAAGTTTGTCTCAGTATCTACTGATTTAATTTTTCTTCTGATTCCTGCTTTCTGCACACTACATTTTTCTGGAGAAATTCACAAACTGGCTCTTTATACTGAAACATCTACTCCAGTTTCAAGTACACCTTTGATGAAGTTCAGTGTATCTTTGTTGAAGTTCAGTGTATGTATTACTTATTTTACTCCCTTGCATATTTCCATCTAGTACCTGTTTTCAAACCTTCAGTTCTATTTACTCAATACTCTGCATTTGGTTTTTAAAACTTAAACAAAAATTCATTTAGTTGTACATATATTGAGGACTTATTATATATAAGCACTACTCCACTAGGGCTTCAGTATAAAAATATAAATAGATAGTCCAGGACCCACTGACAGCCTGAACAGGGAAGACAGACATACAAATAAGCGTAACAGTGTTACTCTATTTTAGAAGTATATTTTAAGTTCTGTAATGTGATATGATTACAGATTCTGCCTGAGGATGCCAAGAAAAGTTACAGTGTGGAAATGATCTTTAAGTTTTCTTTTTATTAAAAAAAAATGCTTTATGGAGATGTAATGCCATACAGTAAACTGCAAGTATTTAACTTGTATGATTTAAGTTTTGACATATGTATATATGTATTAAGCCATCACAACAATCCAAATAATAAATATATCCATAATCTCAAAGTCTCTTTGTGCCTCCCTATAATCCTCTTTCTAACCCCTAACTAGTCCCTAGGCAACCATTTGATCAGCTTTGTCAGTTTAGATTAGTGTGCATTTTCTAGAATCTTACATACACGCAATCATACAGTATGGGCTCTTTTGTCTGGCTTTTATCTTATTGTGAGATTCATCCATGTTTTTAAGTGCATCAAGTTTATTTTTATAACATTGTAGAGATATAATATAGTTTATTAATTGATTCATGATTCTTATTCATACTCTTTCTGTTGTGTTTAAGAAATAATTTGCCAAACTCAAGGTTACTAAGGTTGTCTACAATTTCTTCCCAAAGTATATTTTTAAATTTTTTTCGTATTTGTTGAAGTGTAGTTTACAAACCATAAAAATTACCTAGGACTGTTTTACAGTCTGATATTTAATGAATTTATGCAAGTGTGCAACCATTTCTACAATCTAATTTAGAAGCCTTGCCTCATCCCTAAAGGTTCCTTTATGTGCTTGATCTCACTTCTATCAATTCTACTTCTTATTTTAGCCCCAGGTAATCACTAAGTGTTTTCTTAAATTTTCTGGAAGAGTTTGTATAGAATTGTATTATTTTTTCCTTCAGTGTTTGATGGAATTCATCAGTGAAGCCATCTGGGTCTGGAGGCTTCTTTGTGGTGTATTTTTTAACTACAGATTGCATTTCTTTTGTAGATATTGGGCTGTGTAGGTTATCTATTTCTTCTTTAATGACCTTTGGTATCTTGTCTCTTTCAAGGAATTTATTCATTTCATTGAGGTAGAAATTTAATGGCATAAAATTATTCATAGTATTCCCTCATTCTTTTAATATGTGTAGAATCTCTAATGATGTCATCTCTCATCATCTTGATAGTGGAAGTTTGTATCTTCTCTCTCTTTTTCCTGATGAGTCTGTCTGTAGTTTTATGTTCTCAAAAGATAACAGAGCTTCAATTTTGTTGACTTTTTCAAAGAGCCAAATTTTAGTTTTTAGGGATTTTTCTTTATTGTTTTTCTGTTCTATTTCATTGACTTCCATTCTGATCTTATTTTCTTCTGTTTATTTAGGGTTTCAGTTGCTCTACTTTATTTAGTTTCTTAAGATGGAAGCTGAAGTCCTTCCTTTCTTTCCCTTCCATTCTTCCTGTCTTTCTGTCTTTGACTCTTTTTTTCTTTCTTTCTACTCTAATATGGATATTTGGTGCTATGAATTCCCTTCTATGTACTATTTTAGCTGCATCTCATAAATTGTGATAGTTTTGTATTCATTTTCATTTATAAACACTTTCTAATTTCCTTATTAATTTCTTTTTTGATATATTGGTTACTTAGAACTGTTTTACTCCGTTGCCAGTACTTGGGGATTCTCCAGAGATCGATCGGTTACTGATTTCTAATGTAATTCCATTGTGGTAAGAGAATGTACTTCTTATGATCTGAATTCTTTTAAGTATATTCAGACTTATTTTGTGGCTGAGAATATGTATTGGAAAATATTCAGTGCACTCTGGAAAAGAATGTCTTGTGTAGCTGTTCAGTAGTGTGCTCTGTAAATGTCACTTAGGTCAAGTTGATGGTATTGTATAGCCTTCTGTATCTTTACAGATTTTCTTTCTACTTTTATCAATTATTGAGAGAAGATGGCGTCTCCGGATATAATTGTGGAGTTGCCGCCTATTCTTGCAGTTCTATCAGGTTTTGTTTTATGTATTTGGAAGCTCTGTTTTTCTCTGCAAAAACATTTAGGATGTTATGCCCTCTGAATGAATTGACCCTTTTAGCACTGTGAAACCACTACTTTTATCCCTGTTTTTATTCTTTGTTTGGAAATCTACTTTGTCTTATATTAATATAGCCACTGTAGCTTTCTTTTGGTTAGTGTACCTGATATATCTTCTTCCTTTTACTTTTTAACCTATTTGTGTCTCTATTTTTAATATGCCCTTTTAGTAGGCAGCATGTAGTTGGGGCTTGCATCTTTTTTTTCCTTCTTTAATCCAGTCTGACAATATCTGCTATTTAATGGGGGTGTTTAGATTACTTACTTTAAATGCTACTTATTTGGTTTGGCTTAAATCTGTCATCTTGCTTTTGGGTTTCAATTTAACCCATCTGTCCTTTGTTCTCCTTTTCCTCTTTCTACCTTCTTTTTTATTTTTTTATGATTCCATTTAATCTAATTTATTGGTTATACCTCTGTTTTATATCTTTAGTAGTTGCTTTAGGGCTTATAGTATACATCTTTATCAACTTTCAAGTAGTTTTATACCACTTCCTATGTTACGTTACAACAGCAATCACTATGCTTCCATTTACCCCCTCTGTCCTTTGTGCTGTTGTTGTCATACATTTTACCTGTACATGTTATAAGCATGACAATATAGTTATTACTTTTGTTTTATCATTTACCTTTTAAAGAAAGATGAAAAAATAGGAAAATTTTTAAGAAGAAATGTTTTATATTACCATTTCTAGTGCTTTTTAGTCCTTTGTAGCAATGTATATTTTTGTCAGGTCTCATTTTTATTCTGTTTGAAAGATTTCCTGTAGTGTTTTTTGTAGTACAGTCTGATGGTGATGAATTTTCTCAGCTTTTGTATATAATAGTCTATATTCATTTTTGAAAGATTTATTTTTTAATTGGGCATATAATTCAAGGTTGACCTTTTCTTTTGCTTCAGTACTTTAAAATATTGCCTCACTGCATTCTAGCTTGCATTGTTTCCAACCAGAGTCTTTTATTCTTTTTGTTCTTCTGTACTTATATGTCTTTTTTTTCCCTTCTTGCTTTTAATATTTTTCTCTTAATCACTGTTTCAAGCAATTTGTTTATGATGTGCCTTAATGTTTTTCTCCATGTTTCTTGTGCTGGGAGTTCATTGAGTTTTCTGGGATCTGTGGGTTTATAATTTTTATCAACTTTGGAAAAATTTTGACCATTACTGAAAATACTTTTCTGTCATCTATTAGACTACTTCAAGTTGTCCCACAGCTAAATAGTCCTCTCTTCATTTTATTTCAGTCCTTTTTCTCTTTGTTAAATTTTGTACACATTTACTTGTTTTTTTTTGGAGTTCACTAATCTTTTGATCTCTGGTGCCTAATCTGCTAATATACTGTGTGTTTTTTTTATACTTTATTTTGGTATCATTAATCTACAATTACATGTGCAATATTATGGTGATTAAACTATCCCCTTCATCAGGTCCCCCCCACGAACCCCATTATAGTCACTGTCCATCAGTGTAGTGAGATGCTATAGAATCACTACTATTCTTCTATGAGTTGTACAGCCCTCCCGTGCCCCCCCAACATTACATCTGCTAATCGTAATGCCCCTTTTTTCCCCTTGCCGCTCCCTTCCCACCCATCCTCCGCAGTGCCTTTCCCTTTGGTAACTATTAGTCTGTTCTTGGGTTCTGTGAGTCTGCTGCTGTTTTGTTCCTTCAGTTTTTTTTCTTTGTTCTTATACTCCACATATGAGTGAAATCATTTGGTACTTGTCTTTTTTGGCTTGGCTTATTTCACTGAGCATAATACTCTCTAGCTCCATCCATGTGGTTGCAAACGGTAGGATTTGTTTTCTTCTTATGGCTGAATAATATTCCATTGTGTATATGTACCACATCTTCTTTATCCATTCATCTACTGATGGACACTTAGGTTGCTTCCATTTCTTGGTTATTATAAATAGTGCAGCAAGAAACATAGGAGTGCATATGTCTTTTTCAAACTGGGCTGCTGCATTCTTAGGGTAAATTCCTATGAGTGGGATTCCTGGGTTAAATGGTATTTCTATTTTGAGTTTTTTGAGGAACCTCCATACTGCTTTCCACAATGGTTGAACTAATTTGCATTCCCACCAGCAGTGTAGGAGGGTTCCCTTTTCTCCACATCCTCGCCCACATTTGTTGTTGTTTGTGTTTTGGATGTTGGCCATCCTCACTGGTGTGAGGTGATATCTCATTGTGGTTTTAATCTGCATTTCTCTGATGATTAGCGATGTGGAGCATCTTTTCATGTGCCTGTTGGCCATCTGAATTTCTTCTTTAGAGAAGTGTCTATTCATGTCCTCTGCCCATTTCTTAATTGGATTATTTGCTTTCTGTTTGTTAAGGTGCATGAGTTCTTTATATATTTTGGATGTCAACCCTTTATCAGATACGTTTTTTATGAATATATTCTCCCATACTGTAGGATGTCTTTTTGTTCTACTGATGGTGTCCTTTGCTGTACAGAAGCTGTTCAGCTTGATATAGTCCACCTGTTCATTTTTACTTTTGTTTCCCTTGCCCGAGGAGATATGTTCGTAAAGAAGTCGCTCATGTTTATGTCCAAGAGATTTTTGCCTATGTTTTTTCTAAGAGTTTTATGGTTTTATGACTTACATTCAGGTCTTTGATGCATTTTGAGTTGACTTTTGTTTATGGGGTTAGACAGTAGTCCAGTTTCATTGTCTTACATGTAGCTGTCCAGTTTTGCCAACACCAGCTGCTGAAGAGGCTGTCATCTCCCCATTGTATATCCAAGGCTCCTTTATCAAATATTAATTGACTGTGTATGTTTGGGTTAATGTTTGGATTTTTTATTCTGTTCCACTGGTCTGTGGGTCTGTTTTTGTGCCAATACCAAATTGTCTTGATTACTGTGGCTTTGTAGTAGAGCTTGAAGTCAGGGAGCATAATTCCCCCTGTTTTATTCCTCCTTCTCAGGATTGCTTTAGCTATTCGGGGTCTTTTGTGGTACCATATGAATTTTAGAATTATTTGTTTCAGTTCATTGAAGAAACCTGTTGGTATTTTGATAGGGATTGCATTGAATCTGTAGATTGCTTTAGGTAGTATAGCCATTTTGACAATATTTATTCTTCCTAGCCAAGAGCATGGAATGAATTTCCATTTGTTAGTGTCCTCTTTAATTTCTCTTAGGAGTGTCTTGTAGTTTTCAGAGTATAGGTCTTTCACTTCCTTCGTTAGGTTTATTACTAGGTATTTTATTCTTTTTGATGCAGTTGTGAATGGAATTGTTTTTCCGATTCCTCTTTCTGTTAGTTCATGTTAGTTTTTAGGAAAGCAACAGATTTCTGTGTGTTAATTTTGTATCCTGCAACTTTGCTGAATTCAGATATTAGTTCTAGTAGTTTTGGAGTGGAGTCTTTAGGGTTTTTTATGTACAATATCATGTCATCTGCAAATAGTGTCAATTTGACTTCTTCTTTACCAATCTGGATGCCTTGTATTTCTTTGTTTTGTCTGATTGCCATGGCTAGGACTGTGTTGAATAACAGTGGAGAGAGTGGGCATCCCTGTCTTGTTCCCGATCTTACATGAAAAGCTTTCAGCTTCTCGCCGTTAAGTATGATGTTAGCTGTGGGTTTGTCATATATGGCCTTTATGATGTTTGAGGTACTTGCCGTCTATACCCATTTTGTTGAGAGTTTTTATCATGAATGGATGCTGAATTTTGTCAAATGCTTTTTCAGCATCTATGGAGATGATCATGTGGTTTTTGTTCTTCTTTTTGTTGATGTGGTGGATGATGTTTATGGATTTTCGAATGTTGTACCATCCTTGCATCCCTGGGATGAATCCCACTTGATCATGGTGTATGATCCTCTTGATGTATTTTTGAATTCGGTTTGCTAATATTTTGTTGAGTATTTTTGCATCTACGTTCATCAGGGATATTGGTCTGTAATTTTCTTTTTTGGTGAGGTCTTTGCCAGGTTTTTGTATTGGAGTGATGCTGGCTTCATAGAATGAGTTTGGAAGTATTCCCTCCTCTTCTATTTTATGGAAAACTTTAAGGAGAATGGGTGTTATTTCTTCTCTATATGTCTGGTAGAATTCAGAGGTGAATCCATCAGGCCCAGGGGTTTTGTTCTTGGGTAGTTTTTTGATTACCAATTTCGTTGCTGGTGATTGGTCTGTTTAGTTTTTCTGTTTCTTGCTTGGTCAGTCTTGGAAGGTTGTATTTTTCTAAGAAGTTGTGCATTTCTTCTAGGTTTTCCAGCTTGTTAGCATATAGATTCTCATAATATTATATTCTCTTATAATTCTTTGTATTTCTGTGGGGTCCATCGTTATTTTTCCTTTCTCATTTCTGATTCTGTTTATGTGTGTAGATTCTCTTTTTCTCCTAATAAATCTGGCTAGGGGTTTATCTAATTTGTTTATTTTTTCAAAGAACCAGCTCTTGGTTTCATTGATTTTTTTCTATTGTTTTATTTTTCTCAATTTTATTTATTTCTTCTCTGATCTTTATTATGTCCCTCCTTCTGGTGACTTTGGGTCTCATTTGTTCTTCTTTTTCCAATATCAGTAATTGTGTCTTTAGACTGTTCATTTGAGAATGCTCTTCCTTCTTTAAATAGGCCTGGATTGCAATATACTTTCCTCTTAGATCTGCCTTTGCTGCGTCCCACAGAAGTTGTGGCTTTTTGTTGTTATTAGTCTCCATATATTCTTTGATTTCTGTTTTGATTTGGTCGTCAACCCATTGATTAATTAGGAGAGTGTTGTTAAGTGTCCATGTATTTGTGAGCTTTTTTGTTTTCTTTGTACAGTTTATTTCTAGTTTTATACCTTTGTGATCTTTGAAGTTGGTTGGTAGAATTTCAGTCTTTTTGACTTTAGTGAGGTTCTTTTTGTGGCCTAGTATGTGGTCTATTCTGGAAAATGTTCCATGTGCACTTGAGAAGAATGTGTATCCTGTTGCTTTTGGGTGTAGAGTTCTGTAGATGTCTGTTAGGTCCATCTGTTCTAGTGTGTTGTTCAGTGCCTCTGTGTCTTTACGTATTTTCTGTCTGGTTGATCTGTCCTTTGGAGTGAGTGGTGTGTTGAAGTCACCTAAATTGAATGCATTGCTGTCTATTTCCTCCTTTAATTCTGTTAGTATTTGTTTCACATATGCTGGTGCTCCCGTATTGGGTGCATATATATGTATAATGGTTATATCCTCTTGTTGGATTGACCCCTTTTTCATTATGTAATGTCCTTCTTTATCTTTTGCTACTTTCTTCGTTTTGAAGTCTATTTTGTCTAATACAAGTACTGCAACACCTGCTTTTTCTCTTTGTTGTTTGCATGAAATATCTTTTTCCATCCCTTCACTTTTAGTCTGTGTATATCTTTGGGTTTGAGGTGAGTTTCTTGTAGGCAGCATATAGATGGGTCTTGCTTTTTTATCCATTCTGTTACTCTGTGTCTTTTGATTGGTGCATTCAGTCCATTTACATTTAGGGTGATTATTGATTGATACGTACTTATTGCCATTGCTGGCTTTAGATTCGTGATTACCAAAGGTTCAAGGGTTGCTTCTTTACTATCTAACAATCTAACTTAACTTTCTTCTTAAGTTATTGTAAACACAGTCTGATGTTTCTTTATTTCTCTCCCTTCTTATTCTTCCTCCTCCATTCTTTATATACTAGATGTTTTATTCTTTGCCCTAGTTAGTATTTGGATGGTCTGCTTTCTTTGCTATGATTTTATGGTCTCTGGTGACGTCTTTTTAGCCTTAGGAGTGCTTCCCTCTAGAGCAGTTCCTTAAAATGTCCCATAGAGGTGGTTTATAGGAGGCAAATTCTCTCAGCTTTTTCTTGTCTGGAAATTGTTTAATCCCTCCATCATATTTAAATGATAATCGTGCTGGATACAATATTCTTGGTTCGAGGCCCTTCTGTTTCATTACATTAAATATATCATGCCATTCTCTTCTGGCCTATAAGGTTTCTGTTGAGAAGTCTGATGGGTTTTCTTTTGTAGGTGATCTTTTTTGTGTCTCTAGCTGCCTTTAATACTCTGTCCTTATCTTTCATCTTTGCCATTTTAATTATTATGTGTCTTGGTGTTATCTTCCTTGGGTCTCTTGTGTTGGGAGATCTGTGGGCTTCCGTGGACTGCAAGACTATTTCCTTCCCCAGTATGGGGAAGTTTTCAGCAATTATTTCTTCAAAGACACTTTCTATCCCTTTTTCTCTCCCTTCTTCCTCTGGTACTCCTATAATGCGATTATTGTTCCATTTGGATTGGTCACACAGTTCTCTTAATATTCTTTCATTCCTCGAGATCCTTTTATCTCTCTCTGCCTCAGCTTCTCTGTATTCCTGTTCTCTGATTTCTGTTGCATTAACAGTCTCTTGCATCTCCTCCAGTCTGCTGCTAAGCCCGTTGATGGCTTGTCTCATTTCTGCATTGTCTTTCCTGACTTCCCTCACTTCCTCCCTCAGCTCTTGCATATGTCTCTGTAGATCCATCAGCATGGTTATGACTTTTATTCTGAATTCTTTTTTAGGAAGATTGTGCATTTCCATCCCTTCAGGCTCTCTCTCTGGTGTTGTCTGGGTCTGGGTGAGCTTTGTCTGTACCATATGCCTCTCTCTTTTCATGGCGATAGAAGTGGTTGCTCGTAGGTGCCACGTATGTCAGCTGGGCTCTTTAAGACTTAAAAAAAAAATCAAAAAGACCCCCAAAAAACAAAAAAGAAGGAAGAGATAGAAAAGAGAAAAAAAGAAAGAAAAGAAAGGGAAAAAAAAACGCCCACCAGGAGTAGATTCTGTAAGGATGCTGTAGGTGGCGCTGTTGCTCCACTATTCTGCAGCTGCAGCTGCAGCTCCGCAGGGCCGTTTGTAGCTCTGGCCAGTGCAGGAACGAATGGGAGGCTATTGTTCTCTCTGTGAAGTCTCAGTGCGGCTACTTTTTCCCAGTTGCCAGCCAAGGGGTCCAAAATTCCTCAGGACTGCCAGCCTGCTGGGCTGAGTGTGCTGGGATGATCGTATTCCTCCGTTGGGCCCCTGCCTCTTTAAGACCGGTAAAAAAAGCGCGCACTTTTCTTTTGTCCCAGGGAGACTGCTGCAAGGACCCAGGTGTGTTCCCAGCTCAAAACCTGCACCTTCTGCCTCTTCAGTATCTGATACACCACGCGATGTGTGTCAGTGCTCCCGGCGCAGATCACCAGGGCTGGTTATTTCGTGGGCCTGTACTTCCACTCCCTCCCGGCTCTGAATCCTCTCCTCCTGCTGCTGCGCTGGGGTGGGGGCGTGTTTGGGTCCCACTGGGACACGGCTCCGTATCTTACCCGCCTCGTGGGGTGCCAAGTCCTCTCAGGTGCAGAAGATTCAGGCTGTGTGCTGTCCTGTGTTTTCTGGTCTCTCTTTTAGGAATAGTTGTATTTGCTGTATTTTCATAGATATATATGGTTTTGGGAGATTTCTGCTGCCCTGCTCATGCTGCCATCTTCCCGGAACTCTATACTGTGTATTTTTTATCTCAGTTATTTTAGTTTTCATATATTACTATGATTTGGTTTTTTTTCATATTCCATGTTTCTATTTAACTTGCTCAATCTTTACTTTCTTGAACATATGGAATGTAGTTATCATGTTTTATTTTTTTCTCCTTTATTGTCCTGATAAAATATTTATTATTTTAATGTCCTTGTTTACTAATTCTATTTGTGGCTCTGTTTTTATTGGTTGATTTTCCTTCCCATTTTAAGGGTTGCATTTTCCTGCTTTACATGCTCAGTAACTTTTATTGGATTCCAGAATTCTGTGAATTTTGCCTTCTGTGGTGGTTATTTTTTGTATTCTTTTTGGTATTCTTGAGCTTTGTTCTGTCGTGCAGTGAAGTTACTTTGTAAACAAATCCTTTTGAGGCTGTTTTTAAGCTTAGAGTAGGAACAGAGCAGTCTGTAGCTTAGGGCTAATTTTTCCTGCTACTGAGGCAATATCCTTTACATTTACTCCTTGCCTCTTAAATTGTGAGGTTTTCTATTCTATCTATTAGCAACATGAACTGTGCCTGGCCCTTAATGAGCTGTGGAAGTTGTTCTCTGTTTCTTTATGATAGTTGTATTCTAGGCACACGTAAGGGGATCAGAACTGAGCTGACAAACTGAGTTGGAGGTGACCTCTGAAACTTTCTCTTTGCGCAGTTCGCTTCCTCTGGTACTCTTTCCTGTGGGTTTAAGCTGCCTTGGTTTTCCCCTGTTCCCTGTTATCTCCTCCACTCAAGTACACCATTAAACTCCATCTGTGTTCCCCCATCCTGCACTGAATCCTGGAAGTTATCCCTAGGCGATACGCTTGGACAGTTGTGGAGTTCTATAGGGTTTTTTTCTGTTTTCAGGGATCGCTTTGGTATGCTGCCTGATATTCAGTCTAAAAAACATTTAATATTTCACTTGTTTTTTTTTTGTTTGTTTCTTAAGGGGAAAGGATAAAACTTGTCCTGGACACTGTATCTTGGCCAGGCACATACTTATTGAAGCAAAAAGAACTCTATACTACTCATTAGTTAAGGGGAAATGTAATTCCAAGGGGGAAATCCCGGGGCAAAATACCTTTGAAATGAAAATCAGTCAAAGGGAGAAATAAAGTGGAAGAAGCCCATTTATTTCTTACAAGCAGTCATCCCACGTCTCTCACGACCCAGCTGCAACAGAAGAGAACTGCACCCAACCTCTCCAGTCCAGATAAGCCCTCCCCTGCCCTTGTAATTACATATTAATATGGAGATGGACTACTACTCTCCACCCCTTGGAAAGACCTATTGATATGGAGGTGCACTAAAGCCAGGCGAGAGATTCTAGAAATATTGCAGTTTTACCCACAGGGAAATTATAATGAACATTTTACTTTATATATGTACATGGAAAATTATCAAAACTGGATTGGGATAAATATCCATACATATAGGACTTTTGGTCATAATTTATAGTTGCAAATTCATTTATTAAAAAAATAAGAAAGAATAAAAAATAAAATGACTAGGCATGCACCCCAAAGAATCAGAAAAAGAACAGAATAAACTCATAGGCACTGGAAGAAATGTAAATAAAAAGGAAGGGCAGGAATTAAATAGAAAAAGAGGGGAAAAAAAGGGCTGTTCGATAAAACCTAAAGCTGACTTTGAAACGATATATAAAAAAGACAACTTTCTAACAATATCGCATAAGAAATAAAAGAGAAGGAATACATAGTATTTATTAATCATTATTAGGAACAAAAAAGGCACCCCTACCAATATAGCAGATATTTTAAGACTCATAAGGGAATATTATGAGGAACGTGCTAATAAAAATGAATCCCTAGATGCATGGATTGTAAAAGTCAAGAGACAGAGTTCAAACTGGGGACTGTTGCAGCATTTCAGGGACTAGATGATGGTGGCTGGAACTCTAGGGCACTAGGAGTGGAAACAGAAGTAAAAAAATTCAACAGATACTTATAATTCTGTGAATGGAGAGGTGGGGAATAGCAGGGAAGGGTTGAGGTTGACTTAGTAGGAATTTGGCTTGAGTAATGTGGTAGCTTTATACCTGAGGATTACCAGGGTTTTTTTTTTTGCATTGGGGGGGGGGAGTTGAATTTGCAGTATATGGGGTACAAGTGGCATTGTCCAGTTGGTTCTATGGGTCGTCAGCTTAAAGAGAGGTCTGGGTAAAGTGGCTGCTTATGTTGCCACTTGTTTTTAAACCCACCAGCTTGTTTTTCTTTTTTTTTGAGCATGCCTTTAAATGTTCCCAGAAATATAAAATGCCTTTATTACCAGATTCAGCCCTCCCCCATATAAATATTATTTACCCAGCTAGATCTGAGATACGAGAGAACAAAGATCCTACTTAGAACAGTCTCTTGTAATAAACACTAAAACATATGCTTGTAACAGGAGCCCTTACCTTTTTTGGCACAGTTTCTATGTAAGTACTCAGATTTCTCTGAGTGGTATGGCTGTGACTTAGATTCTGATTCCCTAG
The DNA here is from genome assembly GCA_032199065.1 of Smutsia gigantea. Taxonomy (NCBI): domain Eukaryota; kingdom Metazoa; phylum Chordata; class Mammalia; order Pholidota; family Manidae; genus Smutsia; species Smutsia gigantea. The sequence continues at coordinate 207,868 of JAVSCE010003185.1, read as the reverse complement.
AAGTCATTGCCAGGTTTATCTGACCTGGCTCCTAAGCAGCTGAGGTAGCCTTTCCTACAATATAGCCTTTTTGTCCCACTTTCATTTAGCTAATGAAATTCCTAAAATACTTTAAAAATAAGCTTTGTTATTGAGGTTCTAAATGTAGACTTTTCTACTTTCCTTTCTTTCTGGGCCCAAACAAAACTCATAGCCGCCCCAAAGATGGAAAGATGATTCCCATGTCCTTTTTTGATCTCTTTAGAAAAGGATGTGGCAGGTAATGCAAGTGGCCTTTCTTTCCTCCCACCTCCACCCTGCCAGTTTTAGCATAATCCCAGCCTGACCCGCATTGAGATGGCTGTTACTAAAACCTTTGTCTGTGTTGTTAAAAGTACTTACTCCTGTCACAAGTGTTTACTCCTCTTGCTGACTTCTTACTGACATATAAAATGCAAATTGACATAATGCATAGCAAAAAGCATAGTTCTTTGCTATGTAGTACAACATGAGTTTTCAAAGTGTAAGACATCCTCTAGTTTTAATAGATTGCTTTAAAATTTGGTATGAATATAGACAAAGTGTGATAGTGTTTGTGATATTGATGCTTTACACAATGATTAGTATTTTAATTTTAGTTATTTCTTTAAATGTCACTCAGAGGAAGAGCTAACACCATAGTTTGAAAGTTTTTTCTACAAATATTAACCATGCCACCAATTTCTTTTCATTGTTTTATTTCACATTTAATTGTTAACTTATAATTTCTTGAATAGAGAATGTTTGTATTTACATGGCTCAGAAATTACAGTGGTATTTTTTAATTTTTTTATTAAGGTATTGCTATACACTCTTATGAAGGTTTCACATGAAAAAACAATGTGCTTTTAAAACAATACTCTGAGAAGTTTTGCTCCTTCCCATCCCTATCTACTCCTTCCTAGCTCATCTGATTATTTTTACTAATTTCTGTCTATTCTCGAAAGCTTTCTTTATGTAAATAGCTAATTCAAATGTATTATCTTATTTCCTCCTCCTTTTACTGAAAAGTAGTACACTCCTATTCTTCACTTTGTTTTGTTTTTCATTTTTATACCTTGGAGCTCTTTCTTTGTATCAGTGCACATAGATCTTCCATTTTGTTTTGTTTTGTTAATTGCATAGTATTCAGCTTTGTGTAACGCCATAGTTCATTCAACAAGTTCCCTGTTGCCAGGCACTGGAGTGTGTTGGTCTTTTGCTATTACAAACAATTTCATAGTGAATAACCTTGTTTGTGTGTTATTTCACATGTGTGTAGGTGTCTTGTTTAGGTTCCTAGAAATGTGTTTGCTAGGTGAAAGGGTAAATGAATTTGTCATTTGGATACATTTTATTGTATTCCCTCCATATGAGGGTTGTATATTTTCCACCAGTAATGTTTGAGGGTCTCTGGAGCACCTGTTCCCCGCAGCTTGACAACAGAGTGGTTGGACTTAGATCAGATTTTGTCAATCTGATAAGAAACACTGTCTCAACGTATTTTTTAGATTGCATTTCTGTTTTCATGAGTGAGGTGAAGCATCTATGTGTTTTATTTTTCTCATGTACTTGGTCCACTTTCCTATCAGATTATCTTGTTATTTCTTTATATGGGTTTATTTCTTTATAGGTTCTTTATAAGGGTCTGTTTCTGGACTTGCTATTTTGTCCCAGTAGTCTGTCTGTTCGTTTGCCACTTCACTGTTTTCACTCTTAAGCCTCTATAAAATGCTTTAATATCTATTAGAGCTATTTCCTTATTGCTCTTTTTTAGATTTTTCCTGGTAATTATTTATTGTTTATTTTCAGTAAGCTATTTAGAATCAGCCTGTCTATATCTAGTTCTTGAAGGAAAAACAAGTTGGTATTTTCATTGGGTTTGTGTAAAATATAAATTACCTTGAGAAGAGTTGACACTTTTATGATGTTTATCTCTCCAAGATGAATGTGATATGATGTCATCTCTCTATGAATATGATTATAGCTTTTTCTTCATTTCTACTTTTATTCTTAAAGGTTTTTAAGGTTTTCTTCATAAGCTTGCGCATTTCTGGTTAAGTGAAAATATATAAATATTTTATCGTTTTATTGCTATTGGAAGTGAGGTCTTTCCTTCCTTTAAATCTTCTGTTGTTTGCATATGTGTGTGTGTGTGTGTGTGTGTGTGTGTGTGTGTATTCTTTTTATAACCTACCATCTTACTGAATTCACTTACATTTGTGCTCAATAATTCTCAACATTGTTTTAAAGCACATTTGAAAGAGTTGGTAGGTACTATATAGCTTTTTGGGGGAAGGGTACTAAAGAGTTGATGGAGAGATCTTATTAGACTATACATTTTTCCTGGGTAGATGTGAAGCATGATGAACCTTAACAAGTTGAAAAGGAGTCATTTCTTTATTTGACTTGAAATTTCAAGGTTTTACGTGGTGAATGTGTAAGGGTGATACGAAATCTAAACATTTATTGGTATGTGATATGACTTAGTAGAATAACGAGTCAGCATGTTTGTTTTTGGGTGATTTAGTAATATGTTTGTAATATATCTCACAGAAGTTTCATCAAGAGTAGTACAGTTCTTATGTTTTTGGGTTTTTTTTTTCTTCATACAAATAGCAAGTGTAGGGAATCTCTAAGGCTTCACTTGTCTCAAGGCAGGGTTTACACTGTGGCTGACCAAGACTGCATCAGAGTCCCTACTTTAAGAGTTTTGTAAGAATGGTTTCTTATAAGTGAAAAGAGGACACTGTTTCTGGGCTAGTAGTTTTGCTAAAATTGTTTTATGAAAAGGGCTTTAACCTGATCTATTAAAAGTTAGGGATTTGAAGCTAAAGCATGTTTTCTTGAGTAAAACATATTCCTATAAGTTTAGAAACATAAACTGAATTCTCTTTTATCTAACCCAAGGGGACTCTGGAGTATTAGATTGTTAGTATAAAAATACTTGTTTTCCATTCTTGTTTTTCTGATATTTTATTTAAATGTACATATATCCTACACAGCCCAATATCTGTCAACCTGAACTTTTTAAACAGCTCTAATCTTACAGATTCTAAACTTTTCAGGTTTTAAATAAAGCACGTATGTCAAAATATTTTGAGAAGTAATTGAGATCTCCCTCCTTTTTTCTTTCTCTTTTTTTTAAACAAATGGGAAGAATTTTTGATACAGTGTTTTCCAGAGCCCTTTGAAATGTAACATGTTTGGGTTCCTGATTGATTGTATGATGAGTGTAAGAAGAGTGAGAAAATTGAAAACTGGAGTTAAGTGTAGAGTGCCACAGATTTTAGTGAACAAAGTCTTGTTATGTCACAGTAGATAATGGATAGGAAATGATAATGTGAATGTGCTTATCATTGTGAAATTACTTTCATCCTAAAAAAAGAAACAAAGGCAGTAAACTATTAAACACAAAATGGATGGCACTTATTAGTGAGAAAGGAAGCTAATAGTGTAGTCTAGTCAGGTCAAATTTTGTCATTTCTCATCATGTCAGTACTGTGTGTGTATTTTTTCCACTTTGAGAGTCCCTTGCAGATGGGTTTATTGCTCACTGTAGTATTAATACTTCATTACGAGTTGGTGTTACTTCTTCAATGGAAACGACATACCATTTTTTTTTTAACTGGATATTGGAATGTTAGAAAGTAGTTTAATTTCATCACTGTATGTTTGAACTACTGGTATTGTGTCTGCTCTTAATACTGACTGAAATGGTAGATTCTAATTGCTATCACAGTGGAATCAACCCTTTGTTTTATATTTGCTTCAGATTATTAAGGGTTGGGAAATAACAATATTTGTTATTTTTATGTGTTTGTATTTCAAAGGCACAAAATCTTTGTCAAAAAACATATTTTACATATAAGATCACTGTTGTATCATCAGAGAATGCTTCCCTGAATTCCATATTATCTGAAGAAGATCCTTTCCCAGTTATTCTTACAGTACCATGTCACCATTTCCAGTCCTATATTTGTTTTTTTTTCCCCCATTAGTTTGTCTTCCCCCAAGAGCTCATTAAAAGATCATCTTGCACAGTGCCTGGCACTCAATATTTGTTAATTGAAGTAATTGATGAATTTTTAAGCTTTCTGTAACATTTTTTTCAAAAATGAAATCCAGGCACAAGTGAAGTTCACAATGAATCTTTAATATTATGTACGGCAATTGAAATTGTATGAATATTCATTTTCAAAGAATCTTTTTTGAATAACATTCCCAGTTATGGTTAACTTGGTGATTAAGAGTATAGCTTCTGGAATCAAGACAGCCTGGATTCAAATTTGTTATCTTCTCTGAGTGCCAGTTTTGTAATTTATAAAATAGATTTAATAATGCCTACCTCATAGGGTCATTGTGGAGTAAATGAGATTTACACATGACCCTCTGTCACAATGCCTAGCACATGGTAAGTGCTTCATAAGAGGCAGTTATTTTGTGTTTATTGTTGTGGTGGTGTAATCATCATCATCATCATTTTCTGAACAGTATCCTGCTTCATACATTGAATCAGGGACCAACATTTCCAGGTATGAAAGCCCTAAAATTATATAAAACTCTAATATCCTCTGTGTTAGTTGCTAAAAATATACTGTTGGTTATAAGTTAACATTTTATTAAAGATACCAAAAAACAAACTTTTAGGAACAAAAAAATACCTGTTAGCCTCTCAGCTGAAACTACCGTCTTCCAATAAATCACCAAAATGACCAACACAAAGGGAAAGAGGAGAGACACACACTGTATGTTTTCTACACCATTTAGAAAACATGGAGTTGTTTCTTTGGCCACATACATGGGCATCTACGAGAAAGGTGATACAGTACACATCAAGGGAATGGGCACTGTTCAAAAAGGACTGCCCCACAAATGTTACCATGGCAAAACTGGAAGAGTTTACAGTGTTACCCAGCATGCTGTTGTCGTTGTGAGCAAGTAAAGGGCAAGATTCTTGCAAAGAGAATTAATGTACGGATTGAGCATATTAAGCACTCTAGGAGCCGAGATAGCTTCCTGAAGTGTGTGTAGGAAAGTGATCAGAAAAAGAAGGAAGCCAGAGAAAGCTACCTGGGTTCTGAGGCACAAGCCTGCCCCACCCAGACGAGCACACTTTGTGAAAGCAAATGGCAAGGAGTCTGAGCTGCTGGAACCCATTCCCTATGGATTCATGGCTTGATAGGTGTAAAAATAAATAAATAAAAGACCTCTGAACTGTTAAAATGTTTCTCTTAAATTGAGTAGAGTATGGTGTCCCCTCCCCAAAAGAAATACTTAAAGCAAAAACAAAACAAAACAAACACCTTGGTCAACATTATTGGCTTGTTAGCTTGTTCTAGGTAATTAGCCAATAAACTTTTTCAAAGGTGATAGAATATTTTGTAATCATGAAAAATTGGTTATATTTTTTGAGTCCCTGTGATACTAACACACATAAAAGAGATTGCTGGTTTTTATCTGTTTCACACTAAGAATTGTTGTTAGAGTTAAGTTGGCAAAAATCACTGAAAGAACCTGGTATCAGCATTGTGAAACTGTTGACAAGATAGACCATGATCTGGAATGCGTGCTCTGACAAAGTAATAACAATCCTTCTGTCAGTCTCATGAGTTGTTGTTTGCCTCATAATATTTAATCTTTGAATGTGCTTACTTTGAAGTGCAAAGATTAGTAACTAGAAAATACATATGGTTTAACAAAGTTGCATCTCCTCATAAGTTTAGGCCTTTTCATTTAGAAGTCTTAGGGACAGTGGACAGTCTCTTATGTTTTCATGGAAAACTGTAAAACTGAAATCTTTGTGCTTTTATTTGGCTCAGTGCATGACATGGTATTGCTTAAAGCCTTCAGAGATTGAGAATCTGCCAATACTTCAAATAATTTAGCTTAAACTGAGAATGAATCATATCCTCAGTTTCTTGTCTGTAGTTCTTCATGTTGTATGTAGATTGTTGTACATTTAAAAGTTATCAGCACAGACGGACAGTGATTGTAATGGGGTATGTGGGGAGGACTTGATAATAGGGGGCCTAGTACCATAATGTTGTTCAAGTGATTGTACATTAATGATACCAAAATAGAAAATAATAAATAAAAAAATAAAAACAGTTACTAAAAAAAGAAAAAAGTTATCAGTACAACTTTTTTTGTACTTTGCTTTTCTTTCTTGTTCCTAATAATGTTTGCTTTTTTAAAAAATCGAAACACTAAAGAGAGTTCCCTTCACCTCCCCCTTTGTGTAGAGCCTCTAAACTTCTGCAGATTTCAGTGACCAATCAGAACGGGAACAATCAGTCGTAGTATTATGATCTTAGATTTCTTAATTCTCAGCCCTTTCGTTGCTGCTGGCTGCTTAAGAGTATATACTTCACAAGTGCCAAACAAACCCTTTTTTAAAAAGTCATTCTTGGAGCTATTTCATTTGCTCAAATTTGGAGGAAGTCTGTTCTAATCACTGAGATATTGTTGGATAATCATTAAGTTAGTGTACTTCTGCCATGCACAGTGTGCCTTTAAAAGCTAACAATCTTGCTTTACTACCCTTGCCATAACCTTTCAGCTAAGTTCTTCAATGTTGTATTAGGATTTATCATGCCAGCATAATCAGACAAAGTTGGGAGTTAACTGGTACGGTTAACTACACCAATCTCTACTGCTAGATAACAGCTTCATGTAAATTTGTATTTCTTAAACAAATAACTTCAGAATATTTTATTTTTAATTTATTTAATGATTATTTGGTTTGCATAAATATCATCTTACTAGACACTTAACTATAAAGCTCCTATGTTTCTTTTACAGAAATTGGAATTGCTGTTTTTCTTGAATATGCCTGATTTAGTCCATTTTAAGCAGATTCTTGTGGATTTCTCAGTATTTTCCCAGTTTTTCCAAATTTTGAGTCACTTCACTGAGTTAAGACAGTGAAAACAAAAAGAACAAAAATCCCACCCCATATCCTTGATCTTAGATACACATTGAAATTGTTTACATTTTTAAGTAACTTTTTTATATCGTGAAAATATTTGCTTATCTGATCATACTTAAAAGGTGTAGAACATTGCAACAGAAAAACATTAGCTACCTTGCTGCAGATTTTAAATTGTATTTGATTAATAATGGGATAATAGACGATATACACTGAGCAGTTAGTATCTGTCTATGTTCTAAATGCTCTACAAATACTGACTAATCCTCAAAACTACAATGAAGTAGTTTGCTTCACTTGTTATCTCCTTTTTCAGATGAGGAAAATGGCTTCCGGAGTTTAAAGAAATTGCTCAGTGTCACACAAGCTAATAAATGTATTATGTGTGTATTTGTAATTAATGATGGAGCTGGGATTCAGACTCACAGAACATACTTACAACCATTGTGCTGTAGCCTTTGTATGTATTTGTTTGCTTGCATACATGCATCATCTTGCCTGCCTACCTGTTTGCTTTAATGGAGTAAGGGCTTCTACAGGGAATATTCTAGTTTGCCCCAGGGATTAAGGAACAAACAAAAGTAAACGGAGGAGTCTTTTTTTTTTTTAATTTGCTTTTTATTTTTATTTTATTTTATTTATTTTTTATTAAGGTATCATTGATATATACTCTTATGAAGGTTTCACAAGAAAAACAATGTGGTTACAACATTCATCCATATCATCGAGTCCCCCCAATACCCCATCGCAGTTACTGTCCATCTTTGTAGCAAGATGCCACAGAGTCACTACTTGTCTTCTCTGTGTTACACTGTCGTCCTCTTCACCTCCCCCCACAACATGTGAACTAATCATAATACCTCTCAATGCCCTTCACCCTCCCAAACCCCACCCCTATGGTAACCACTAGTCCCTTCTTGGAGTCTGTGAGTCTGCTGCTCTTATGTTCCTTCAGTTTTGCTTCATTGTTATACTCCACAAATGAGGGAAATCATTTGGTATCTGTCTTTCTCTGCCTGACTTATTTCACTGAGCATAATACCCTCTAGCTCCATCCATGTTGTTACAAACAGTAGGATTTGTTTCTTTCTTATGGCTGAATAGTATTCTGTTTTGTATATGTACCACCTCTTCTTTATCCATTCATCTATTGATGGACACTTAGGTTGCTTCCATATCTTGGCTGTTGTAAATAGTGCTGCAATAAACATAGGGGTGCATATGTCTTTTTGAATCTGAGAACTTGTTTTCTTTGGGCAGATTCCTAGAAGTGGAATTCCTGGGTCAAATGGTATTTCTATTTTTAGTTTTTTGAGGAACCTCCAAAATGGCTGAACTATCTTACATTCCCACCAGCAGTGTAGGAGGGTTCCCCTTTATCTGCATCCTCGCCAGCATTTGTTGTTTCTAGTCTTTTTGATGTTGGCCATCCTAACTGGTGTGAGGTGGTATCTCACTGTGGTTTTAATTAGCATTTCTCTGATAATTAGTGATGTGTAGCATCTTTTGATATGCCTGTTGGCCACCTGAACTTCTTCTTTGGAGAATTGTCAGTTCATACCCTCCATCCATTTTTTTTTTAGAGTGCTGAGTTCCATTTATTCCATCCTTATATCACAGCAGAGAAATTGCGTGAGTTCTTTATATATTTTAGATGTCAACCCCATATCAGATATGTCATTTATGAATATATTCTCCCATACTGGAGGATGTCTTTTTGTTCTACTGATGGTGTCCTTTACTGTACAGAAGCTTTTCAGCTTGATATAGTCCCACTTGTTCATTTTTCCTTTGTTTCCCTTGCCCGGGGAGATATGTTCATGAACAAGTCGCTCATGTTTATGTCCAAGAGATTTTTGCCTATGTTTATTTCTAAAAAGTTTTATGGTTTCATGACTTACATTCAGGTCTTTCATCCATTTTGAGTTTACTTTTGTGTTTGGGGTTCTCCCATCCATTTTTTAATTGAGTTATTTGCTTTTCAGGTGCAGAAGCGTGTGAGCTCTTTATATATTTTGGATGTCAGCCCCCTGTCGGATATGTCATTTGCAAATATATTCTCCCATACTGTAGGATGCCTTTTTGTTCTACTGATGGTGTCCTTTGCTGTACAGAAGCCTTTTAGCTTGACCCGTGTTTTCATTTTTGCTTTTGTTTCCTTGCCTGAGGAGATGCTGCAGGAAAAAGTGGCTCATGTTTATATTCAAGAGATTTTTGCCTATGTTTTCTTCTAAGGGTTTTATGGTTTCATGACTTACATTCAGGTCTTTGATCCATTTCAAGTTTACTTTTCTGTATGGGGTTAGACAATAATTCAGTTTCATTCTCTTGCATGTAGCTGTCCAGTTTTGCCAACACCAGCTGTTGAAGAAGCTGTCATTTCCCCATTGTATATCCATGGCTCCTTTATCATATATTAATTGACCATATATGCTTGGGTTTATATCTGGACTCTCCAGTCTGTTCCATTGGGCTATGGGTCTGTTCTTGTGCCAGTACGAAACTGTCTTGATTACTGTGGCTTTGTAGTAGAGCTTGAAGTGGGGGAGCGTAATCCCCCCAGCTTTCTTCTTCCTTCTCAGGATTGCTTTGCCTATTCGGGGTCTTTAGTGGGTTCCATATGAATTTTAGACCTATTTGCTCTAATTCATTAAAGAATGATGTTGATGTTTTGATAAGGATTGCATTGAATCTGTAGATTACTTTAGGCAGGATGGCCATTCTGACAATATTAATTCTTCCTGTCTATGAACATGGGATGTGTTTCCATTTATTGGTATCTTCTTTAATTTCTCTCATGAGTGTCTTGTAATTTTCAGGTTATATGTCTTCCACTTCCTTGGTTAGGTTTATTAGTAGGTATTTTATTCTTTTTGATGCAATTGTGAATGGAATTGTTTTCCTGATTTCTCTTTCTGCTAGTTCATCATTAGTATATAGGAATGCAACAGATTTCTTTGTATTAATTTTGTATGCTCTAACTTTGCTGAAATCATATACTAGATCTAGTAGTTTTGGAGTAGATTCTTTAGGGATTTTTATGTACAGTATCATGTTATCTGCAAAAAGTGACAGTTTGACTTCTTCTTTACCAATCTGGATGCTTTTTATTTCTTTGTCTTGTCTGATTTCCATGACTTGGACTTCCAGAACTATGTTGAATAAAAGTGGGAAGAGTGGACATCCTTGTCTTGTACCCAATCTTAAAGGAAAAGCTTTTAGCTTTTCATTGTTAAGTACGATGTTGGCTGTGGATTTGTCATATATTGCCTTTATTATGTTGAGGTACTTGCCTTCTATATCCATTTTGTTGAGGGTTTTTATCATGAATGTTGAATTTTGTCAAGTTCTTTTTCAGCTTTTATGGAGATGATCATGTGGTGTTTGTCCTTCTTTTTGTTGATGTGGTGGGTGATGTTGATGGATTTTTGAATATTTTACCATCCTTGCATCCCTTGAATAAATCCTACTTAATCTTGATGATCTTTTTGATGTATTTTTTAATTCGGTTTGCTAATATTTTGTTGAGTATTTTTGCATCTATGTTCATCAGGGATATTGGTCTGCAGTTCTCTTTTTTTTGTGGTATATTTGCCTAGTTTTGATATTAGAGTAATGCTGGCCTTGTAGAATGAGTTTGGAAGAATTCCCTCCTCTTCTACTTTTTGGAAAACTTTACAAGATGGGTATTAGGTCTTTACTAAATGTTTGATATAAAATTCAGCAGTGAAGCCATCTGGTCCAGGAGTTTTGTTCTTAGGTAGTTTTTTTTATTACCAATTCGATTTCTTTGCTGGTAATTGGTCTATTCAGATTTTCTGTTTCTTTCTGGGTCAGCCTTGGAAGGTTGTATTTTTACAGAAAGTTGTCCATTTCTTCTAGGTTATCCAGTTTGTTACCATATAATTTTTCACAGTATTCTCTAATAATTCTTTGTGTTTCGGTGGTGTCCATAGTGATTTTTCCTTTCTCATTTCTGATTCTGTTTATGTGTGTAGACTCTCTTTTTTTTTGACATGTCTGGCTATGGGTTTATCTATTTTGTTTATTTTCTCGAAGAACCAGCTCCTGCTTTCAAAGTTTCTTTCTGTTGTTTTTATTCTTCACAATTTTATTTATTTATACTCTAATCTTTATTACTTCTCTCCTTCTACTGACTTGGGCCTCATTTGTTCTTCTTTTTCTAGTTTTGTTAATTGTCAGTTTAGACTGTTCCTATGAGATTGTTCATATTTCCTGGGGTAGGCCTGTATTGCAATATATTTCCCTCTTAGCACGGCCTTCGCTGCATCCCACAGATTTTGTGGTGTTGAGTTATTGTTGTCATTTGTCTCCATATGTTGCTTGATCTCTGTTTTTATTTGGTCACTGAGCCATTGATTATTTAAGAGCATGTTGTTAAGCCTCCATGTGTTTGTGGGCCTTTTCATTTTCTTTGCGTAATTTATTTCTAGTTTCATATCTTTGTGGTCTGAGAACCTGGTTGGTACAATATCAATCTTTTTGAATTTACTGAGGCTCTTTTGTGGCCTAATATATGATCTATTCTTGAAAATGTTCCATGTGAACTTGAGAATAATGTGTATCCTGCTCCTTTTGGATTGAGTGTTCTGTAGATGTCCGTTAGGTCCAGCTGTTCTAATGTGTTGTTCAGTGCCTCTGTGGCCTTACCTATTTTCTGTCTGGTTGATCTGTCCTTTGGAGTGGATGGTGTGTTGAAGTCTCCTAAAATGAATGCACTGCATTCTATTTCCCCCTTTAATTCTGTTAGTATTTGTTTCACATATGTAGGAGCTTCTGTGTTGGGTGCATAGATATTTATAATGGTTATATCCTCTTGTTGGACTGACCCTTTATCATTATGTAATGTCCTTCTTTGTCTCTTGTGACTTTCTTTGTTTTGAAGTCTACTTTGTATGATACAAGTACTGCAAAGCCTGCTTTTTTCCTCCCTATTGTTTGCATGAAATATCTTTTTCCATCCCTTCACTTTTAGTCTGTGTATGTCTTTGTGTTTGAAGTGAGTCTCTTGTAGGGTGCATATAGACAGGTCTTGTTTTTTTATCCATTCTCTTACTTTGTGTCTTTTAATTGGTGCATTCAGACCATTTACATTTAGGGTGATTATCGATAGATATGTACTTAGTACCACTGTAGGCTTTGGATTCATGGTTACCACAGGTTCAAGGGTAATTTCCTTATTATTAACAGTCTAATTTAACTCACTTAGTATGCTATTACAAACGCAGTCTAAAGGTTCCGTTTTTTCCCTCCTCCTTTTTTTCCTCCTCCATTCTTTATATATTAGGTATCATATTCTGTACTCTTTGTCTGTCCCTTGACTGACTTTGTGGGTAGTTGGTTTGATTTTGCCTCTGCTAAGTAATTAATTTTTCTATCTACTGTACAGTCGTTTTATTTCCTCTGGTGACTGCTATTTAGCCTTAGGAACACTTCCATCTATAGCAGTCCCTCCCAAATACACTGTTGAGATGGTTTGTGGGAGGTAAATCTCAGCTTTTGCTGATCTGAAAATTGTTTAATCCCTCCTTCAAATTTAAATGGTAATCTTGCCAGATAGAGTATTCTTGATTCAAGGCCTTCTGTTTCATTGCATTAAATATATCATGCCACTCCCTTCTTGCCTGTAAGTTTTCTGTGGAGAAGTCCAATGATAGCCTGATGGGTTTTCCTTTGTATGTGATCTTATTTCTCTCTCTCGCTGCTTTTAATAGTCTGTCCTTATCCTTGATCTTTGTCATTTTAATTATTATATGTCTTGGTGTTGTCTTCCTTGGATCCCTTGTGTTTGGATATCTGAGCACTTCCATGGCCTGAGAGACCATCTCCTTCCCAGTCTGGGAATGTTTTCAGCAATTACCTTCTCAAAGACACTTTCTATCCCTTTTTCTCTTCTCCTTCTGGTTCCCCTATAATGCGAATATTGTTCTCTTTGGATTGGTCACACAGTTCTCTCAATATTCTTTCATTCCTAGAGATCCTTTTTTCTCTCTGTGCCTCAGTTTCTTTGTATTCCTCTTCTCTAATATCTATTCCATTTACTGTCTCCTCTTCTACATCTTATCTGCTTTTAAATTCCTCCATTGTGTGGAAATGCATCCCATGCTCTTGGCTAGGAAGAATAAATATTGTCAAAATGGCTATACTACCCAAAGCAATCTACAGATTCAACGCAATCCCTATCAAACTACCAACAGCTTTCTTCAATGAACTCGAACAAATAATTCTAAAATTCATATGGAACCACAAAAGACCCCGAATAGCCAAAGCAATCCTGAGAAGGAGGAATAAAACAGGGGAATTACGCTCCCTGACTTCAAGCTCTACTACAAAGCCACAGTAATCAAGACAATTTGGTATTGGCACAAAAACAGACCCACAGATCAGTGGAATAGAATAGAAAATCCAAGCATCAACCCAAACACATACAGTCAATTAATATTTGATAAGGGAGCCTTGGATATACAATGGGGAGATGACGGCCTCTTCAGCAGCTGGTGTTGGAAAAACTGGACAGCTACATGTAAGAGAATGAAATTGGACTACTGTCTAACCCCATAAACAAAGGTAAACTCAAGGTGGATCAAAGACCTGAATGTAAGTCATGAAACTATAAAACTCTTAGAAAAAAACATAGGCAAAAATCTCTTGGACATAAACATGAGCAACTTCTTCATGAACGTATCTCCCCAAGCAAGGGAAACAAAAGCAAAAATGAACAAGTGGGACTGTATGAAGCTGAAAAGCTTCTGTACAGCAAAGGACACCATCAGTAGAACAAAAAGACCTCCTACAGTATGGGAGAATATATTCATAAATGACGTATCCGACAAGGGTTGACATCCAAAATATATGAAGAACTCACGCACCTCAACAAACAAAAAGCAAATAATCCATTTAAGAAACGGGCAGAGGACATGAATAGACACTTCTCCAAAGAAGAAATTCAGATGGCCAACAGGCACATGAAAAGATGCTCCACATCACTAATCATCAGAGAAATGCAGATTAAAACCACAATGAGATATCACCTCACACCAGTGAGGATGGCCAACATCCAAAACACAAACAACAACAAATGTTGGCGAGGATGTGGAGAAAAGGGAACCCTCCTACACTGCTGGTGGGAATGCAAATTAGTTCAACCATTGTGGAAAGCAGTATGGAGGTTCCTCAAAAAACTCAAAATAGAAATACCATTTGGCCCAGGAATTCCACTCCTAGGAATTTACCCTAAGAATGCAGCAGCCCAATTTGAAAAAGACAGATGCACCCCTATGTTTATCGCACTACTATTTACAATAGCCAAGAAATGGAAGCAACCTAAGTGTCCATCAGTAGATGACTGGATAAAGAAGATGTGGTACATATATACAATGGAATATTATTCAGCCATAAGAAGAAAACAAATCCTACCATTTGCAACAACATGGATGGAGCTAGAGGGTATTATGCTCAGTGAAATAAGTCAAGCAGAAAAAGACAAATACCAAATGATTTCACTCATATGTGGAGTATAAGATCTAAGGAAAAAAAAAAACTGAAGGAACAAAACAGCAGGAGACTCCCAGAACCCGAGAACGGACAAATAGTTACCAAAGGGAAAGGGACTGGGGAGGATGGGTGGGAAGGGAGGGGTAAAGGGGAAGAAGGGACATTATGATTAGCAGATGTAATGTTCGGGGGGCACGGCAAGGGCTGTACAACCCAGAGAGGACAAGTAGTGACTCTATGGCATCTCACTAAGCTGATGGACAGTGACTGCAATGGGGTTGGGGGGGGGAACCTGATGAAGGGGGTAGTGTAATCACCATAATATTACTCATTTAATTGTAGATTAATGATATCAAAATAAACTAAAAAAAAAATTCCTCCATTGTGTGTTTCATTTCAGATATTGTATCCTTAATGATTGACTCTCCGACCTGTTTTCTTCCCTGAGTTCTTGAATATTTTTCTGTATTTCCATGAGCATGTTCATGATTTTTATTTTGAAATCTTCAGGAAGATTGATGAGTTCAGTTTCACTTGGCTATTTTTCTGGTGTTTGTGGGATTTTGGTTTGAACCAGGTTCTTTTGACGTTTCATATTTGTATATGGTGCCCTCTAGTGCCCAGAACCTCTACTCTCTGGAGCTGCTTGGCCCCTGGAGCCATGTCAGGGGTCGCAGGGGTGTTGGTGCCTGGGGGGAGTAAAGAGTTGTTTCCTGCTTTCTAGCTGCTCTGCCTGTCTCCATTGCCGGAACCAGTGTGCCGAGCGCTCAAGTCTAAAGCTCTATGCTTTGAGTTTGTAGTTGCTGTAGGCAGGGCCTCCCTTTGGCTGGCCTGACACAAGGGCAGGGGCTGCCGGTTTGCCAGCCAGTGCCGGACTCCCAGGAGGAAGGTGTAGCAGGGTACGTAGCAGGTTCAGGGGCTTCGAAACTGCATAGCCAGCCAGGGTGACGGAGCACCTAAAGCCCCTGAAAGTTCCCAACCTGCTGGGCAGAGTGCACCCAGACAATATTGTTCACCTGTCCTTTCTCCTAAGGAGCAAGCTCTGTGCAATCCTTTCCCTTTTAGCAGCTTTCTCGCTGTTAGGAAGTCTCAGACTGCCCACCTTGATTTTGTCTCAGAGTGGCTAGATGTGGATCCTTTTTTGACAAGCAGCTGGAATCTCAGTCTCTCCAGTGTTCTTCCTGTCTTAGCTTTGTAACCCCACTAATCTCCAGAGCACCATGCAATGTAGATTCGTGCTCCCAGAGCAGATCTGCAGTGCTGGGTGTTCAGCAGTCCTAGGCTTCCACCCCTTCCCACTCTATTTCTCTTCCTTCCACTGGTGAGCTGGGGTGGGGTAAGGGCTTGGGTCCCACCAGATCACGGCTTTGGTACATTACCCTGTTTCGTGAGATTTGCTCTTTTCTCCATGTGTATGCAGTCCGGCACAGCCTTGTTTCCTGTTAGTCTTTTAGGATTAGTTGTAGTAAGTATATTTTCATAGTATATGTGGTTTTGGGAGGAGGCCTCTGTCTCACCTCCCATGCCACCATCTTTAATCCCAAATGGGGGAGTCTTAAAACAAAATTTTTTTAATTGAAGTGTGTAATTCACATAAATATATATTCTTTTCATTAGTTTCAGATACACAATGTAGTGATTTAACAATCATATACATTATAAAAATGGTCACCACAGTAAGTGTAGTTACCATCTGTCACCATACAAAGTTATTGAAGTATTATTGACTATATTCCCTATTCTGTAACTATTCACCCCTGAAAGGAGGGTATCTTACTTTTTAATTTGTGCCTTTTATTTGTTAAAACAAATAGAGTTTTTAAAAACTAGAATTGTGAATTCATAGACATTTTCTCCATGTTGTATTTCCTATTTCTGGGAGAATAATTAGTGATTACCTCAGCATCTTAATGGATTGAAATTCCATCTGACTCACAGCAACGTCCCTTCTTAGGCCAGTCTCAAGAAACTTTGGGAGGAGCATATAACACTGAACAAGAAACTATTGTCCAGTTTCCTTACTTCAGCCCTTAAAGACTTGTGTGAGATTACCATGGGAAACTATAAGTTATCCCACCAAAATGTGGTACCTGAATATAATATTTTTCAGCACTGGTGAGATCAATTCCAGTTACTGTCAATGATCTCAATATCTAGCCACTGCCATGCCTGTCTGTTTAGTCTTGCCTTTGGCCTCATAACCACATTTTCCCTTATTCCCTGAACTAGTCTTTTTTTCATAATCTGCTTTTCTGTTTCTTTTCCTGTCTGTCTGGCCAAACTCTTTCATAACTTATTTGGGGATATGCTGTCTTGATGTTTGGCAGCCTTGAGTGAGCTCAGGTCCAGCTTTATTGGAGAGGAATGGCTGTGCTGCATTATGACCCTTCCTTTGAGGAGTGTTCTAGACACCTCTGGATTGAAAGTACAGCAGAAAACAGCTCTTTATTCCTGAAAATGATTGTTAAGGAAATATAATAATGATTCTTGTTCATTTTGGCCCTGGTCAGCCACAGACTGGAAAGCATGGAATCAAATAGAAATTTAACTATTTCTTTTCATTCCCATTAAATTACTTTAGTTCACAAGATCATTTCTAGTTTGCTCTAATACAGTATGTCCTTAAAGGTCATTCCTCCTTCAGTTTATCCTCTGAGATTACCATAATGTAATTGAGGTAAAAGCGCAGTAACTGAAGCAAATGATAATGAAATTGAAAACAAATGTTGGAAAGAGGAAACATATGAAAATAGTGGTTTTCATATTGGTCATTCTTCTCTAATAATAGGTGAATTTTTAGTGAAAGGAGGAATAATTGTAGAAAAAATTCATATAGCATAACAGAAAAAAATGTTTCTAATATCATTGCTAAGAGTGCTTTGTGAAAGTAACATTCTAGGATTTTATGAAGCTATATTAGTCTATTTGTCTTATAAATATTTTAAGTGTAGAATTTTATGCCATGAAAAAAACATACGTATGTCTTCCTTTTATCCATGATTTTAGTGAAAGACATAAATCCTGCCCACAAATGTATTCCAGTAATTTGTTCACTTACCCAAGATTTAAATGCAAGTGATACTAAATTTTGAAAAGTGTAGTTTGTTGTTACATGGCTTCTCTCCCCCCAACCCCCTCAGAGAGTCTGTTTATGATAAGGCAGAAATGGTGCTGTCAAATGGATATGTGCTGTTTCCTGATGGATAAATTTGAAGGGTATATTCCTTCATGAGATAAAAATTATCTTAAACATATTTAAAAATAAACAGAAGGCTTCTAGTGAAACAAAGATTCAATTGGGTAGAATATTTTCTGTTTTTATAATAAATCTGGACCACCAGTTACCTGCATAATAAATAGTTCATTTGACATAATATTTGCCACCAATCAGTTTTCACGGTTTTATTTTTTATTCACTGTATTCATAGGTGAATCCCTTGGTGACTTAATTGAAACACATTTTTTAAAGCTCATTTACCAGTTTCTGTAACACACAGCAAATTAGAAGGAGGTGGGGATGCCCTAAGCAGCACACCAACAGTAAGAAGTAACCGCTGACAACCTGAGAGGGAGGGAGAAACCAAAACACTTCCAATTAAACAGGCAGAACAGTCAGACTTATTTGGAGAAGTGGTTCTTAACCTTTGGGTTATGGACACCTTTGACATATCTGATGAAAGCTGTAGACTTTCTTCCCAGAAAGATGAAAAAACGTCAGTTTGCATTCAATGTCAGGGCATTCCTGGGTTCCCTGAAGCCCATCCTTGGGCCGTAGGTTTAAGAACCCATGATTTGGTAAAAGGGCAAATACCTTTACATACCTCAGTAGACTTTAAGAGCATGACTTTATGAGAGTTTATAGATAATGACAGTATATGGATAATTGAGTTAACAGAGGATGCTTAATTTTATACTGCATCTTTAATAGATACACATTTCTTCTTTGAGTTATTAAAAAAGATAACACATTTTCCACTTAACATTGATCCCATTATCTGAAACACTCAGTTTTCATTCCTCAAGGATTCTGGTTTGTGAAATGTTATTCTTCATTGGCATAAAATAAGCTACCACTTTAATCATTGGTGTCCTGGAGCCTTTTTATGCTAGTGAGGTTATGACCATCTCTTCCCACCACTGTAATCAGAGATGTCAAGTTGGTAGCTTGTGATCCACCATGGTGGGAGGTGTTTACAATGCTGAAGTGCTACCTACCATCAAGGCTTGCTCTGCCCTTATCTCCCAAGCTAGCTTTTAAACAATTACCAGTGTGTAACTAATTTTAATTACTCATTTAGCAAAAATGTTTTGAGTGCCAGACACTGTCCTAGGTTCCAAGGATAAATAAAGTAGTGAATAAAAGGTGTTCAATAAAGGAATAGTTTTTTCTAAAACGGTGAAAAATGTGGAGTCAAACAAAAGCAAATGGGTTTCCTTGCTGTAGAATCTTCAGACTCTTTTATGTACCTGTTATGCATTGTTAATCTCTAGGAAGAGAATATAGTAGGTATTATTTTCAATATTTAACCAAGGAGCTCTTTTTTTTCTTTTTTCATCATGTATTTATCTTTAGCATCTTCCAGAAATAGCGTTCTGCTCTGCAGCAGTCACATCCCAGATGTTAGGAATTCGTGGATGAAGGGCATTTACTCAAGTGAGGTAGGTCAGAGTTTGGCCAGAGCTTTTGAAGACAGACTTTCCCATCTGTTTTATAGGTGATTCATTTGTAGGTTGTGGATTGAATTATTTCATTGATGGTGTCCTGAACCATTCTATTGTATTTTCATTTCCAGTATTTAAAAGAAAAAGTGTTTTATATAATGAGAAAACATCATTCTTATAATTTTAGAAAAATGATGTCCCTTCTAATCTGCAGTTTCTAATTTGGGGACACATAATGGATGTTTATATGAAATTCTGTTTCACCTGCCCCCTGCTGCTAGATTTCTCCTCAGAACTGAGCATCTTCTGCTCCAGAGCCTTTCACTATAATGGGAGTTTCTGAAATCCCATTCATCTACCTTTTCACCTTCTTTTAGGCTGTGCTGTTTCTCAAAGTGTGATTGATGGACTGTTGCATTACAGTTACCTGGGTGGTTATGAAAATCATAGGTTCCTGGGTCTCACGTCACACCTGTTGCTTCCAAATCTGTTGTATGTGGAGCTCAAGAATCTAATTTAAGGCACATTTACAGTTTTTATTGACTTGTTTAATTTCCATGTTGAATTGTTTAAATGCCATTTTTGGTAGGTGTGTATTGTGTAGTATTTCTCGCTGTAGATGCTATTGGCATTTTGGCCAGGACTATCACTGTTTGTCACTTTGTAGGCACAACGGGTCATTAAAAAGTTTTTTGACTCCTACCTACCAAATGCCATTATCATCCCCAGTTATCAGAACAACCCAGAATGTCTTCACACATTTCTAGATACCTCCTTTCTATTGTATGGGGGTAGTATACTCCTTAATTAAGAATCACTTCTTTATACTAATTTTATTATTCTAAAAGTTACTCTCAGTAATTTAATACATTTATCTAACCTAAGACCCGGATTACTCACTAACTCTACACACTTCCTAAACAATACAAGACTGTTATCTTAAAGCACATTAATGTCAATCACACCTTCCCTTTTACATGCCATTTGTTCAATATTTGAGTTCTAGCTTTTTAAAAATTGCATTAATCAGACATTATTATTATTGTGTTCTACAGTCATCAGTGTTTGTTTATACTGTCCAAGGTGGACAATTTATTTGATTTTTGCTCCTTGCATTTTCAACTTGACTTCTGAGTCTTTTTTTATTCTGAAATTATACCTTTAGAAGAATGTATTTGGGTGCCTTTTAGTGGTAAACTCTCAGTTTTTGTCAAATACTTTTTTGTCCAATTTCTTAAATGATGTTTTTACTTGAGAATATAATTTTAAATTGACTTACTTTCTGTCAGCACAATATTATTCATATTTATTTCTCTGAGAAACCCAATTGTTCCTTTGTAGATCATGTGACTCCTTTTCTCTGACTGATTTTAAGGATCACCTCTTCGTCTTTGGTGTTTTGCAGTTTTGTATGATGTGTCTGGATGTAGATTTCCTTTTACTTATCCTCCTTAGGACTTGTGTCTCCTGAATCTGAGGTCTTAGGTCTTCTGTCCATTCTGGAAAAATTTCAGCCACTATCATTGTGAAATATTGCTGCTTCTGCATTTTTCCTAGTCTTTCTTTCTGAAACTCTAAATTAGATGTATGTTAATGTCTCCTTCATGTCATGATTTTATGAGATGAAATGATTTTAAGATGTCTCTTAATCTTTTGTTCATATCTTTATCTCTATATTTCAGGTCTGTTATCTGGTTTACTAATTCTGTGTCTGTATCTGCTCCAGTTAGCTTTTTTATTTCAGGGATTAAATTTGTTATTTCCAGAAATTCTATTAGGTCCTTTTTTCTTGTCTGCCAAGTCATTTTTGTTAGCTTGTTTCTGGCCCATGTATTTAATGCTTTCTTTTATTTCTATAAACTTTTAAAGCATACTTAACTGTAGTTTTATATTATGTATCTATTAATGCCAAAATTTGAATTTCCTAATTTAATTCTGTTGTTTATAGCTTTTGCTGCTCTGGTAGTTTTCTTTTGGGTATCTTAATCTCATATTTGATTAATATTAATATTTAGGAATCTCCTGGGGCATGGACTGAAGGTGTGTTTTGCTACAGAGAATTTGTAACTTTTTTTTGACAGATGCTTTATATTACTGTCAACCCAGGAACAACTTAAATTCATTTCTTGGTTTCAGGCTCCTGGTCTCTCAGAGAAGTATAAATTTATACTCAACTGAGAACATGCTTAAAATTATAAATTTTTGGAGGACCCCATTCTAGTGAAGGCCTGATACAGTTGTTTTTTATTCTTTCTTTGTCAGTGAACAGACCACCCTCCCCTTTCTCTGATGGGTGTGGCCTTTCAAGGGCATTGATGGTTTTATTTCAGTTGTCTTATTCCAACTTTTATCACATATAATAAAAATGAAACTTCAGGTCTCTAGATTGCAAATTTAAGCTGAGGTCGTGGCTTTAACGCCTGCTTACTACTCTTATATCATTAAATAAATGCGTTCAGTAGATGCTTTTTGAGCTAATTACTGTTTTCTCTTTGTTTTTGCCTTCTGTGGATTTCTTTGCTTGTTAGTTTAGCAGTGCACTTAGGAGAGTATTTGTTGTATCTTTTCTGCCATATCTAGGTATTCATAATGGCAGGGATTGTCATGTCCAGTCTAACGTATTTCCAAAATGAAAGCCTTGGTGATTTTTGTACACACTGGAATTTGAGCACTACTGGGCTAGAGATGCCGTTCCTCTTGTTTCTGTAGTAGGAGGTTGGACTTTGGTTACAGTTACCTGGTCCCTTATGTTTTCCCAAACTCGGTGCCACTGTTAAATTTTTTAAATAATTTATTTTGGTATCATTAATCTACAATTACATGTGCAATATTATGGTTATTAAACTACCCCCTTCATCAGATCCCCCCCACCAACCCCATTACAGTCACTGTCCATCAGCATAGTGAGATGCTATAGAATCACTACTTGTCTTCTCTGAGTTGTACAGCCCTCCCCGTGCCCCCCCCAACATTACATCTACTAATCATAATGCCTCTTTTTCCCCCTTATCCCTCCCTTCCCACCCATCTTCTCCAGTCCCTTTACCTTTGGTAACTATTAGTCCGTTCTTGGGTTCTGTGAGTCTGGTGCTGTTTTGTTCCTTCAGTTTTTTTCTTTGTTCTTATACTCTACATATGAATGAAATCATTTGATACTTGTCTTTTTCCCCTTGGCTTATTTTGCCACTGTTAAATTTTATCCATATGATTAGTTAATTGACATCTGTGACTTGCTGATTACCATTTGAAAGTGTTATTGATATGAAACAAGTCCATTTTGATTTCCAAACAATTTAAAAATTAAAATTTGAAGTATAATTTATTAATATGTTGTCTTATCATTTACAGATTATTTTTTACATGTATATTCAGTCATTTAAAAAGTTAGTGTGATAGTCGCAATCTTTTTTCTTTTTTGAAACTAACATTAGATAGTCAGGAATTTAGATCTTTAATCATCAGGTTTCAAGAAACAGAGTCATTCAAGTTA
The DNA here is from genome assembly GCA_032199065.1 of Smutsia gigantea. Taxonomy (NCBI): domain Eukaryota; kingdom Metazoa; phylum Chordata; class Mammalia; order Pholidota; family Manidae; genus Smutsia; species Smutsia gigantea. Next base: position 185,273 of record JAVSCE010003185.1, on the reverse strand, counting down.
ACTCAAGAAAAGAGAGGCTGTTGTAAAAGTACATGTGATATGGAACTGGAAAGTTGTTAGGAACTCAAGGCGTCTTTGGAGATCTGTTCCTTTTTTGTGGTCTCTTATTATTTTTTCTCTATTTGTTCTGTCCTTGGCTTTTTATTTATTGACTGTCTCCTCATTTTATCTTTTCTGTTTCTTCAAAACTTCACTTTGCCCAAGATCCTGCTTGCTAAGACAATAGTATGGTTTAATGACATCGTTTTTACAGTGGGTTACATTGCATAGTGGTCCTATTTTTCAGTATTTCCAAGTTCAGAGTTGTTAGAGCTTTTAGAGCTATGATGTCTAATACAGTTTTCACTAGCCATATATGGCTGCTAAAATCAAAATTAAAATTATATATAGAATCTGTATATATATTAAGTATAAAACACTGATGAAAGATAATCAAAGAAAACCTAAATAGAGAGTAGTGCTCATGAATTAGAGGACTTTATGTAGTAAACAAGTCAGTTCTCTCCAAATTGATCTGTAGATTTAATGCAGTTCTAATCAGAATCACAACAGGATTTTAAAAATAAATATAGACAAGCTGATTCTAGAATTTATAGGGAAAAGTAAAGGATCTTGAATAGTTAAAGCAACTTTGAAAAAGAAAAATAAATTTAGAAGAATCACATCTTATTTTTAAGACTTTCTGTAAAGCTACAATAATCAAGACTGTCTGTGGTACTGGTAAGGATAGACACAAAATCAGTGGGTCAATGTAGAATTCAGAAATAGACCCTCACAGATATAGCCAGTTGATTTTGACTGTAAAGGCAGTTCAGTGGAGGAAAGATAATCTTTTCAACAAGTAGTATTGGAACAGCTGGACATGTACATGCAAAAAGAAAAAAAAGAACCTCTACCTAAATATCTTAAACAAAAATTAATTCAACATGTTTCATAAATCTAAATTTAAAACTTGTTCTTTTAGGAGAAAATCTTAAAAGATTTGGGGATAAGCAAAAATGTCTTGGATACCAAAAGCACAATTCATAAAAGAAAACAGTTGATAAAGTGGAAAACTTGAGCTCTATGTATTAGAGCTAGGATTGCCATTACAAAACACCCAGACTGGGTGGCTTAAAACAATTGAAATTTTATTTTCTTGTACTTCTGGAGACTAAAAGTCCAAGATCAAGGTGTTGGTAAGATTGGTTTCTCCTGAGGCCTCTCTCCTTGGATTGTAGTTGGCCACCTTCTTGCTGTGTTCTCACACGGCCTTTTCTCTTTGCATGCACATCTCTGGTGTCCCTTCCTCCTCTTATAAGAACACTGTTGGATTAGTCTTGCTGGATTAGAGTTCACCCATATTACTTCATTAACCTTAATTACCTCTAAAGGCTGTCTCCAAATATAGATATAAGGGATTAGGATTTCATAAAAACTTTGGGAGGCACACAGTTCAGTCCATTAACACTCTGTGAAAGACATTATTAAGACATAATGAAAAGACTGCTGTAGACTGGCAGAAAATATTTGCAAATCATATACCTGATAATGAACTCTTAAAACTCAACAGTAAGAAAATAAACATCCCAGTTAAAATACAGACAAAAGATTAGAACACACTTCATCAAAGGATGGCAAATAGGCACATGAATAGATGTTCAACATCATTAGCCACTAGGGAAATGCAAACTAGAACCACTATGAGATACCATTACACACCTGTTAGAGTGGCTAAAATAAAAAGTAGAGTACCACCTACTGGAAAGGATGTGGAACAACTGGAACTCTTATGCATTGCTGCTGGAAGTGAGCAATGGTACAGTCCCTCTAGAAAGAGTTTGACAGTTTTTTCTGAAATGAAACAGAGCTACCATATAAACCAGTCCCACTTCTGGATGCTTTTATAACCTGTACACAAATGTTTATAGCAGCTTGATTCATATTTACCAAAAACTGAAAATAATCACTATTTCCTCCCACTAGTAGTGAATAACTGTGGTATATCCATACAGGGAATACTACTCAACAGTAGAAAAGAGCAAACTAATGATAACACGTAGCAACTTGGTGAAAGAAGACAGTCTCAACAAGTTACATAAGGAGTGATTTAATTTATATGAAATTCTTGAGAGGATAATGCTGTAGTGGCAGAAATCAAATCAGTGGTTTCCCGGGGTCGATGTGAGGGGAGAATAAAACTTCCAAGGGAGCTTTCACAGAGATGAAACTTTCCTGTTTTGGCGTGGTGGTGGAGATGCATACACAAATCTGTATGTGTGTTAAAGGTACTAGAACAATAGTTTTCAAAGTCTGTTATTTTTCAATTATAAGATAAATAAGGCCTGGGGATGTAATGGACATCATGGTGACCCTTAGTAACTACTGTAATGTATATTTGAAAGATACTGAGAAAAGATCTTGGAACTTCTCATCACAAGAAAAACAATTTGTGACTCTGTGATGATGAATGTTAAACTCATTGTGGTAATCATTTTGCAATACATACATATCAAATCATTATGTTGTACACTTAAAACTTGCACAGTGTATCTGTTAATTATATTTAAATTTAAACCCCCCAATTTAAATATTTTAGTGTATATATAAACAATGAAATAAAATTCATTTCTTCAGTTGTACTAGCACATTTCAGTTGATCAATAGCTACCTGTGGCATGAGGCCACTTTATTGGACAGTGCAGATAAAGAACATTTCCATCATTGCAGAAAGTTCAGTTGGATAGTGTTGTTTTAGAGGGGATCAGCCAGTTTTTCCTGTAAAGGGCCAGATAGTGAGTACTTCAAGTTTTGTGGGCCATGTGGTCTTTATTTCATCTACACAATGCTGTTGAGTATTATGAAAGCATCCATAGACAATACTTAAGCAAATGGACATGGCTGTGTTCTAGTAAAACTTCATTTATAAAAACAGGCATGTTTGCTGACCCCGACTTTAGAGAATCTGATTGGCTAATTTCCTTTTTTTATATCAGCTCAGTGTTTATTGGTAGAGTGACCTTAAATTTTATTATCCAAAGTAAATAAAATTTTAATTATAATTTTGACAGTGAAAGTGGCCACTATTAATAATTCTGCTCGGACAGATAAAACTGGGAGTGTCTTGGGCAAGCGAGGGATGTGTGTCACCTTGGCTATCAGTCTCTGTGTTTTGGTTGTCCTTGTGGTAGGCTCATTCCTAGTCCAAGTTAACTGTGGAAAAATAAGCAAAACTATTCCTTCAGCAGGAGCCACCGGTTAACCATTTCCCTCTAAAAGGGAATATTTATGTGGGAGGCACCCTGAGGTTTGGCCCATCCAATACACTCAAAATATAGCCTATGTTTTCTGTCCCTGTTCCTTTGCACATACTTTTCTTCTATGTCCTCTTTTCCTTTCCTGTTTTGTGTTGTAATCCAGCCCATCTCTCAAACCTCTGCTTAAATGGTATCTCCTTCATAAAGCCAACCCTTTAACAGCTCTTTCAGACTCAGAAGTTGGTATTTATATTTTATAAAACTCAAGGCACAGTGCCTTAGACCAGGTCCCCAAATATGGCTGACCATCACCACCTCAGTAGCTTTTAAATACAGATTCCTAGGTCCATTCTAACTTTGTTGATTCAAAAACACCAGTGGTGGTGTTTTTTGTTGTTTTGTTTTTAATTTCCTCATAGAATTCTTATATAATCAGCCAACTAGTTCAGTATTTGGAATCTGTTAATTTAGACTTAAATTATTTGATGTAAATATTGACTTCTAAAATTAAAAGGAAACTTAGAAATAGTCTCCATTTTCTTGTTTTGAAACTGTAGGGAGGCAGTTGGGGAGAAAAAGGAAACTACAGAGCCAGGACAGAAGTTTGTGTTTCTTCACTCCCATTTCAGAACCATACTTCATATTCACATTGGATAGCCCCATCTGAGTAGTAAGCTTTGAATACCTGGGGATGCTTGGTACATAGTAGGTAGTCAGATTTTTCATTAATCATGACTATCTGTACTCACTTTATACAATATTAAGCACATTTTTTGCCTCTTAAAGAGTTTGCTTCTTAATTATGTTGTTTGTTTGCTCTGTTACACTCAAGGAATAGTTTTCTGATAGAGATAACTCAGCAATCAGCACAAAAGCATAACAGAAAAATCCTCTTCCAAACTAGTTCTAATATGTTTGTCTTCTGAAAGGCTGACTGAACCAAACTGAATTATGGGACAGCTTTGAAATGTAGTAATTTCTAAAAGCCCCTCTGAACTAAGGTCAGTCCTAGATCTGCAAGATTTTTCTCACTACACTCACTCCCATTTAGAAAGCTTACCCAGGATCTCTGGGAGTGTGTGTGTGTGTGTGTGTGTGTTAGAAAAAGGCTCATGGAAAGTGATAATAACTTAGATGAGCTCTAAAGGAGGGTAAGCATTTGTCTAGGCTGTATGTGTCCAGAGGCAAAAGTGTGGATAGCATTGGGAATGGCAAGTTGTTTAGTTTGGCCAAAGCATAAAGTGCAAATTTGGGAATGACTGGAAGTACTAGACAGAGGCCAGATTCACAACTAGAAATCTACATGCAAAAGAATGAAATTGGATCCCTACCTGACACTACACAAAAATTTACTCAAAATGGATCATAGACCTGAACAGATGAGTTAAGCTATAAAACTCTTAGAAGAAAACATAGGGAAAAAAAAACATTTGTGTGGCCTTGGGTAAGGCAGTGGTTCTGAGCTACAATACCAAAAAGCACAAATAACAAAAAACATTTAAGTCAGATTTCATCAAAATTAAAATCTTTTGTGCTTCAAAGAACACCATCAAGAAAATGAAGACAACTCCACAGAATGGAAATATTTGCAAATCATGTAACTAATAAGAGACTTATATCAGGATCTATAAAAGAACTCTTTATGAGTCAACAGTAAAAAGGCAACACAATTAAAAATGGGTAAAGATCTCAATAGACATTTCCCCAAGGAAGATATTCATATGGCCAGTAAACATGAAAAGATGCTCAACATCAGTCATTAGTGAATTGCAAGTCAAATCACAATGAGATACCACTTCATACCTCCTAAGTTAGCTAAAATAAAAAAGGTAAAACAAATATTGGGCAAGAATGTGGAGAAATTGAAACCCTTATTGTTAGTGGTAATAAAAAATGGCGCAGTCACTTCGGAAAAAAGTTTAACAGCTCTTCAAAAAACTACAGTTACCGTATGATTCACTGGTACCACTCAGCTCTGTACCCAAGAGAATTGAAAATATAGTTCTGCACAAAAATGTATACACTAATTAATGTTCATAGTAATACTATTTATAATAGAGAAAAAGTGGAAACATCCCAAATACCCTTCAGCTGATAAATGGATAAAAAAATAGAATATTATTCAGCAACAAAAGGAATAAAGTACTAGTACATGATACAGCATGGATGAACCTGAAAACCTTATGCTCGGTGAAAGAAACTAGTCAAAAAGAACCACATTTGTAGGGTCCTATTTATATGAAATAACCAGAATAGTCAAATTCATAGAGATGAAAAGTAGATCAGTAGTTAATTGTCAGGAACTGGAAGAGAAGGGGTAGGGAGTGACTGCTAATGTGTCTGGAGTTTCTTTTTGGGGTGATGAAAATGTTCCAAAATTAGATAGTAGTGATGGTTACATATCTCTGAATTATACTAAAAATGGATTATACATATTAAAAGGGTGAACTTTACAGTTTGTGAATTATATCCTAATAAAACTGTTATAAAAAGTGCTATATTTAGTGAAAAATCTAAGTTCTGACAGGGATTTTGAATTTTGTCTTTAAAACAATGGTGTATACTCCAGAGGAGTTTTAAACTCAAGAATGACATGATCTGAATATCCCTTTCAGAGCATGTGATTAGTAGTGGTCAAGTCAATGATGTGGCAGAACACTACTAGGTCTAAATGCTTAGAATATTTATATTCAATTTTTGCCCTGAACAAGTCTAAAATTTTACATTACTGACACTGAATTAGAAATTTTTAACTTTATACATGGTAATATTTTACATTGTTTACCTTGCTCTCATTTTTTCCTAATAAATTGCTCTAGGTGATTGAGAAAAATAATAGCAATTACTGACTTTTAGAGATAATATTAATCTTTAAGTTTACCTCTGTGTAACCTTGACTGCCATAAATTTATAGGCAGAAAAATATGATTTACTATAGCCAGAAGACCAAGCTTCTTGAATCATAATGCTTTTAAAGACCTGTCATTAGTAAACTTATATTTTGTTGCAGAAAAGCTCAGAAATTCGTTTCCTGAGGGTTTTTTGTGTTCATTTTCTTCCCTTTTTTTTTTGTATTATCTTAATTCTTTGCAATTACATATTAGAAAATATTTAAGAAGGCAAAAAGGGCAGCAATCATTTTAGCAATCTTGTTTTTTTATTGACTAAAAAACCATAATTTTAAATCTCTTTTACTATACTTTAGAGAATTCTGGACTGATTTAAATTTTGAAAAAATTGTATTCCTAAATCAAGCTTACAGTAAATATTGGTTTTAGTAAACTCCTTATCAGTAGTTTATTGTCAGAGTTTTTCTGTTAAATGTGTGCTGGTGTTAACTATTAGTAAATCTATTTATAGAAGAGTACATTGTGTACAGTAGCCATTTTGGACACTTTGTGTAACTTGTTTTATCAGTAGAGAGTGTGCCCTCTTGTGGTTAATTGGGAACAAAATTAACTGTAAAAATAAACACCCTAGCTTTCTCTGAGTTCGTATTTTTTCTGCTGTTCCATAATGGAATCACCCATACTGTGAATTTCTTTTCAATAAACAGAAAATAAAACTATGGCAGAATTTTTAAGTGGAGAACTGTGAATTGGAGAGAGTAGCATCCTGTCTTATTATTTGGACAAGTGCTAAAAAAGATGGGGTTAAAGGACAGACTATCAGAGAAGAGCCTAACAGAGAAAAGATACCAAAGTGTGAAGAAACACAAGTAGTTATAATAGTGTTTGAGATTTATGACTAATGTTGATGTGATATACCTAAATAATTTGCAGGTACACTCTGCTTCCCCTTATAAATGCTCCCAGAATGATACTCTCATTTTATTTCTATTTCATTATATATACACACACGTATATTATATATGTAAAATATATAATATCTACTAGTAATATATATATCTTCACATCCTAGGGGAGGGAATAAATACTTATATGCAACTACTTGAAATGTCTATCTCATTTAATGGAAATTAACTTAGTTTGAAATAATTGTTCAAAGCTGTTTTGTACTGCCTATAGTAAGTTGGCATTACAAGTGTTTATTAATTATGGGTTTTTTTTCCTTAATTTGTATGAGGAAACCTTTTAAAACTTTGGTTTTTCTTTGCATCAAAAGGTTAAATTTTTTTTTAGTAATTTTTTTCAATATATATATTTTTATTCTGCTATTATTAATATACAATTATATGAGCAACATATGGTTACTAGACTCCCCCTATTATCAAGTCCCCACAACATACCACATTGCAGTCACTGTCCATCAGTGTAGTAGGAAGTTATAGAATCACTACTTGTCTTCTCTGTGTTATACTGCCTTCCCCATATCCCGACTCCCAACCCCACCCCGCTACATTATGTGTGCTAATTGTAATAGCCCTTTTTCCCCCTTATCCCTCCCTTCCACCCAACATCCCCAGTCCCTTTCCCTTTGGTAACTGTTAGTCCATTCTTGGGTTCTCTGAGTATGCTGCCGTTGTGTTCCTTCAGTTTTTTCTTTGTTCTTAACTCCACAGATGAGTGAAATCATTTGATACTTGTCTTTCTCTGCCTGGCTTATTTCACTGAGCATAATACCCTCTAGCTCCATCCATGTTGCAAATGGTAGGATTTGTTTTCTTCTTATGGCTGAAAAATATTCCATTGTGTATATATACCACATCTTCTTTATCCAGTCATCTACTGTTGGCCACTTAGGTTGCTTCCATTTCTTGGCAATTGTAAATAGTGCTGTGATAAACATAGGGGTGCATATGTCTTTTTCAAAGTGGGCTGCTGCATTCTTAGGGTAAATTCCTAGGAGTGAAATTCCTGGGTCAAATGGTATTTCTATTTTGAGTTTTTTGAGGAACCTCCATACTGCTTTCCACAATGGTTGAACTAATTTGTATTCCCACCAGCAGTGTAGGAGGGCTCCCCTTTCTCCACATCCTCGCCAACATTTGTTTGTGTTTGTCTTTTGTATGGTGGCCATCCTAACTGGTATGAGGTGATATTTCATTGTGTTTTTAATTTGCATTTCTCTGATGACTAGTGATGTGGAGTATCTCTTTATGTACCTTTGGCCATCTGAATTTCTTCTTTGGAGAAGTGTCTGTTCAGCTCCTCTGCCCATTTTTATAGTGGATTATTTGCTTTTTGATTGTTGAGGTGCGTGAGCTTTTTATATAATTTGGATGTCAGCTCCTTATCAGATATGTCATTTATAAATATATTCTCCCATACTGTAGGATGTCTTTTTGTTCTGATGGTGTCCTTTGCTGTGCAGAAGCTTTTTAATTTGATATGGTCCCACTTGTTCATTTTTGCTTTTGTTTCCCATGCACAGGGAGATATGTTCATGAAGAAGTTGCTCATGTTTATGTCCAAGAGATTTTTGCCTATATTTTTATCTAAGAGTTTTGTGGTTTCATGACTTGCTTTCAGATCTTTGATCCATTTCGAGTTTACTTTTGTGTACGGGATTAGACAGTAATCCAGTTTCATTGTCTTACATGTAGCTGTCCAGTTTTGCCAACACCAGCTGTTGAAGAGGTTGACACTTTCCCATTGTATATCCATGGCTCCTTTATCATATATTAATTGACCATATATGCTTGGGTTTCTATCAGGGCTCTCTATTCTGTTCCGTTGGTCTATGGGTCTGTTCTTGTGCCAGTACCAAATTGTCTTGATTACTGTAGCTCTGTAGGAGAGCTTGAAGTCAGGGAGCATAATTCCCCCTGCTTTATTTTTCCTTCTTAGGATTGCTTTGGCTATTCAGGGTCTTTTATAGTTTCATATGAATTTTAGAACTATTTGCTCTAGTTCATTGAAGAATGCTGTAGGTATTTTGATAGAGATTGCATTGACTCTGTAGATTGCTTTAGGCAGGATGGCCATTTTGACAATATTAATTCTTCCTAGCCAAGATCATGAGATCAATTTCCATTTATTAGTGTCCTCTTTAATTTCTCTCAAGAGTGTCTTGTAGTTTTCAGGGTATGGGGTCTTTCACTTCCTTGGTTTGGTTTATTCCTAGGTATTTTATTTGTTTGGATGCGATTGTGAATGGCATTGTTTTCCTGATTTCTCTTGCTGCTAGTTCATCGTTAGTGTATAGGAATGCAACAGATTTCTGTGTATTAATTTTGTATCCTGCAACTTTGCTGAATTCAGATATTAGTTCTAGTAGTTTTGGAATGGAGTCTTTAGGGTTTTTTATGTACAGTATCATGTCATCTGCAAATAGTGACAATTCGACTTCTTCTTTACCAATCTGGATGCCTTGTATGTCTTTGTTTTGTCTGATTGCTGTGGCTAGGACCTCCAGTATTATGTTGAATAAAAATGGGGAGAGTGGGCATCCTTGTTCCCAATCTTAAAGGAAAAGCTTTCGCTTCTCGCTGTTACGTATAATGTTGGCTGTGGGTTTGTCATATATTGCCTTTATTATGTTGAGCTACTTGCCCTCTATACCCATTTTATTGAGAGTTTCTATCATGAATGGATGCTGAATTTTGTTGAATGCTTTTTCAGCATCTATGGAGATGATCATGTGGTTTTTGTCTTTCTTTTTGTTGATGTAGTGGATGATGTTGATGGATTTTCTTATGTTGCACCATCTTTGCATCTCTGGGATGAATCCCACTTGATCATGGTGGATGATCCTTTTGATGTATTTTTGAATTCTGTTTGCTAATATTTTGTTGAGTAGTTTTGAATCTATGTTCATCAGGAATATTGGTCTGTAATTTTCCTTTTTTGTGGTGTCTTTGCCCAGTTTTGGCATTAGAGTGATGTTGGCCCCGTAGAATGAGTTAGGGAGTATTCCCTCCTCTTCTACTTTTTAGAAAACTTTAATGAGGATGGGTATTAGGTTTTCACTGAATGTTTGATAAAATTCAGCAGTGTATAACTGTCTGGTCCAGCGGTTTTGTTCTTAGGTAGTTTTTTGATTACCAATTCAATTTCCTTGCTGGTAATTGGTCTATTCAGATTTTCTGTTTCTTTCTGGGTCAGCCTTGGAAGATTGTATTTTTCTAGAAAGTTGTCCATTTCTTCTAGGTTATCCAGTTTGTTACCATTTAATTTTTCATAGTATTCTCTCATAATTCTTTGTATTTCTGTGGTGTCCATAGTGATTTTTCCTTTCTCATTTCTGATTCTGTTTATGTGTGTAGACTCTCCTTTTTTCTTGATATGTCTGGCTATGGGTTTATCTATTTTGTTTATTTTCTCAAAGAACCAGCTCCTGCTTTCCAAGTTTCTTTCTATTGTTTTATTCTTCTCAATTTTATTTATTACTGCATTAATCTTTTTATGTCCGTCCTTCTGGTGACTTTGGGCCTCATTTGTTCTTCCTTTTCTAGTTTCATTAATTGTGAGTTTAGACTGTTCATTTGGAATTGTTCTTCTTTCCTGAGGTAGGCCTGTATTGCAATATATTTCCCTCTTAGCACGGCCTTCGCTGCATCCCACAGATTTTGTGGTGTTGAATTATTGTTGTCATTTGTCTCCATATATTGCTTGATCTCTGTTTTTATTTGGTCATTGATCCATTGATTATTTAGGAGCATGTTATTAATCCTCCATGTGTTTGTTGGCTTTTTCATTTTCTTTGTGTAATTCATTTCTAGTTTCATACCTTTGTGATCTGAGAAGCTGGTTGGTACAATTTCAATCTTTTTCAATTTACCAAGGCTTCTTTTGTGGCCTCGTATATGATCTATTCTTGAAAATGTTCCATGTGCTCTTGAGAAGAATGTGTATCCTGTTGCTTTTGGATGGAGTGTTCTGTAGATGTCTGTTAGGTCCATCTGTTCTAATATGTTGTTCAGTGCCTCTGTCTTTTTGCTTTTCTGTCTGGTTGATCTCTCTTTTGGAGTGAGCGGTGTGTTGAAGTCTCCTAAAATGAATGCATTGCATTCTATTTCCCCCTTTAATTCTGTTAGTATTTGTTTCACATATGTAGGTGATCCTGTGTTGGGTGCATAGATATTTATAATAATTATATCCTCTTGTTGGACTGACCCTTTTATCATTATGTAATGTCCTTCTTTGTCTTTTGTGACTTTCTTTGTTTTGAAGTCTTATTTTGTCTGATACAAGTACTGCCACTCCTCCTTTTTTCTCACTGTTAGTTGCATGAAATATCTTTTTCCATCCCTTTACTTTCAGTCTGTGTATGTCTTTGTGTTTGAAGTGAGTCTCTTGTAGGCAGCATATAGATGCGTCTTGTTTTTTTATCCATTCAGTAACTCTGTGTCTTTTGATTGGTGCATTCAGACCATTTACATTTAGGGTGATTATCCATAGGTACGTACTTATTGCCATTGCAGACTTTAGGTTCGTGGTTATCAAAGAAAGGTTCAAGGGCAATTCCCTTACTACCTAACAGTCTAATTTACTTCGTATACTATTACAAGCACAACCTAAAGGTTCCTTTTTTTTTCCTTCTTTTTCTTCCTCCTCCATTCTTTGTATGTTATGAGTCATATTCTGTACTCTTTGTCTTCCCTTGGGTGACATCTTTTTAGCCTTAGGAATACTTCCATCTATAGTAGTCCCTCCAAAATGGACTGTAGAGGTGGTTTGTGGGAGGTAAATTCTCTCAGCTTTTGCTTATCTGAAAATTGTTTAATCACTCCTTCAAATTTAAATGATAACCTTGCCGGGTAAAATATTCTTGGTTTAAGGCCCTTCTGCTTCATTTTGTAAAATATATCATGCCACTCCTTCTGGCCTGTAAGGTTTCTGTTGAGAAGTCTGATGATAGCCTGATGGGTTTTCCTTTGTATGTGATCTTTTTTCTCTCTCTAGCTTCTTTTCAAAGTCTGTCTTTATCCTTGATCTTTGCCATTTTAATTATTATATGTCTTGACGTTGTTTTCCTTAGGTCCCTTGTGTTGGGAGATCTGTGCACCTCCATGGCCTAAGAGACTATCTCCTTCCCCAGATTGGGGAAGTTTTCAGCAATTACCTCCTCAATGAGATTTTCTATCCCTTTTTCTCACTCTTCTTTTGGTACCCCTGTAATGCGACTGTTGTTGTGTTTGGATTGGTCACACAGTTCTCCCAATATTCTTTCATTCTTAGAGATCCTTTTTTCTTTCTGTGCCTCAGCTTTTTTGTATTCCTCTTCTCTAATTTCTATTCCATTTACTGTCTCTTCTACTACATCTAATCTGCTTTTAAATCTTTCCATTTTATGTTGCATTTCAGATACGGCATTTCTTAATGATTGAATCTCCAACTTAAATTCGTTCCTGAGTTCTTGAATATTTTTCTGTACCTCCATAAGCATGTTTATAATTTTTATTTTGAATTCTCTTTCAGGAAGATTGGTGACTTTCGTTTCATTTGGCCCTCCTTTGGGGTTTGTGAGATTTTGGTCTGAACCATGTTCTTTTGTCGTTTCATATTTCTATGTGTTGCCCACCAGTGCCCAGAAACTCCAGTCTCTGGAGCTGCTCAGCCCCTAGAGTGAGGTTGGGGGTCATAGGGGTGCATAGCTGGTGCTTGGGGGGAGACAAGATCTGTTTCCTGATTCCTGTCTGCAGTGCCTGTCTCCAGTGTCAGAGCCACTGGGCCAATCACAGACGTGTAAACCTCTGTGTTTTGCATCTCTTGCTGTTGTAGGCGGGGCCTTGCTGTGGTTGGCCTGACACCTGCACAGTGACTGCTGGTTTGCAAGCAGGTGCCTGCAGGCCAGTTGGAAGGCACAGCAGGCTGTGTGTCACAGTGCTGGGCCTCCGAGCTGAGTAGGCAGCCATGGGGATGGAGCACCTGAAGCTCCCCAAAGTTCCCAACCACCTGGACAGAGCGCACCCAGACAACCTTGTCCAGTTCTCCCTTCTCCCGCAAAGCAAGCTCCATGCAAACCCCACCCCTTCAGCAGCCCTCTCCCTGCTAGGAAGCCTCTCAGACTGCCTGCCTTTCCTCTGACACAGAGCGGCCGGGTGTGGATCCCCTCCTCCACAATGGCTGGAATGTCAATATCTCAAGCAGTCCGCCTGTCCAAGCCCTCCAACGCCCAGAGCACCACACACTATAGGATTCTGCTCACAAGCAGATCTCCAGGGCCAGGTGTTCAGCAGTCCCGGTCCTCCATCCCCTCCTCCACTCCATTCCTCTTCTGCCCGTGAGCTGGGGTGGGGGAAAGGCTTCCGTCCTGCCAGATTAAGGCTTTCATATGTTACCCTGTTTCATGAGGTCTGCTCTGTTTATGAGTTCTGTTTGCAGTCTGGTTCAGCCTTCCTTCTTGTTACTGTTTTAAAGTTAGTTGTATTAATTAACTATATTTTTGTACAATTTGTGGTTTTGGGAGGAGCTCTCCGTCTCACCTCTCACACCTTGCAAGTGACCCAAAAAGTTAAATTTTATGTTTCAGAAATGTCTGTGTCCCGTATCTCCTTTTTAGATTCTTGGCTGACATATTTAATGCTCCGTATTCCTAGAAGGATTCCGCTGTTAATGTGGTCATCATCTCTTGTCCATTAATAAGAGAGTGTGGAAACTAAGAACAATTCTGGTGATCTGAAGGGATTCTGTGATCAGGGGACTGTATCTGTTGGTCTTTGTTGGGTGATATGGAAATTAATTTATTAAGTTTAAGGTAACAGTTTTAATATTATGTAACAGTTACAGCTTAATATTATCTTGAAGTTTTGATCCAATTATGACACACTTTAGATTGACAAAAAGTTATTGCCATTTTTATACAAATTGAAAAGACAGTTTCCACTTATTTATACATAATTATAGTTGTAAATACCAGCAATCTAATATTAGGGATTGATTTTTTAAATGATTTTTATTTTTAATATGAGGCTTGTAAAAATATATTTGGTTTGTGAACTGCACTTATTTTATTATACCACCAAGTGTGTTTAACAGATGCAGGGGGGCTGTTTTTGTAGTTTAATAATTATACTATCTTTTCATATTCTAAATTTTTTTAATTTAAAAGTTTAAGGCTAATCAGTTCAAAATTTTATCCAGTCTTTGGATTGATGACAATAGAGTAAAAAGCTCAGAGTCTAATGTCAGACTTCTGAGTTGGAATCCCAGCATTGCTTGCTACCTGTGTGGCCTTGGCAAATTTTTTAACTTCTCAGTGCTTCAGTTTTCTCATCTGCAATATGGGAATAATGTTAGTCCCTACTCATAAGATTGCTGTGAGGATTTAATGAATTAATGTAAAAATACTTAAAATAGTACCTGGCACATACTAAGGTCTTTATGTGTATTACTTATTATTATTACCACCATTATTAAGTTTATACATGAATTAATGTTGAAATTCATTGTGAAGAATATGTTTGTTTTGTAAATATAAATCACTTGCAGTTGTTGCTTTAAAAATATTTCTATATAACTAAAAATAAACACTAAGTTATTTATTAATTTATAAATGAGATTTTAAGAGTTTTTTATGAAAACTTTTTTCACAATTATCTTTTCTTCTTTTTTAGGCACGGAATGTTAACACTGGTGAACTGGCAGCAATTAAAGTAATAAAATTGGAACCAGGTAAATTAACTGAAATTTGATGTTTTTTATTACTGTAAAGCCACTGGATATCTTTAAGGCTTATTTTAATGATTTTTGGCCAACATTCCCTTGTTTGTTCCCAGTATCTTTAGGGAAATATAACTGGTGTCTGCTCCTCTATCCACCTCTTTTAGACCTGCAGACACCTTGCTCAGTTCTTCTCTGAAAAATAACTAGTAATTGGAGGAGTAGGGGAACTCCTAGAGAGACTTTTTTCCTTCTGAGGTCAATTGAGCTAACTTGTCACAAATTGTTAGTGTTGTATTTCCAGGTTAACATTGTCCTTTGGTGACAAGGAAGAACTGAACTGAGATTTGGGTGGTTGTAGTCTAGTTCTTTGTGTCTCACTCTCTCATTCTGTGAACTTGGGCAAGTAACTTCACTTCTGAGTCTCAGTTTTCTCAATAGACCTAGCTAGCTCTCAAATTTTATGGGTCATCAATATCATAGTAGTTATCTTCCAACTTGAGCAGCTCATTGTAAAGCTCCTAGGACTACTATATATTTTTTGTCTGCTTTGACTATATTTTGTTCCTGAATTTCCCCAGCTCCTGGGAAACCCATATTTTTTGTAGCTAACTACACACTCTTATTTATCTTCTCTTAAAAACACCTTCTCCCTTTTCCTCTCTCCCACCATATGCAAGTAATTGTGCTGGTGTCTAGACTACGTTCTATAGCAATGATGTTTCTGGTGGTTTCTTCCAGTATAAACTGATAATGTATGAATTCGGTGAAACAAGTTTTAGCTTTGGTATCAGCAAAAATCCACTTCGTAGTGTTAGTTTTTTTTTTTTTTTTTTTTCTAAGGATAGGCAACTTTTTCTGTAAAACTCCATATAGTAAAATATTTTAGGCTTTGTAGAGCACATGTGGTCTCTGTATACAGTTATCCTTTTCTTTCTCTCTCCTTCCTTCCTCCTAAAATGTAAAATCCATTCTTAGCAAGCCAGGCCACCTGCAACTGTAATTATCCACCCCTGATTTGATCATCAGTAGACTTTTTGGCAATGACATTAAGATGAGATTTGAAGGATGTGTTGACTGAGTGTGATCAAACCATACTGACATATAATGAATAAAAAAATGCTTTCTCAGTTACACGTGTTTACAAATTTTGTATAGTATAATTACATTCTAACACCAGAGACAGTTTTCTTTTCTTTGAATCTCCTATTCTTCAGTGGGTATTTGAAGTTGGTGAAATCTGAGGTAAAAAAAATTAAAGATTTGGCATTTGAAGCAGGGCCTTCATTTTTTTTTGTCATTTATTTTTTTAATAATTTATTTTGGTATCATTAATCTACAATTACATGTGCAATATTGTGGTTATTAAACTGCCCCCTTCATCAGGTCCCCCCCACCAACCCCATTACAGTCACTGTCCATCAGCGTAGTGAGATGCTATAGAATCACTACTTGTCTTCTCTGAGTTGTACAGCCCTCCCCGTGCCCCCCCCCAACATTACATCTGCTAAGGGCCTTCATTTTTAGTCATTAAGATAATGGTTGTGTTTGATGAAATAGTCTCTAATTAGAAGTAGTTTGTTACATACATTATTCCTTCAAATCAGTTTAGAGTCCTCTCTTTCCGAAGCCTACCCTGAGCCCAGGTCTGATTAAGATGACTCCTCTGCAGAAATAGCTCTGTTACAGCACTTAACACACTGAATTGTCATTTTCAGATTGCCTTTCTTTGTTCCAGTTTTAATCAGATTTGTGTCCACAGCACTGAACGTGGGACCTGGGGCATAGTACTCATTCAATACATCTTAAAATTTCTTTTAAAAAACAGTTGGGAACTTGAAAAATCTTATTGTTCATCAAGTCATTTGTTTTCTGATTAATGAAATTTTTGCATTGTTATAATGTTAATGTTGAACAATGCCATGCATATATTGATCATTGTAATACTTTTATACAATTAAATAAAAAATCAGATTCTACCACCCAGAAATAACAAGAATTATTGCTATATATATCATTAGATAATCACTTAAAATTAGTTAACATTGGAATCCCTATTTATAATTTCATAGAAGCCACCTGAATTTTTATATTTAATGTCTTTCTTTTAATTTGCTTATATCTGTGAGAAATGTTTACTTGTTGGTGAACTTGAAATATATGGCCCATTGGGTTAAGAGCACTGACTTTAGAGCCAGGCTACTTTGATTTTAGTCCTGGCTTGACCACATTGCTTAAGCTTTCTGGACTTCTGTTTGCTCATCTCTAAAATGGGGATAATAATAGTAGCTTCCTCTTAAGATTGTTGTAAGGATTAAATGAGGTAACTGACTTTGAAAACATCTGATCAGTGGACTGCTGGAGCTAGTGGAGGAGAGGAGGAGGGGAAAGGAACTAGTGATTGCAAGAAAGATTATCCTTTTGAGGCCTTTTGCTGAAAAGGACAGCAGAGAAATAGGGCATTAGCTGGAGCAGGACCTGGGGCTTATGGGGGGATTTTCTAGGATAAATGGTACTAAATTATGTTTTGTGCCACTGAGAATAAACCAGTAGAGAAAAAGAAATTCATGTTGCAGAAGATGATGCAGATAACTCCAGGAATAGTCTGAGAGAATGAGAAGAGGTAGGATTCAAGGTAGAAGGCTAAGAGCAAGGAAAATTGATTCATTTTAACAAAAGATAAGGCAGACAATGAGTATATATGCAGATAGGTTGGTGGAATTGATAGTGGGAAGATGGGTTCTTGACCTGATTGTGCCCATTTTCCTTTTGAAGTATAGGATATGGTTATCACCCCAGGGGGAAAATTGGAGAGTGTTTTGGAGATTTAACAATGGAGGTAAAACATGTGTAGTTTTGAAGCCTGGAAAGTGATACATATCTTGACATGTATCTTAGAAAGTGAAAAAATGATATATAATGGAGTAATTGTAAGAGGATTGTCTTGCATTAGTACATGATGCACTGAAATTCAAAGCTATAAATTTGAAGTGAGTCTGATATGTAGATAATGCTCAGATGCAGGTATGGAAAAGGATAGCTGGGGTTTATCATTGTCGTAGTTCTGCTTGACAAGTGTAAGGGAGGGAGAAGATTCCTGGGAGCTAACGGGTGTTTATAAATGTGTGGTTATAGTATTGGTCCATGGAATCTGGGCTGAGTAAGGAGAGTAAGGACAGGAAGGTATTATGGATAGTAAAAAAGTGATAAGGCCAATGAAATCAATCCTGTGAGATAAGAAAATTGTTGGAGTGGAAGAATTAGAGTCAGTTAACTGGAAAGATTGGATAAACTGAGATTTGAAAGATTTTTAAGTTGGTGCATTTATGAAGGATGACAAGATTTAAGGTCTGTCCATGTGAGTGGGGTATGGCTGAAGTGGAGATTGTTGTTTCTGAGCAGGTCAGGTATCCAAGAGGTCTGGGTGGTTTGAGGATGTTGAGGCCGCCAAAAATTATGAACAAACTAGTGATGGAGAAGGAGAGAATGAGCAAGGTGCTGTACCATCAGCATTTGACAGGGAATGGCTAAGAATTCCAAAATGCAAATTCAAGGGGGTGTAAGAGCTTATATGCTGTGATGGCAGCCACTTTCAGAGGGGCTGGGTTTTTGAAGGAGAAAGGCGGAGAAGTATTTGGAAGCAACAGCAAGGATGGAGATGGACATCTACACCATTTCTAGGTTCTGAAGTATGTGGAATGTGGAAGAGCATATTTCCACCACTTGAGAAAACTAAAGAGGAAGCAGAGACCTGGGGGATAGCCAGGTTTCCTTAGAAGATAGAGTGAAGAGGACCTAGAGAAGAGCTTGAGGACAGGAGTTTTCTGATGACCTATGGGATCAAATGGTGCCCATTTTTGTATTGAGAAGATAAGTGATTTTTTTTAATGTCTTTTTCTGTCAAGGATTTTAAACCTTATTTTTCTAAATTGCAGTTTTTTTCTGGTAATGCCTGTAAAATATCCATCTGATTTGGATGTAGATAAGTTTTTAGTTATTATATAGCTAAATCTACAATATTTTTCTTTATTGAAAATATTTATCATTATTTTTCTTTTTTGAAAGACTTCCTGATTCCCACTACTTATTTGTGTGTGTGTATACTTTATATTAACTCAACTTCTGTCATTGTAGTTTTTTTAACATTTGTATTTTATTTATTTATTATCATTATTTTTATTTTGCTATCATTAATGTACAATTCCATGAACAACATTATGGATACTAGACTCCCCCCACTATCAAGTAGCCACCACATACCCCATTACAGTCACTGTCCATCAGCGTAGTAAGATGCTGTAGAATCACTACTTCTCTTCTCTATGTTATACTGCCTTCCCCGTGTTGCCCCTGCCACATTACATGTGCTAATCATAATGACCCTTTCTCCCCCTTGTGCCTCCCTTCCCACCCATGCTCCCCAATCCCTTTCCCTTTGGTAACTGTTAGTCATTCTTGGGTTCTCTGAGTCTGCTGCTGTTTTGTTCCTTCAGTTTTTTTATTCTTATACACCACAGATGAGTGAAATCATTTGATACTTGTCTTTCTCTGCCTGGCTTATTTCACTGAGCATAATACCCTCTACCTCCATCCATGTTGTTGCAAATGGTAAAATCATTTTATTCTTATGGCTGGATAATATTCCATTCTGTATATGTACCACATCTTCTTTATCCATTCATCTACAGTTGCACACTTAGGTTGCTTCCATTTCTTGTCTATTGTAAATAGTGCTGTGATAAACATAGGAATGCATATGTCTTTTTCAAACTGGGCTGCTGCATTTTAGGGTAAATTCCTAGGAGTGGAATTCCTGGGTCAAATGGTATTTCTATTTTTAGCTTTTTGAGGAACCTCCATACTACTTTCCACAATGGTTGAACTAGTTTACATTCCCACCAGCAGTGTAGGAGGGTTCCCCTTTCTCCACAGCCTCACCAACATTTGTTGTTGTTTGTCTTTTAGATGTTGGCCATCCTAACTGGTGGAAGGTGATATCTCATTGTGTTTTTAATTTGCATTTCTCTGATGACTAGTGATGTGGAGCATCTTTTCATGTGCCTTTTGGCCATGTGAATTTCTTCTTTGGAGAAGTGTCTATTCAGCTCCTCTGCCCATTTCTTAATTGGATTATTTGATTTTTGTTTGTTTAGGTGCATGAGCTCTTTATATATTTTGGATGTCAACCCCTTATCAGATACCTCATGTATGAATATATTCTCCCATACTGTAGGATGTTTTTTTGTTCTACTGATGGTGTCCTTTGCTGTACAGAAGCTTTTTAGTTTGATATCGTCCCATTTGTTCATTTTTGCTTTTGTTTCCCTTGCCCAGGGAGATATGTTCATGAAGAAGTTGCTCATGTTTATGTCCAAGAGATTTTTGCCTATGTTTTTTTAATATAATTTATTTTATTATCATTAATTTACAATTA
Organism: Smutsia gigantea; assembly: GCA_032199065.1. Taxonomy (NCBI): domain Eukaryota; kingdom Metazoa; phylum Chordata; class Mammalia; order Pholidota; family Manidae; genus Smutsia; species Smutsia gigantea. The sequence continues at coordinate 165,096 of JAVSCE010003185.1, read as the reverse complement.
CATGTGCAATATTACGATTATTAAACTACCCCTTCATCAGGTCCCCCCCACCAACCCCATTACAGTCACTGTCCATCAGCATAGTGAGATGCTATAGAATCACTATTGTCTTCTCTGAGTTGTACTGCCCTCCCCGTGCCCCCCCAACATTACATCTGCTAATCGTAATGCCCCTTTTTCCCTCTTATCCCTCCCTTCCCGCCCATTTTCCCCAGTCCCTTTCCCTTTGGTAACTATTAGTCCGTTCTTGGGTTCTGTGAGTCTGCTGCTGTTTTGTTCCTTCAGTTTTTTTCTTTGTTCTTATACTCCACATATGAGTGAAATCATTTGATACTTGTCTTTTTCGGCTTGGCTTATTTCACTGAGCATAATACCCTCTAGCTCCATCCATGTTGTTGCAAATGGTAGGATTTGTTTTCTTCTTATGGCTGAATAATATTCCATTGTGTATATGTACCACATCTTCTTTATCCATTCATCTACTGATGGACACTTAGGTTGCTTCCATTTCTTGGCTATTGTAAATAGTGCTGCAATAAACATAGGGGTGCATCTGTCCTTTTCAAATTGGGCTGCTGCATTCTTAGGGTAAATTCCTAGGAGTGGAATTCCTGGGTCAAATGGTATTTCTATTTTGAGTTTTTTGAGGAACCTCCATACTGCTTTCCACAATGGTTGAACTAATTTGCATTCCCACCAGCAGTGTAGGAGGGTTCCCTTTTCTCCACATCCTCGCCAACATTTGTTGTTGTTTGTGTTTTGGATGTTGGCCATCCTCACTGGTGTGAGGTGATATCTCATTGTGGTTTTAATTTGCATTTCTCTGATGATTGCGATGTGGAGCATCTTTTCATGTGCCTGTTGGCCATCTGAATTTCTTCTTTAGAGAAGTGTCTATTCATGTCTTCTGCCCATTTCTTAATTGGATTATTTGCTTTTTGTTTGTTGAGGTGCATGAGCTCTTTATATATTTTGGATGTCAACCCCTTATCGGATATGTCATTTATGAATATATTCTCCCATACTGTAGGATGTCTTTTTGTTCTACTGATGGTGTCCTTTGCTGTACAGAAGCTTTTCAGCTTGATATAGTCCCACTTGTTCATTTTTGCTTTTGTTTCCCTTGCCCGGGGAGATATGTTCATGAAGAAGTTGCTCATGTTTATGTCCAAGAGATTTTTGCCTATGTTTTTTTCTAAGAGTTTTATGGTTTCATGACTTACATTCAAGTCTTTGATCCACCTTGAGTTTACCTTTGTGTATGGGGCTAGACAGTAGTCCAGTTTCATTCTCTTACATGTAGCTGTCCAGTTTTTCCAACACCAGCTGCTGAAGAGGCTGTCATCTCCCCATTGTATATCCAAGGCACTTTTATCAAATATTAATTGACTGTATATGTTTGGGTTAATGTTTGGATTTTCTATTCTGTTCCACTGGTCTGTGGGTCTGTTTTTGTGCCAATACCAAATTGTCTTGATTACTGTGGCTTTGTAGTAGAGCTTGAAGTCAGGGAGTGTAATTCCCCCTGTTTTATTCCTCCTTCTCAGGATTGATTTGGCTATTCGGGGTCTTTTGTGGTTCCATATGAATTTTAGAATTATTTGTTCCAGTTCATTGAAGAAAGCTGTTGGTAGTTTGATAGGGATTGCATTGAATCTGTAGATTGCTTTAGGTAGTATAGCCATTTTGACAATATTTATTCTTCCTAGCCAAGAGCATGGGATGCATTTCCATTTGTTAGTGTCCTCTTTAATTTCTCTTAGGAGTGTCTTGTAGTTTTCAGAGTACAGGTCTTTCACTTCCTTCGTTAGGTTTATTCCTAGGTATTTAATTCTTTCTGATGCACTTGTGAATGGAATTGTTTTTCTGATTTCTCTTTCTGTTAGTTCATCATTAGTGTATAGGAAAGCAACAGATTTCTGTGTGTTAACTTTGTATCCTGCAACTTTGCTGAATTCAGATATTAGTTCTAGTAGTTTTGGAATGGAGTCTTTAGGGTTTTTTATGTACAGTATCATGTCATCTGCAAACAGTGACAATTTGACTTCTTCTTTACCAATCTGGATGCCTTGTATGTCTTTGTTTTGTCTGATTGCTGTGGCTAGGACCTCCAGTACTATGTTGAATAACAGTGGAGAGAGTGGGCATCCCTGTCTTGTTCCTGATCTTAGATGAAAAGCTTTCAGCGTCTCGCCGTTAAGTATGATGTTAGCTGTGGGTTTGTCATATATAGCCTTTATGATGTTGAGGTACTTGCCGTCTATACCCATTTTGTTGAGAGTTTTAATCATGAATGGATGCTGAATTTTGTCAAATGCTTTTTCAGCATCTATGGAGATGATCATGTGGTTTTTGTTCTTCTTTTTGTTGATGTGGTGGATGATGTTGATGGATTTTCGAATGTTGTACCATCCTTGCATCCCTGGGATGAATCCCACTTGATCATGGTGTATGATCCTCTTGATGTATTTTTGAATTCGGTTTGCTAATATTTTGTTGAGTATTTTTGCATCTACGTTCATCAGGGATATTGGTCTGTAATTTTCTTTTTTGGTGAGGTCTTTGCCAGGTTTTGGTATTAGAGTGATGCTGGCTTCATAGAATGAGTTTGGAAGTATTCCCTCCTCTTCTATTTTTTGGAAAACTTTAAGGAGAATCGGTGTTATTTCTTCTCTATATGTCTGGTAGAATTCAGAGGTGAATCCATCAGGCCCAGGGGTTTTGTTCTTGGGTAGTTTTTTGATTACCAATTCGATTTCGTCACTGGTGATTGGTCTGTTTAGTTTTTCTGTTTCTTGCTTGGTCAGTCTTGGAAGGTTGTATTTTTCTAAGAAGTTGTCCATTTCTTCTATGTTTTCCAGCTTGTTAGCATATAGATTCTCATAATATTCTCTTATGATTCTTTGTATTTCTGTGGGGTCCGTCGTGATTTTTCCTTTCTCATTTCTGATTGTGTTTATGTGTGTAGATTCTCTTTTTCTCTTAATGAGTCTGGCTAGGGGTTTATCTATTTTGTTTATTTTTTCAAAGAACCAGCTCTTGGTTTTATTGATTTTTTCTATTGTTTTATTCTTCTCAATTTTATTTATTTCTTCTCTAATCTTTATTATGTCCCTCCTTCTGGTGACTTTGGGCCTCATTTGTTCTTTTACCAATTTCAGTAATTGTGTCTTTAGGCTATTCATTTGGGAATATTCTTCTTTCTTTAAATAGGCCTGGATTGCAATATACTTTCCTCTTAGAACTGCCTTTGCTGCGTCCCACAGAAGTTTTGGCTTTGTGTTGTTGTTGTCATTAGTCTCCATATATTCTTTGATTTCTGTTTTGATTTGGTCGTTAACCCATTGATTAATTAGGCGAGTGTTGTTAAGTCTCCATGTATTTGTGAGCCTTTTTGATTTCTTTCTAAAATTTATTTCTAGTTTTATACCTTGTGATCTGAGAAGTTGGTTGGTAGGATTTCAATATTTTTGAAATTACTGAGGTTCTTTTTGTGGCCTAGTATGTGGTCTATTCTGGAAAATGTTCCATGTGCACTTGAGAAGAATGTGCATCCTGTTGCTTTTGAGTGTAGAGTTCTGTAGATGTCTGTTAGGTCCATCTGTTCTAGTGTGTTGTTCAGTGCCTCTGTGTCTTTACTTATTTTCTGTCTGGTTGATCTCTCCTCTGGAGTGAGTGGTGTGTTGAAGTCTCCTAAGATGAATGCATTGCTGTCTATTTCCTCCTTTAATTCTGTTAGTATTTGTCTCACATATGCTGGCGCTCCTGTGTTGGGTGCATATATATTTATAATGGATATATCTTCTTGTTAGACTGACCCCTTTATCATTATGTAATGTCCTTCTTTATCTTTTGCTACTTTCTTCGTTTGGAAGTCTATTTTGTCTGATACAAGTACTGCAACACCTGCTTTTTTCTCTTTGTTGTTTGCATGAAATATCTTTTTCCATCCCTTCACTTTTAGTCTGTGTATATCTGCAGATTGGGTGAGTTCTTATGGTGCAACATAATTAGATCTTTTTTTTTTTATTATTTTGTTACTCATGTACATTGGTGCATTCAGTCCATTTACATTTAGGGTGATTATCAATAGATATGTACTTATTGCCATTGCTGGCTTTAGATTCGTGGTTACCAAGGGTTCAGGGGTTGCTTCTTTACTATCTAACAATCTAACTTACCTTTCTTGTTAAGTTATTGTAAACACAGTCTGATGTTTCTTTATTTCTCTCCCTTCTTATTCCTCCTCCTCCATTCTTTCTATAATAGGTGTTTTATTCTTTGCCTTTAGTTAGTATTTGGATGGTCTGCTTTCTTTGCTATGATTTTATTTTCTCTGGTGACATCTTTTAGCCTTAGGTGTGCTTCCATCTAGAGCAGTCCATTTAAGATATCCTGTAGTGGTGGTTTATGAGACGCAAATTCTCTCAACTTTCGTTTATCTGGAAATTGTTTAATCCCTCCATCATATTTAAATGATAATCGTGCTGGATACAATATTCTTAGTTCGAGGCCCTTCTGTTTCATTATGTTAAATATATCATGCCATTCTCTTCTGGCCTGTAAGGTTTCTGTTGAGAAGTCTGATGATAGTCTGATGGGTTTTCCTTTGTAGGTGATCTTTTTTCTCTCTCTAGCTGCCTTTAATAGCCTGTCTTTATCTTTGATCTTTGCCATCTTAATTATTATGTGTCTTGGTGTTGTCTTCCTTGGGTCCCTTGTGTTGGGAGATCTATGAGCTTCGGTGGACTGTGAGACTACTTCCTTCCCCAGCGAGGGAAAGTTTTCAGCAATTATTTCTTCAAAGACACTTTCTATCCCTTTTTCTCTCTCTTCTTCCTCTGGTACTCCTATAATGCGAATATTGTTCTGTTTGGATTGATCGCACAGTTCTCTTAATATTCTTTCATTCCTAGAAATCCTTTTATCTCTCTCTGCCTCAGCTGCTCTGTATTCCTGTTCTCTGATTTGTATTCCATTAACAGTCTCTTGCATCTCATCCATTCTGCTGTTAAGCCCGTCGATCGCTTGTCTGATTTCTGCATTGTCTTTCCTCACTTCCCTCGCTTCCTCCCTCAGCTCTTGCACATTTCTCTGTAGGTCCATCAGCATGGTTATGACTTTTATTGTGAATTCTTTTTCAGGGAGGCTGTGCATTTCCATCCCTTCAGACTCCCTCTCTGGGGTTGTCTGGTTGATTTTGGTCTGAACCATATTACTCTGTCTTTTCATGGCTATAGAATTGGTCACTGATAGTTGCCACATATGTCAGCTGACTCTTTAAGACTTTAAAAAGAGAAGAAAAAAAAAGAAAAAAAGAAAGAAAAAAAGAAAGAAAAGAAAAAACAAAAAAAAACAACAAAAAAAATGCCCACTGGACGTAGATTCTGTGGGAATGCTCTAGGTGGCGCTATTGCCCCACTATTCCACAGGTGTGACTGTGCCGCTCCGCAGGGCCCTTTATCACTCTGGCAGGGGTGGGAACGAATAGGAGGCTGTTGATCTCAGTGAGAAGTGTTCAGTATGGCTTCGTTTCCTCAGTCGCCGGCTAAGGCGTCTGAAACTCCCCAGGACTCCCAGCCTGCTGGGCTGAGTGTGCTGGGGCCATCCGGCTCCTCCGCTGGGCTCCTGTCTCTTTAAGACCGCTGAGGAAAGCGCGCGCTTTTTTTTTCCCTTCCCGGGAGCCGGCTGCAAGCACCCTGGCGCGTTCCCCGCTCAGATCCTGCCCCTCTGTCTCTCCAATCTCCGCTGCACTGTGCAATGTGCGTCAGCGCTCCCCGCGCCAATCACCGGGGCTGGCTACTTCGCGGGGTGTACTTCCACTCCCTCCCAGCTCTGACTCCTCTCCTCCCGCCGGTGCGCTGGGGTGGGGGAGTGCTCGGGTCCCGCCGGGTCGCTGCTCCGTATCTTACCCGCCTCTTGGGGTGCCGAGTCCTCTCGGGTATAGCTGCACGCTGTGCGCTTTCCTGTGTATTCTCGTCTCTCTTTTAGGAATAGATGTATTTTCTGTGTTTTCATAGATAAATATAGTGTTGGGAGGAGATTTCGGCCGCCCTGCTCACACCGCCATCTTCCCGGAAGTCCTCTTTTGCCTATGTTTTTTGCTAAGAGGTTTATGGTTTCATGACTTACATTCAGGTCTTTGGTCCATTTTGAGTTTACTTTTGTGTATGGGTTAGACAGTAATCCAGTTTCATTGTCTTACATGTAGCTGTCCGTTTTGCCAACACCAGCTGTTGAAGAGGCTGTCGTTTCCCCATTGTATATCCATGGCTCCTTTATCGTAAATTAATTGACCATATATGCTTGGGTTTATATCTGGGCTCTCTAGTCTGTTCCATTGGTCTATGAGTCTGTTCTTGTGCCAGTACCAAATTGTCTTGATTACTGTGGCTTTGTAGTAGAGCTTGAAGGCCTGGAGCGTAATTCCCCCTGCTTTATTCTTCCTTCTCAGGATTGCTTTGGCTATTTGGGGGTCTTGTGGTTCCGTATGAATTTTAGAACTATATGCTCTAGTTCATTGAAGAATGCTGTTGGTATTTTGATAGGGATTGCATTGAATCTGTAGATTGCTTTAGGCAGGATGGCCATTTTGACAATATTAATTCTTGTCTCCATGAGCACGGGATGTGGTTCCATTTATTGGTTTCTTTAATTTCTCTCGAGTGTCTTGTAGTTTTCAGAGTGTTCAGTCTTTTACTTCCTGGGTTAGGTTTATTCCTAAGTATTTATTCTTTTTGATGCAATTGTGAATGAAATTGTTTACCTGATTTCTCATTCTGCTAGTTCATTGTTAGTGTATAGGAATGCAACAGATTTCTGCGTATTAATTTTGTATCCCGCAACTTTGCCGAATTCAGATATTATATCTAGTAGTTTTGGAATGGATTGTTTAGTATTTGTTTTGTACAATATCATGTCATCTGCAAACAGGGCCAGTTTGACTTCTTCTTTATCAATCTGAATGCCTTTTATTTCTTTGTGTGGTCTGATTGCCGTAGCTAGGACCTCCAGTACTATGTTAAATAAAAGCCGGGAGAGTAGGCATCCTTGTCTTGTTCCCCATCTTAGGGGAAAAGTGTTCAGCTTCTTGCTGTTAAGTATAATGTTGGCTGTGGGTTTGTCGTATATTGCCTTTATTATGTTGAGGTGCTTGCCCTCTATACCCATTTTGTTGAGAGGTTTTATCATGAATGGGTGTTGAATTTTGTTGAATGCTTTTTCAGCATCTATGGAGATGATCATGTAGTTTTTGTCCTTCTTTTTGTTGATGTGGTGGATGATGCTGATGGATTTTCTAATGTTGTACCATCCTTGCATCCCTGAAATGAATCCCGCTTGATCATGCTGTATGATCCTCTTGATGTATTTTTTAATTTGTTTTGCTAATATTTTGTTGACTATTTTTGCATCTATGTTTATTCAGGGATATTGGTCTGTAATTTTGTTTTTATGTTGTGTCTCTGCCTGATTTTGGTATTAGAGGGCTGCTGGCTTCATAGAACGAGTTTGGGAGTATTCCCTCTTTGTCTATTTTTTGGAAAACTTTAAGGAGAATGGGTATTATGTCTTCTCTAAATGTTTGATAAAATTCAGCAGTTATTCCATCTGGTCCGTGGAATTGTTCTTGGGTAGTTTTTTGATTACCGATTCAATTTCATTGCTGGTAATTGGTCTGTTTAGATTTTCTGTTTCTTCCTGGGTCAGTCTTGGAAGGTTGTATTTTTCTAGAAAGTTGTCCATTTCTTCTAGGTTATCCAATTTGTTAGTATTCTCTAATAATTCTTTGTATATCTCTGGTGTCTGTTGTGATTTTTCCCTTCTCATTTCTGATTCTATTTATGTGTGTAGATTCTTTTTTTCTTAATAAGTCTGGCTAGGGATTTATCTATTTTGTGTATTTTCTCAAAGAACCATCTCTTGGTTTCATTGATTTTTTTCTATTGTTTTATTCTTCTCAATTTTATTTATTTCTTCTCTCATCTTTATTGTTTCCCTCCTTCTGCTGACTTTGGGCTTCATTTGTTGTTCTTTTTCCAGTTTCAATAATTGTGAATTTAGACTTTTTATTTGGGATTGTTTTCCCTTCTTTAAATAGGCCTGGATTGCTATATACTTTCCCTTGAACTGCCTACATGACCCACAGAAGTTGGGCATTGTGCTGTTGTTTTCATTTGTCTCACCATATTGCTTGATCTCTATTTTAATTTCATCATTGATCCATTGATTATTTAGGAGCATGTTGTAAAGCCTCCATGAGTTTGTGAGGCTTTTTGTTTTCTTTGTACAATTTATTTCTAGTTTTATACCTTTGTGATCTGAGAAGTTTGTTGGTAGAATTTCGATCTTTTTAAATTTACTCTGGCTCTTTTTGTGACCTAGTATGTGGTCTATTCTGGAAAAGGTTCTATGTGCACTTGAGCGGAATGGGTATCCTGCTGCTTTTGGGTGTAGAGTTCTGTAGATGTCTGTTTGGTCCCTCTTTTCTAGTGTGTAGTTCAATACCTCTGTGTCCTTACTTATTTTCTGTCTGGTTGATCTGTCCTTTGGAGTAAGTGGTGTGTTGAAGTCTCCTAAAATGAATGCATTGCATTCTATTTCCCTCTTTAATTCTGTTAGTATTTGTTTCACATATGTAGGTGCTTCTGTGTTGGGTGCAAAGATATTTATAATGGTTATATCCTCTTGTTGGACTGACCCCTTTATCATTATGTAATGTCCTTCTTTATCTCGTTACTTTCTTTGTTTTGAAGTCTATTTTGTCTGATACTGGTACTGCGATACCTGCTTTTTCTCCCTGTTATTCGCATGAAATATCTTTTTCCATCCCTTCACTTTTAGTCTGTGTATATCTTTGGGTTTGAAGTGAGTTTCTTGTAGGCAGCATATAGATGGGTCCTGCTTTTTTATCTTTTCTGTTACTCTGTGTCTTTTGATTGGTGCATTCAGTCCATTTACATTTAGGGTGATTATCGATAGATATGTACTTATTGTCATTGCAGGGTTTGGATTCGTGGTTATAAAAGGTTCAATGGTTGCTTCTTTTCTATCTAACCATCTATCTTAACTCACTTATTACACTATTATAAACACAGTCTGATGATTCTTTATTTCTCTCCCTTCATTTTCTTCCTCCTCCACTCCTTATATATTAGGTGTTGTATTCTGTACTCTTTGTGTTTCCCTTGACTGATTTTGTGGATAGCTGAATTTATTTTGTATTTAGTAAGTAGTTGGTTGGTCTGCTTTCTTTGCCGTGGTTTTATTTTCTCTGGTGACATCTGTTTAGCCTTAGGAGCACTTCCATCTGGAGCAGTCCCTTTAAAACATACTGTAAAGATGGTATGTGGGAGGTTAATTCCCTCAACTTCTGCTTATCTGGGAATTGTTTAATCCCTCCTTCAAATTTAAATGATAATCTTGTTAGGTAGAGTATTCTTCGTTAGAGGCCCTTCTGTTTCATTGCATTAAATATATCATGCCACTCCCTTCTGGTCTTAAGTTTTCTGCTAGAAGTCTGATGAGAGCCTTATGGATTTTCATTTGTAGGTGATTTTTTTCTCTCTCTGGCTGCTTTTAATACTCTGTCCTTGTCCTTGATCTTTGCCTTTTTAATTATGTTATGTCTTGGTGTTGTCTTCCGTGGGTCCCTTGTGTTGGGAGATCTGTGCACTTCCATGGCCTGTAAGACTTATTTCCTTCCCCGGGTTGGGGAAGTTTTCAGCAATTATTTTTTCAAAGACACTTTCTATCTCTTTTTCTGTCTCTTCTTTTTCTGTTAGCCCTATAATGTGAATATCATTCCCTTTGGATTGGTCACACAGTTCTCCTAATATTCTTTCGTTCCTAGAGATCCTTTTATCTCTCTCTGCCTCAGCCTCTCTGTATTCCTGGTCTCTGATTTCTGTTTCATTACCAGTCTCTTCCACCTCATTCAGTGTGCTTTTAAATCCTTCTATTGATGGTTTCATTTCTGTTGTCTCTTTCCGGAATTCATCCCTTTGCTCTTGCATATTCCTCTGTAGCTCCATCAGCATGTTTATGACTTTTATTTTGAATTCTTTTTCAGGAAGATTGGTGATTTCGGTCTCACCATGCCCTCTCTCTGGGGTTTGAGGGATTTTGGACTGAACGAGGTTCTTCTGCCTTTTCATGGCGATGGAAGTGATCGCCGGCGAGTGGCACATGTGTCAGCTGGGAGAACAAAGTCCCTTCCTGCTTGCTGGGCGCCTTGCCCGTCTCCACTGCCTGTGCTGGTCAACCGCACACAGGGATCAGCCTCTGGGTTGGTCCCCTGAGCTACCATGTATGTGGTGGCCCTCGGGATGGCCTAGGGCATTGGCGGTGGTTGCAGGTGATCAGTGCATGTTCACTGCAAGAACAGATCTCCTACATGCTTTGCGGACTCCACGCCGGCTACCTCTGACTCTTCCGGTCATCCACTCATAGATGGTAGCCTCTGGATTGATCCCCTGAGCCGCCATGGGCAGGGGGTAGCGTCTGGGTCTGTGCACTGGGAGAAGCCTCTGTGTGGTTCCAGTGGGCGGGGGTGCTCCCCGCTTGCTCCGCAGCAATGGCAGATCAGCTGGTTAGCTTGCAGTGCTGGCAGGGGGTAATGAACTGCAGGCTGCTTATCGCTGTGAGGGGCTTCAGTGCTGCCTTGCCACCCACGGGGTTAGGGTGCCTGAAGTTCTGGTTATTTAGCAGTCCTGTGCTTTCCACTCCCTCCCCACTCTGATTCTTTTCCTCCCGCCAGTGAGCTGGGTTGAGGGGAGTCCTCGGTTCCCACTGGGTCACGGCTTTGTATCTTACCCTTTTGGTGAGATGTTGAATTCTCGCAGATGAAGATGTAGCCTGGCTGGTGTACTGTATCTTCTGGTCACTCTTTTAAGAATAGTTGTATTCGCTGTATTTTCAAAGTATATATGGTTTTGGAGAGTAAATTTTCACCACCCTACTCACGCCGCCATTTTGAGAATCTCGCATAAAGCCTTCTTTACCCCAAATGTGTAATGCAAAACCAATGGCTCCTGGTATTTTGCTTGAAATGCTGCTAACCAAATTTAATATGAATTGCATTCCCGTAGTGTACCTGTATAGAAGAAAGTCTAGCTTCTTTTGAAGACCATTGCTTCTTACAAAGCTTACATTTTTTGATGTGTTATAAATGACATTATAAACCCATTGTAATATTTCACAATAAAATATTAGCCCATACTTGTTATCTCTTATCTTTTTGATGATAGCCTTTCTAAGGGGTGTGGTGAGGTCTCATTGTGTTTTCAATTTGCATTTCCCTATGATTAGTGATGTTGAGTACCTTTTCATGTACCTATTGGTCATGTGTCTTCTTTAGAAAAATGTCTGTTCTGTTTCTCTGCCCATTTTAGGATTGTTTGCTGTTACCTTTGTGAGTTCTTTATATATTTTTGGATATTAACACTGTGTCAGTACATGATTTGCAGATATTTTCTGCCATCCTATAGGTTGCCTTTTAATTTTTTTGCTGGTTTCCTAGGACACAGCACTTTCAGTTCTAAAACCAAGATTATCCCTGGTAAACTGGACAATTTGTCACCTAAGAGCAGACCTTCAATAAATATTTACTGAATGAGTGAATGTGTCCTGAGTACTAATCAAGTTCTTTGTGTACAAGTGGCTGGTTTATGATGGGAAAGGGAGACACACAAGAAAGGTAGAAAAGAAGGGTCTGGCATCTTCTGTCAACATGAGAAGTCTGATGAGTTAAGAGCAAAACAAAAAAGAACGGGTGAAGAAGAGTAATCAACAGTGCTATCCTTTGGGAAACTGCATGAATCTAAGGTAGCCTAAACCAAATAACAAACAACTTGGAGGGAGGTGGGAAGAAGGAAACCTAGGCAGGGAGGCTGAGGATGGATATCAGAGGAAGAAGGCTTTGTTTTAGACAGGTGCCCATGGTACAGGGTGTTCTTTTTTAGTTTGTATGGTCAGAACTTGTAAAGTTGTAAAATTTTGGTTATCCTTTGATTTTTGTTTTCCTTTTTTTTTTTAACATGTAATTGTACTTAATTTTTCCAAAAATACCAGCTGTAAATTGGTGACCAAGTTATCTCATTTGCATGGGATTTTTCTCAGTTTCAGTACTGAAAGTACCACATCTCAGGAATCCCTCAGTCCTGGGCAAACAGAGAAGGTTGGTCACCCTAGTTACAAGATATACAGTTAATTTACAATAGCTTTTTTTGCTCTTTGTGTGTGTATGTGTGTGTGCGTGTAGATGATATGGGGGGAGAAATACTCATTAAATGTATACATCAACATCAATGGTAAAATGCTAGGTGGAAAAATAAAAATTATAGAACCAAGAATTAGGAAAGCGTTACAAATATTTATTGACTATTATGCTGTTAAGTCCCTTTCTAGTTAGGCACTAGAGTTATCAGCAACAAGACATGGTCCTTGTCTCTTAATTTTCTTTTTGAAGAGTACATAATCAGTTTAATTAGCATATTATTTTTCACACTGTGACTTAAAATGGAGTCAGGAATCTCAAGTAACTAATGGAGAAAGTAAAACTCTGCCTGGCCATCAGGTTGGAATAACAGACGCAGATAAAGTCTCAAACAATATTTCTCCCAAGAGTGGTACAGCTGTAAAGGGTTGTGACATTTTGTCTTTGAGTGACATATAACTCGCTTACACACTGAGAAACTTTGTTCTCAAAACTCGTAGACCATCAGAAACTATTCTGTATAATTATATCAGCAAGAATAAAACATCCCACTCTTGCTTGGAAAATCTAAGTCATTGTGATATAAGAGAGGTGGTCTTGATTTACAGCTGAGATACACAGCTTCATATGAGGGGTTTCTGGACGTAGCATCCACTTCTATCTTACTACCTTTGTTGTTTCTAAAGAAGTCCTTTGGGTTCCCTTTGCCTTTCAGCCCTGAAATAGACCCCTTTACACACAGCTCTTCTGCTTTGCTCCGAGCGTATCCAGATACTGCTTCATTTAAATTCTCTTAAACTCCACTCTTTCCCAAATCTTATAAATAACTTCTTTCCTTTGTTTTGTGAGATGGCCCAAGATCCCTCTGGTGTAGTCTTCCTCATAGAAGTGGGTCAGAAACCTAATTTTGTCAGACTCCAGGTGTGTCCCTCTGGTCTTCAGGCTGAGTAGGCTAGCACACTGCCAACCCTTGAGGCTTATTTTGAAAGAAAATTAAAAACATCAAGATGAAAGCTTGTGGCAGAGCTTGCTAAGTATAACAGAACACACATACATGTACTTTCATCCTTCACTTTTAAGTTCTTAGCAAGGTATTAAAACAGTCTATATTATGGTCCTCTTGAGTCTGTTACTTTTCTTTTACTGAAAATTCTTGAGCCATAAGGAACTTTTTAGGTCATCTATCTTGATGGTTGTCAAATATGTTAAAACATCAAAAATTTTGTCATAGAAAACCCGGGGGCAGGGAAATACTATTTGAGCAGTCTCTCAAGCCTACACATTTCATATTGTAGAAAAGTAGGCACAGCATTTATAATTTGCCCATTACACATCTTATTTGTGGATCTGATTCTTCTGATTCTTGGCCCATTGTTCTCTAGTTTTTCACATTAAAAATAGTTTTTAATTAAGATTACTCATAATTACTCATTGGTATTGTGTGTTGTACCAGTTATTAAAGTACAATATAAATACAGATAACACTGATTAATTAGGCAGCAACTAATGGGGAAACTCATTCCTTTTTCAGCACAGTGAAAAATACTGAGATTGATGAACAGGGAAATTCATAATGAGAAAATAAGGTATTACGTTTTGTTTCCATGAGAGAAACATTTATTAAATGGTAGAGCAAAGTTTAAAGGGTGTGAAAAGGTACCATTAAGACCTCATTCCACAATTTTTTATGGATCTTCAAAGTTATATTTTGTGAGTCATCTTTCCTGTCTGTTTTTGACATTAGTTTTTGCTGCTCTGAGAGGTAGGAGAGGTGCTTTCTCCCCCTTTATTTTCATCATAGTGAGGTAAGACAGCAGGGGAGTTATTTATCTGGCTCCTTTTCCTATCTCCCCAAAGAGCCTAGTATCCCTTACCACCAGTTGTTTATTCAGTGCTGCCCTGTGTTTGTTGTCATCACAAAGAGAGTCATTGTTACATCATTTATGATAATTACTTCCAAAGGTTAATCATGGATTACTTAGCCACTCTTTAATATATTAGGGTCATATTATGGGCTTGAGGCTGACTATACTGGACAGGTTAGGTATTTATACATTGAAAGGTAATAATGCTCAAAAATAAAAAAGCAGATTACAAAGACCATTTTATTAAGTATATCTGCAGTTTCTCCCCCATTCTCATCCTGTGTATGTGTATGTGTATTCCGTGATTTAGCTTCTTTAGTATTTATTTAGCATGCAATTTAGTTAGAACGGAAGATACAAATATATGGTTCCTGTCTTCAAGGAGCTTGTTACCCACTGTGAAAACTAACCACTGTTTATGTAAGTAGCAGCCTAACTAAAAGGATTCACCCATTTAGCAAAGTGTGCATGTGTATGAATTGTGGTGCTGGTGATGAGGAATGGTGGCAGCTATGACTAGAAAAACTTAATTCACAGGTCATTGGATAGCTAGCTGGCTTTGACTATTTGTTACTCTGTGAAACACTCTAGATAGGGAATATCTAGGCAAGATGCCCTGTGAAAGGACATTAATAGGACAGAGAGCTAATATATCCGGATTCATGTGGTGGGTTCCATAGAATGTGTGAGGTTCATTTCACTTGGTGTAATTAAGAAAGGAATGTTTCAGCTGAGCCTTTGAGGCTGGCTAGGACTTTGCTAGCAGTTTAGGAGAATGGAGAGTATTTCATTTGAGGAGATTGTGAAAACAAAAGTGGCGTTGACGTCCAAGGCCTCAGGAAATAGAACTGACCCTTGAACAATGTGGGGGTTAGGAGTGCTGACCGCCCCTCCCCCATGCAGTCAAAGATCTGCATATAACCGGTGACTCTTCTAAGACTTAAAGTAAGCTACAGAAGCAAGCTAGAGAAAATAATTTTTTTGAAACTGTTACAGATCTCCAAACAATTTTCCAGTATGTTTTTTGAAGAAAACTGCATGTAAGTGGACCCCCACATTTCAAACCTATGTTGTTTAAGGGTCAACTGTAGTTTGTCTACAGCAGTATGCTGTATTTGGGCCTAGTGGAAAACAAGATGTGAAAAGCAGATTGATGATAGTTTATGGATAACTATAAATGCTAACCCAGGGATTTAGACTTCACCCTATAGAGAGTGGGATTTTTCTTTTTTTACAGGTTAGTGACATGGTCAGTATATACAGGACATATTTGAGAAGAGAAACCCTTGGGGTAAGAAGACCTAGTACTATTATAACATCCATACATGAATAGGGCAGAAGGCAGGGATGATTGTATGAGATTATAGGGTGGAAGAACAGGACTTAAAACATAACTGATAGGATACAGGGGATAAGGGAGGGGTATACTGCATATAAAAACTGAGTTTATGGGGAGAATAGTTTGGTTGTACTGTTTTGATTTTAGGGACTGCTACTTTCAGAGGTTTTTTCAGCTACAGTTACTGTCTACATAACCTCAAGAACAGATAAGGAGCCACTAGAAAACTTTATTTTTAAGTGAGATCTTTAGAGAGAAACAAAACGTCAGAGAGCTTGAGCATCTGGAAATTTGAACTATCCCAAAACAATAAACTGTGGCTCTTGTTGGTAAGCATGATAAAGATAGAAAAATTTTTCCCCATTGTATTCTTTGCTTGGTTTAAAATTTATTACATGCTTTATTTTTCCTTTTTCTTTTCTTACTCCAGAAACATTTTCCAAGCCTACTACAGACCTACTTTACATAAAGACACTGTAGGTATGCTGCCATAATATTCAGTAGTGTAAGGGGGCTACAGTCTAGAGGACTGGTACTGGGAATTCACTTCCGCGTTATGGGTACCTACCTTATTTTGGATTTTTCATCAGAGCTACATTGGTAAGCCTGGCTCTCAAAAGGGTTAGATTCAGGTAAGAGAAAAGGAGACCTAGCAGGTTAGTTAGAATCTCAGGTTAAGCCATTCTTCCCTCACTGCGTGGACGCCATCTGTTCACATTGGGAAACGTTTTCTCAAATGTACCTTTAAGATGCGAAGAGGCTAGAATTTGGTTCTGTGGGGGTGAAAAAAAATCTTCTTTCTATGCATAAAGCACAGATAAGCATACAATACATAAACAGATACATATAGTATCAGTGGCATTAAAATTTCATGAGAAGAGACCATGAGGAAAACAAGATTGAGAAACACTGCCATTAGAGTAGTTGTTTCAGGAGTGAAGATCATGTTTTCTTTAAACCAAAAACTAAACCTAATCATCTGACAGAAACTATTTTGGTACACCAGTCAGAATATTTTAATCTTTTGCTATTTAGTTTCAGCAAGTAATTTCTTCTTGATACAGTTGAACCCAAGTTCAAAGTTGATTCATAGCAATTTATACAAATAGTGATATTTATTTTAGCATTGTTAATCATGAACACCTACTAAAACACAGCCAAGTAAATAGGTTCTAAGTTACTTTCATCATATGAAGTACTTGAAGAGTCATGTTCTTCATTCTCAATCCTTAAAAAAATACTAACATTGCTACTGTAATTAATTTTTCATTTTTATTGAAATATCTGGAAGTCAGGATTATTAGATACTTCCTTTTTATTTCTGTTGAGTATTAATTGTGGCTTGAGTATTTCTCCAAGAACTAAAAATTGGGTACTGTTTCTGTGGTTTTAGCAAAAATATTTTATAATCGTGTATATTGTAGTGACTTAAAGCCAATTTCTTATCTTTTTAAAACCAGCCATTGAATTTCATGACACTCTGGCAGTTTGAGACAGTAACTGACATTTTAAGAGAATCACAGCTCTAGGAAGTGAGACAAAGATTACTGAAATACTGTTAATTCCATTTATTGTTTCTAGAATATGAAATGGAGTTTATAAATTGTATATTTTGAATGGCACCATAAACCAAATTAAAAGGTAAATGAAAACCAGCCTCTAATTAAAATACTTTTACATATAGCACGATGGACATTCCCACTTCCTTGTGGTTAAGATAGAATGGAAGCAGGAAGATTTGTGAGTGAATACATAGCATGGGCATGAAAAACCTTATTTGTTTCCCAGAGTGTAACTTTATAATTTTCTCTCTGGCCATACGACTTTGTGTGTGTATGTGTCTGTGTTTGGTGAAAAACACGTAACATTAGGTTTACCTCTTAACAAATTTTTTAATGTATAGTACCTGTTGTTTAACTATGAGCATAATGTTGTGCAGCACATCTCTCCGACTTTTTCGTTTTACATGATTGAAACTCCATACCTCTTGAATAGCAATTCCCCATTTCCCCTTCCCCCTAGCTCCTGGCAGCCACCATTCTACTTTGTTTCTGTGAGTTTGACTACCTTAGATAGCTCACATAAATGGAATCCTACTATATTTGTCCTTTGTGGCTGGTTTATTTCACTTAACATGATGTCCTCAAATTTCATCCATGTGTCACATGTGACAAGAGTTCCTTCATTTTTTATGATTGAATAATACTGTTATGTATGTGTGTAGTGTGTGTATACACATCATATTTTCTTTATCCATTAGTCCATCAGTGGACTTTTAGTTTGTTTCTACGTACCTCTTGGCTACAGTGAACATGAAAGTGTAAATATCTCTTTGAGATCCTGATTTCAATTCTCTTGGGTAAATACCCAGAAATAGGATTGCTGGATCATACGGTAGCTCTGTTATTAATTTTCCCACTCTGTTTTTATAGCAGCTTCACCATTTTACATTCCCACCAACAGTGTACAAGTGTTCCAATTTCTCCACATCCTCACCAACACTTTTGATTTTTTTTTATGTTTGTTCTTGATAATGGTCAACCTAACAAATATGAGTTGATACCTCATTGTGGTTTTGATTTGCATTTCCATGATGATAAATGATGTTGAACATCTTTTCATTACCTGTGGGCCATTTGTATTTCTTCTTTGGTTGGAGAAACGTTAATTCAAATCCTTTGTCCATTTTTTTCATCAGGGTGCTTCGGTTTGATGTAGTTTAGTTTCTTTTTTTGCTATTGAGTTATAAGAGTTTCTTACATTTATTGGATATTAACTCCTTATCAGATATATGGTCTGTAAATATTTTCTCCCATTCCATAGGTTGCCTTTTCACTCTGTTGTTTCCTTTGCTGTACAGAAGCTTTTTAGTTTGGCATAGTCCCACTTGTCTGTTTTTGCCTTTGTTTGCTTGTTCTTTCCATGTTATATCTAAGAAATCATTGCCAAGACCAATGTAATGAAATTTTCTTTTAGGTGTTTTATAGTTCAGGTCTTGAGTTTAAGTCTTTAATCCATTTTGAGTTGATTTTTGTGTATAGTATAAAATAAAGGTCCAGTTTAATTTTTCTGCATACGGATATCCCATTTTCCACATACCATTTGTTGAAGAGAGCTATTGTTTCCCTATTCTGTAGCCTTGGCACCCTTGTTGAAAATGAGTTGACCATGTATGTGTAGGCTCTCTATTATGTTCCATTGGTCTATATGTCTGTCTTTAGGCTGATAACATACTGTTTTGATATAGCTTTGTAATATGTTTTGAAACTAAGAAATGTGAGGTCTCCAGCTTTGTTCTTTCTCAAGATTGTCTTGGATATGCGGGGTCTTTTGTAGTGGTTTCATATGTCCTTTAGGTTTGTTTTTTCTATTTTGGTTAAAAAAAAAAGCTATGGGGATTTTGTAGGGATTGCATTTGGGGAGTATCACTTTGGGGAGATCACTCTAGGGAGTATGAATACTTTAATAATAAGTCTTCCAATCCATGGATATGGGATGTCTTTCCATTTAATTATGTCTTTAATTTCTTTCAGCAATATTTTACAGTTTTTAGTGTACAACTCTTTCACCTTACCTCCTTGGTTGTTTATTCATAAGTATCTTTTTCTTTTTGATGAGACTGTAATTGAGATTTTTTTAAATTTACTTTAAGGATTGTTCACTGCTTGGGTATATAAACAACCAATTTTTGTATATTGATTTTTTTTTTATACTCCGCTGAATTCTAAGTTCTAATAGTTTTCTTATGGAATCTATAGGGTTTTCTGCACATAAGATCCTGTCCTCTGCAAACAATTTACTTCTTTCTGATTTGGATGCTTTTTATTTCTTTTCTTTATTTCCCTGGCCATAGTAGGACATTTAACATAACCCAAGATAGACAAAGACTCAAAAAGATGAGAATTCTTTTGGGTATATCAATTTTTAAATAAGATCTACTTATTTTAAAATAATACCAACAGTATTTATTTTATAGTAATATTTATTTAAAGTAATACCAACAAACCAGAAATTGATACATAAACAGAGAACAA
Organism: Smutsia gigantea; assembly: GCA_032199065.1. NCBI lineage: Eukaryota > Metazoa > Chordata > Mammalia > Pholidota > Manidae > Smutsia > Smutsia gigantea. Next base: position 145,644 of record JAVSCE010003185.1, on the reverse strand, counting down.
ACTAGTGGTTGTCATAGGGGAATGGAGTGGACATGGGCAAAAATAGGTGAAGGGGATAAAGAGGTACAAACTTCTGATTATAAAATGAAACAGTCACAGGGGTGAAAGTATAGCATAGGGAATGTAGTCAGTAATATTGTAATATCTTTGTTGACAGATGATAACTACACTTATTGTGATGAGCATTTAGTAATGTATGTAATTGAAGAATTACTATGATGTATACCTGAAACCAATATAATATTGTATATCAATTATATTTCAATAAATAAAAAGAAAAAAGTTGTACCTATTATAAATCTGTTCCCATATGTTTATTTTTCTGGATAAATTTAATTATAATTTTTTTATGTTCAAGAAAAGACTCAGTTGGTATTTTGATTGGAATTACATTAATTCAGGAATTAGTTCATGACATAATTTCCATCTTTACCATAGTAAATTCTGTCACTCAAAAATGAAGTGTCTTTCCATTTTTTAGGTCTTTTATCCCCCAGAATACTTTGTATATGACTTACACATTTTAAAGCTTATCCTTAGATAAATAATTTAATTATATATATTTTTCTCTGTTAAGGATTTTAAAAAATTGTTTCTGGTTGTCTTTTTAATTGATTTTTGTTTGCTTGCTTTCCAGGAACACAGTCATATATATTTCAAATAGAATTTGTATTTCTACTATTTATACTACCTTATTTTTTTCTCTTGTGGATTTCAGTTGCTTAGTACTTCTAGAATAATTTATTAACTTACTCATATTGAATGCCCTATTATGTGTTGGGAGACACAGTGAATAAGTAAACATATAGTATGTTAGATGTGATAAGTGCTAAGGAGAAAAATAAAGCAAATTAAAGGTGTCATGGAATTGTGATTGAAGGTTGCTATTTTTATATAGGGATATCAAAGAAGGTGTCACTTTAAAGGCAACAGTTGAGTAGAGCCCGGAAGGAAGTGAAGAAGCAAGCCATCCAGGGAAAAAGATCACTGCAGATACCCCGAATAGAAAGTGCAAAGGCTCTCAGTCAGGAGCTTATTTGTGGTTTTTAAGGAAAAGCAGGGCAGCCAGTGTGGCTGAAGCAAAGGTAGTAAGGAGAATAGTAGGAGAAATAATGTAGAATTCAAATAACAAATCATACTGGGTGATAGTAATAGCAGTTAATTATTGAACATTATGTGTGAGGCCTTATTCTAAGTATTAACAAGTATTCTTTCATTTAATCCTTATAATTACCTTAAGAGGGAGACATTGTTATCCCCATTTCATAATGAGGAATCTGAACTCAGAGAAAGGGAATGAATTTGCCCAAGATAATACACCCAGCAAGTCATGAAATCATTTCATAGTTCAGTATTTTGATTCCAAAATAGGTGTCCTTAATTCAGACACTGTGCTAGATATGGTGAGTCTAACAGTAAAGTATATATTTAATATTAAAGAAATGAGGGAATTATTTAATGTTTGACTTCCAGCTATTATAGTTATGCATTATGAAAGTGCACATTTTATGTCTTCTGTAAGTTTCTAAACTCAAGGCAAGTCTTGTTCATTTCTGGACCTCTACCCATAGTTTCTTGTACATTCTCTTTTATGTTAGCTGCTCAGTGTAGGGTGATTGTTGAATGTCTTCTCAAGAGGAAACATTCTAAGAATGACTAATGATTTTTATCCAAAGTACAGCAGTATTTTCATAAACAATATATACACACAGCATACACTCACATGCATATCTCTTTACAGGGTTAAAAGTTAAAAGGTAAATCAGATGTATAACAAGATAGCTTGCTTTTAAAATCTTGAAAAATGATAATTAGAAGAAAGAAAGAAAGACGACTGAAGGAAAATTTGAAAACAAAGATTAGTTAAGGGGAAAAACATGGTGTGAGTACTGTGGCAGAAATCTCCACCCAAAACCACAAATATTTTGAAAATACAGCACATATAACTATTCCTAAAAGAGTGACAAGAAGTAAGAGTACACCAGCCAGTCTATATCTGGGTGAAGTCAACATCTCACAGAAAAGAGTAAAGTACAAAGCCGTGACCCAGTGGGACCTGAGCACTCCCCTCACCCCAGCTTATCGGCGGGAGGAAGAGAATCAGAGTGGGGAGGGAGTGGAAGCACAGGACTGCTAAATAACCAGTCCTAGAAATCTGCCCCAGCAGCACAGACCCACATTGCATGGTGCTCTGGAGATTGGAGGAGCTGAAGGGCAAACTCTCAGACTAAGACTGCAAACAGGTTCCCACAACAGGCTGCCCTGGGACAAAAGAAAAGCAGGTGCAAGGGTTTTAAACCCTTAAAGGGTTTAACAGGTGGACAAAATCGCCCTGGCACACTCAGCCCAGCAGGCTGGGAACTTTCAGAAGCTTCAGGCACCCTATCCCCCTCGTTGGCAATGCAGTCCCAAGGCCCCTCACTGCAATGAGCAGCCTGCCATTCCTTCCTCCGCACCAGCACCTGCATGCAAACAGGCTGTCCATGCTGCTGTTGCAGACTGGCTGGAGGGCAACCCTGCCTACAGCAACTACACAGCTTAACACAGAGGATTCTCCCTGCGTACGGCTAACTGAACCAGACCCAGAGACTACTCACTGCATGTGGTTGACTGACACAGACAGCAGAGATGGGCGCTGAGACCGGGAGCCACGAAGGAACTTTGTTATCGCGGCAGAACCCGCAACACTGCCCACAACCCCCACCAGCACGCTTAGCTATCCTGAAAGCCTCCCTTCCCACAGCAGCTTAGGGGATTGACCCATAGGCTGCTCCCTGTGCACAGTTAACTGGCACAGACCGCAGAGACAGGCACAGCAACCAGCAAGCAGAAAGGGACTTTCTCCTCCTAGCTGACACATGCACCACTCACTGGTGATGACTCCTGTCGCTCTAGGACCATGAAAAGGCAGAAGAGCCCTGTTCAATCCAAAATCCCTCACACCAGAAAGAGACTCAGTGAAACTGAAATACCAATCTTTCTGAAAGAGAATTCAAAGTAAAAGTCATAAGCATGCTGATGGAGCTACAGAGGGAATAACACAAATGAAACAAACAATGGACGGATTTAAAAGCAGATTAGACAAGGTGGAGGAGACTGTTAATGGAATAAAAATCAGAGAACAGGAATACAGAGAACCTGAGGCACAGAAAAAAGGATCTCTAGGAATGAACGAATATTAAAAGAACTGTGTGACCACTCCAAATGGAACAATATTTGCATTATACTGGTACCAGAAGAGAGAAAAAAGGATAAAAAGTGTCTTTGAAGAAATAATTGCTGAAAACTTCCCCAGTCTGGGGATGGAAATAGTCCCTCAGGCCATGGAAGTCCAAAGATCTCCTAACACAAGGGACCCAAGGAGGACACCACCAAGAAATATAACACTTGAAATGGCAAAGATCAAAGACAAGGACAGAGTATTAAAAGTAGCCAGAGAGAAAAAAAACATCACCTACAAATGAAAACTCATCAGGCTATCATAAGACTTCTCAGCAGAGGCATGATATATTCAATGCAATGAAACAGAAGGGCCTCGAACCAAGTTTACTCTATCCAGCAAGATTATCATTTAAATTTGAAGGAAGTATTAAACAATTCCCAGATAAGCAAAAGTTGATTGAGGGAATTTACCTCCCACACTCATCTCTACAGTATATTTTAAAGGGACTGCTGTTGATGGAAGTATGACAAAGGCTAAATAGCTATCACCAGAGAAAATAAAACCACAGCAAAAGAAGTTGACCAACTAAATACTAACAAAAAGCAATATTAAATCAGCTACCCACAAAGTAACTAAAGGGATACACAAAGAGTACAGAATATAACACCTATCATATAATGAATGGAGGAGGAAGAAAAAGAAAGGAGAGAGAAAAGAATCATCAGATTGTGTTTATATTAGTATAATAAGTGAGTCTTAACTTAAGTGGTTAGATAGTAAAGAAGCTGCCCTTGAACCTTTGGTAACTACGAATCCAAGCCTGCAATGCCAATAAGTACATATCTATTCATATAATCATCCTAAATATAAATGGACTGAATGTACCAATTGAAAAACACAGTAATAGAATGGATAAAAATGCAAGACCCATCTATATGCTGCATACAAGAGACACACTTCAAACCCAAATACACACATAGACTAAAGGTGAAGGGATGGAAAAAGATATTTCATGCAAACAATAGGGAGAAAAAAGCAGGTATCACAGTACCAGTATCAGACAAAATAGACTTCATAACAAAGAAAGTAACGAGACAAAGGACATTACATAATGATAAAGGGGTCAGTCCACCAAGAGGATATAACAATTATATCTATTTATGCACCCAACATAGGACACCTACATATGTGAAACAAATACTAACAGATTTAAAAGGGAAAATAGAATGCAATGCATTCATTTTAGGAGAGTTGAACACACCAGTCACTCCAAAGGAGAGATCAACTAGACAGAAAATAAGTAAGGACGCAGAGACATTGAACAACACATTAGAAGAGATGGATCTAACCAACATTCTAGAACACTCCACCCAAAAGCAGCAGGATTCACATTCTTCTCAAGTGCACATGGAACATTTTCCAGAATAGACCACCTACTAGGCCACAAAAAGAGCCTCAGTAAATGCAAAAAGATTGAAATTGTACCAACCAACTTCTCAGATCACAAAGGTATAAAACTAGAAATAAATTGTACAAAGAAAACAAAATGGCTCACAAACACATGGAGGCTTAACAACATGCTCCTAAATAATCTATGGATCAATGACCAAATTAAAACAGAGATCAAGCATTATTATGGAGAAAAATGAAAACAAGAGCACAACACCCCAACTTCTGTGGGACACAGCGAAGGCAGTTCTAAGAGGAAAGTATATAGCAGTCTAGGCCTGTTTAAAGGAGGAAGAACAATCCCAAATGAATAGCCTAAATTCAAAATTATTGAAACTAGAAAAAGAAGAACAAATGAGGCCCAAAGTCAGTAGAAGGAGGGACATAATAAAGATCAGAGAATAAATAAATTGAGAAGAATAAAACAATAGAAAATTAGACAACAATTAAAAATTTACTGAAGACCTAATACCCATCCTCCTAAAAGTTTTCCAAAAAGTAGACAAGGAGGGAATACTCCCAACCTCATTCTACAAGGCCAACATCACTCTAATGCCAAAACTGGGCAAAGACACCACAAAAAAAGAAAATTACACCCCAATATCCCTGATGAATATAGATGCAAAACTACTCAACAAAACATTACCAAACCGAATTCAAAAATACATCGAAAAGATCATCCATCATGACCAAGTGCAATTCATCCGAGAGGTGCAAGGATGGTACAACATTCGAATATTCATCAACATCATACACTACATCAACAAAAAGAAAGACAAAAACCACATGATCATCTCCATAGATGCTGAAAAAGCATTTGACAAAATTCAACATACATTTATGATAAAAACTCTCAACAAAATGGGTATAGAGGGCAAGTACCTCAGCATAATAAAGGCCATATATGACAAACCCACAGCCAACATTTACTTCACAGCGAGAAACTGAAAGCTTTTCCTCTAAGATAGGGAACAAGACAAGGATGCCCACTCTCCCCACTTTTATTCAACATAGTTCTGGAGGTCCTAGCCATGGCAATCAAACAACACAGAAATAAAAAGCATCCAGATTGGCAAGGAAGAAGTCAAACTGTCCCTGTTTGCAGATAACATGATACTCTACATAAAAAACCCTAAAGAATCCACTCCAAAAATACTAGATCTAATATCTGAATTCAGCAAAGTTGCACGATACAAAACTAATACACAGAAATCTGCGGCATTCCTATACACTAACAATGAACTAGCAGAAAGAGAAATCAGGAAAACAATTCCATTTACAACCGCATCCAAAAGAATAAAATACCTAGGAATTAACCTAACCAAGGAAGACACTCTTAAGAGAAATTAAAGAGAACACTAATAAATGAAATTCATCCCATGCTCTAGGCTAGGAAGAATTAATATTGTCAAAATGGCCATCCTGCCTAAAGCAATCTACAGATTCAATGCAATTCCTATCAAAATACCAACAGCATTCTTCAATGAACTAGAGAAAACAGTTCTAAAATTCATATGGAACCACAAAAGACCCTGAATAGCCAAAGCAATCCTGAGAAGGAAGAAGAAAGCAGGGGGAATTATGCTCCCTGACTTCAAGCTCTACTACAAAGCTTACAGTAACCAAGACAACTTGGTTCTGGCACAAGAACAGACCCATAGACCAGTGGAAAAGAATAGAGAGCCCAGATATAAACCCAAGCATATATGGTCAATTAATATATGATAAAGGAGCCATGGATATACAATGGGGAAATGACAGCTTCTTCAACAGCTGGTGTTGGCAAAATTGGACAGCTACATGTAAGACAATGAAACTGGATTACTGTCTAACCCGATACACAAAAGTAAACTCAGAATGGATCAAAGACCTGAATGTAAGTCATGAAACCATAAAACTCTTAGAAAAAAATATAGGCAAAAATCTCTTGGACATAAACATGAGCTACTTCTTCATGAACATATCTCCCCGGGCAAGGGAAACAAAAGAAAAAAATGAACAAATGGAACTGTATCAAACTAAAAAGCTTCTGTACAGCAAAGGATACCATCAGTAGAACAAAAAGACATCCTACAGTATGGGAGAATATATTCATAAATGACATATCCGATAAGGGGTTGACATCCAAATTATATAAAGAGCTCACGCACTTCAACAAACAAAAAGCATATAATCCAGTTAAAAAATGGAGAGGAGCTGAACAGACACTTCTCCAAAGAAGAAATTCAGATGACCAACAGGCATATGAAAACATGCTCCACATCACTAGTCATCAGAGAAATGCAAATCAAAACCACAATGAGATATCACCTCACACCAGTTGGTGAGAATGTAAATTAGTACAACCATTGTGGAAAGCAGTATGGAGGTTCCTCAAAAAAATAAAAATAGAAATACCATTTGACCCAGAAATCCCACTCCTTGGAATTTACCCAAAGAATTCTCAGATTCAAAAAGACACATGCACTCCTATGTTTATTGCAGCCCTTTTTACAATAGCCGAGTAATGGAAGCAAGGTAAGTGCCCATCAGTAGATGAATGGATGAAGAATAGTTGGTACATATACACAATGGAATACTATTCAGCCATACGAAAGAAACAAATACTACCATTTGCAACAACACGGATGGAGCTAGAGGGTATTATGCTCAGTGAAATAAGCCAGGCAGAGAAAGACAAGTACCAAATGATTTCCTTTATTTGTGGAGTATAACAACGAAGCAAAACTGAAGGAGCAAAACAGCAGCAGACTCAGGGACTCCAAGAAGGAACTAGTGGTTACCTAAAGGGAGGCTTATGGGAGGGTGGGTGGGAAGGAAGGGAGAAGGGAATTGAACAGTATTATGTTTAGTACACATGGTGTGGGGGGGGTCAAGGGGAAAACAGTGTAGCACAGAGAAGGCAAATTGTGAATCTGTGGCATCTCACTACGCTGATGGACAGTGACTGCCTTGGGGGTATGGGTAGGGACTTGATAATATGGGTAAATGTAGTAACCGCATTGTTTTTTCATGTGAAACCTTCATAAGAGTGCATATCAATAATATCTTAATAAAAAATTTTTTTAAATACATCAAAAAGATCATTCATTATGATCAAGTAGGATTTATTCCAGGGATGCAAAGATGGTACAGCATCTAAAAATCCATCATTGTCATCCACCATATCAACAAAAAGAAGGACAAAAACCACATGATCATCTCCATAGATGCTGAAAAAGCATTTGACAAAATTCAACATCGATTCTTGATAAAAACTCTCAACAAAATGGGTATAGAGGGCAAGTACCTCAACATAATAAAAGTCATATATGACAAATCCATAGCCAACATCGTACTTAACGGTGAAAAGCTAAAAGCTTTTCCTCTAATATTGGAAAGAACAAAGGATGCCCACTCTCCACACTTTTATTCAACATAGTGCTGGAGGTCCTGGCCATGGCAAGAAGACAACACAAAGAAATAAAAGCATCCTGATTGGTAAGGAAGTCAAACTCTCACTGTTTGCAGATGACATGGTATTGTACATAAAAAGCCCTAAAGAATCGACTCCAAAACTACTAATATCTACATTCAGCAAAGTTGCAGGATATAAAATTAATACACAGAAATCCATTGTGTTCCTATATACTAAAGATGAACTATCAGAAAGAGAAATCAGGAAAACAATTCCATTCACAATTATGTCAAAAACAATAAAATAACCAGGAATAAACCTAACCAAGGAAGTGAAAGATCTATATTATGAGAACTAGAAGACACTCTTGAGAGAAATTAAAGAGGACACTAATAATGAAAATTCATCCCATGCTCTTGGCTAGGAAGAATTAATATTGTCAAAATGGCCATCCTGCCTAAAGCAATCTACAGATTCAGTGCAATCCCTGTCAAAATACCAATAGCATTCTTCAACGAACTTAAACAAATAGTTCTAAAATTCACATGGAACCACAAAAGACCCTGAATAGCCAAAGCAATCCTGAGAAGGAAGACTAAAGCAGCAGGGATTATGCTTCCAAACTTCAAGCTCTACTATAGAGCCACAGTAATCAAAGTAATTTGCTTGCACAAGAACAGACCCATAGATCAGTGGAACAGAATAGAGAGTAAAGATATTAACCCAAGCATATATGGTCAATTAATATACCATAAAGGAGCCATGGATATACAATGGGGAGATGAATGTCTCTTCAACAGCTTGTGTTGGCAAAATTGAACAGCTACATGTAAGGGAATGAAACCGGATTACTGTCTAACTCCACACAGAAAAGTAAACTTGAAATGGATAAATGACCTGAATGTAAGTCATGAAACCATTAAACTTTTAGAAGAAAACATAGGCAGAAGACTCTTGAATATAAACATGATCAACTTTTTCATGAGCACATCTCCCTGAGCAAGGGAAACGAAAGCGCCAAGGAACAAGTGGGATTATACCAAACTAAAAAGCTTCTGTACAGCAAAGGACACCATCACTAGAACAAAAAGACATCCCAGAGTATGGGAGAATATATTTATAAATGACATATCTGAAAAGGGGTTAACATCCAAAATACATAAAGAGCTCACGTGCCTCAAGAAACAAAAGCAAATAATCTGATTAAAAAATGGGCAGAAAGCTGAACAGAGACTTCTCCAAAGAAGAAATTCACATGGCCAACAGGCACATGAAAAGATGCTTCACATTGCTAATCAGAGAAATACAGATTAAAAACACAATGAGATATCACATCACACCAGTTAGGATGACTGCCATCCAAAAGACAAGAGAAAATGTTGGCGAGGATGTGGAGAAAGGGGAGCCCTCCTACTTGTATGCTGGTGGGAATGTAAATTAGTTCAACCATTGTGGAAAGCAGTATGGAGGTTCCTCAAAAAACTCAAAATAGAAATACCATTTGACCCAGGAATTCCAGTCCTAGGAATTTACCCTCAGAATGCAGGATCCCATATTCAAAGACAGATGCACCCCTATGTTTATTGCAGCACTATTTACAATGGACAAGAAATGGAAGCAACTTAAGTGTCTATCAGTTGATGAATAAAAAAGAAGAGGTAGTACGTATACACAATGGAATACTATTCAGCCATAAGAAGAAAACAAATCTTACCATTTGCAACAACATGAAATGAGCTAGAGGGTATTATGTTCAGTGAAATAAGCCAGGCAGAGAAAAAGACAAGTACCAGATGATTTCACCCATCTGTGGAGTATAACAAGAAAGCAAAAACTGAAGGACACAACAGCAGCACTCACAGAACCCAAGAATGGACTAACAGTTACCAAAGGGAAAGGGACTGTGGAGGTTAGGGGAGAAGGGAGGGATAAGGGGATTAAGGGGCATTATGAGTAGTACACATAATGTAGTGGGGGGCACGGGGACGGCATAGCACAGAGAAGACAGGTAGTGATTCTATAGCATCTTACTATGCTGATTGACAGTGACTGTAATGGAGTATGTGGTGGGGACTTGATAAGGAGGGGAAATCTAGGAACCACAATGTTGCTCATGTGATTGTATTTTAATGATACAATAATAAAAAAAGATTAATTAAGGGTGACTTGTAAGCTCATGTTTACTTTATAGGGGTCAGAATTGAGGAAATGGGATGCACGATTTACAAATAGACCAAAACTTGGTTCTTTGAATACGTGTACATCCAGTCTGTTGGTTTACCTCCCAAATTAGATACTCCTTAGGTTTTCTCTGTTTGATTTTCATATAACCTCTACTTCCACGTCAGCTGCCTTCATACAATGACTTGGACTTAGATACGTAAGCTGTTAAACCGATTAAAATGGTAGGCTACCTCCCATCCAATAGTTCTATTCCACCATACTTATCTCTACAACAGTGTTTGTATAATTATTTACTTTATTGATTTTTTTGCTTATTTTTTAATAAAACAAGTGGATAGTTTAGTAATTCATAATGCTTATGCTAATGATAAGAAGAACAGATTTTAAAACAATGCGGTTGATACCAGTGAAAATAATTAGGCATACCAAAAAGACAGGCAGATGTACATCCATTCTATTTAAAATTATGTCTCTCTCTTTTTTTTTATCCACCTATCAACATTTATTCTACATCCTGTTAAAGAGCATTTATTTATTATTTTTTTAAAAAGTTGCATCAGCATTACTTCTTTTTTTCTTTTTTTTAAATAATTTATTTTATTATCATTAATCTACAATTACATGCAATATTATGATTATTAAACTACCCCTTCATCAGGTCCCCCCCACCAACCCCATTACAGTCACTGTCCATCAGTGTAGTGAGATGCTATAGAATCACTACTTGTCTTCTCTGAGTTGTACAGCCCTCCCCATGCCCCTCCCAACACCACATCTGCCAATCGCAATGCCCCTTTTTCCCTCTTATCCCTCCCTTCCCACCCATTTTCCCCAGTTCCTTTCCCTTTGGTAACTATTAGTCCGTTCTTGGGTTCTGTGAGTCTGCTGCTGTTTTCTTCCTTCAGTATTTTTTCTTTGTTCTTATACTCCACATATGAGTGAAATCATTTGATACTTGTCTTTTTCGGCTTGGCTTATTTCACTGAGCATACCACCCTCTAGCTCCATCCATGTTGTTGCAAATGGTAGGATTTGTTTTCTTCTTATGACTGAATAATATTCCATTGTGTATATGTACCACCTCTTCTTTATCCATTCATCTACTGATGGACACATAGGTTGCTTCCATTTCTTGGCTATTGTAAATAGTGCTGCAATAAACATAGGGGTGCATCTGTCCTTTTCAAATTGGGCTGCTGCATTCTTACGGTAAATTCCTAGGAGTGGAATTCCTAGGTCAAATGGTATTTCTATTTTGAGTTTTTTGAGGAACCTCCATACTGCTTTCCACAATGGTTGAACTAATTTACATTCCCACCAGCATACAAGTAGGAGGGCTCCCCTTTCTCCACATCTATGGAGATGATCATGTGGTTTTTGTTCTTCTTTTTGTTGATGTGGTGGATGATGTTGATGCATTTTCGAATGTTGTACCATCCTTGCATCACTGGGATGAATCCCACGTGATCATGGTGTATGATCCTCTTGATGTATTTTTGAATTCGGTTTGCTAATATTTTGTTGAGTATTTTTGCATCTACGTTCATCAGGGATATTGTCTGTAATTTTCTTTTTTGGTGAGGTCTTTGCCCGGTTTTGGTATTAGAGTGATGCTGGCTTCATAGAATGAGTTTGGAAGTATTCCCTCCTCTTCTATTTTTTGGAAAACTTTAAGGAGAATCGGTGTTATTTCTTCTCTATATGTCTGGTAGAATTCAGAGGTGAATCCATCAGGCCCAGGGGTTTTGTTCTTGGGTAGTTTTTTGATTACCAATTCGATTTCGTCACTGGTGATTGGTCTGTTTAGTTTTTCTGTTTCTTGCTTGGTCAGTCTTGGAAGGTTGTATTTTTCTAAGAAGTTGTCCATTTCTTCTATGTTTTCCAGCTTGTTAGCATATAGATTCTCATAATATTCTCTTATAATTCTTTGTATTTCTGTGGGGTCCGTCGTGATTTTTCCTTTCTCATTTCTGATTGTGTTTATGTGTGTAGATTCTCTTTTTCTCTTAATGAGTCTGGCTAGGGGTTTATCTATTTTGTTTATTTTTTCAAAGAACCAGCTCTTGGTTTCATTGATTTTTTCTATTGTTTTATTCTTCTCAATTTTATTTATTTCTTCTCTAGTCTTTATTATGTGCCTCCTTCTGGTAACTTTGGGCCTCATTTGTTCTTCTTTTTCCAATTTCAGTAATTGTGTCTTTAGACTATTCATTTGGGAATATTCTTCCTTCTTTAAATAGGCCTGGATTGCAATATACTTTCCTCTTAGAACTGCCTTTGCTGCGTCCCACAGAAGTTGTGGCTTTGTGTTGTTGTTGTCATTAGTCTCCATATATTCTTTGATTTCTGTTTTGATTTGGTTATTAACCCATTGATTAATTAGGAGAGTATTGTTAAGTGTCCATGTATTTGTGAGCCTTTTTGATTTCTTTCTAAAATTTATTTCTAGTTTTATACCTTTGTGATCTGAGAAGTTGGTTGGTAGGATTTCAATATTTCTGAAATTACTGAGGTTCTTTTTGTGGCCTAGTATGTGGTCTATTCTGGAAAATGTTCCATGTGCACTTGAGAAGAATGTGTATCCTGTTGCTTTTGGGTGTAGACTTCTGTAGATGTCTGTTAGGTCCATCTGTTCTAGTGTGTTGTTCAGTGCCCCTGTGTCTTTACTTATTTTCTGTCTGGTTGATCTGTCCTCTGGAGTGAGTGGTGTGTTGAAGTCTCCTAAGATGAATGCATTGCTGTCTATTTCGTCCTTTAATTCTGTTAGCATTTGTCTCACATATGCTGGTGCTCCTGTGTTGGGTGCATATATATTTATAATGGTTATATCTTCTTGTTGGACTGACCCCTTTATCATTATTTAATGTCCTTCTTTATGTCTCTTGCTACTTTCTTCGTTTTGAAGTCTATTTTGTCTGATACAAGTACTGCAACACCTGCTTTTTTCTCTTTGTTGTTTGCATGAAATATCTTTTTCCATCCCTTCACTTTTAGGCTGTGTATATCTTTGGATTTGAGATGAGTTTCTTGTAGGCAGCATATAGATGGGTCTTGCTTTTTTATCCATTCTGTTACTCTGTGTCTTTTGATTGGTGCATTCAGTCCATTTACATTTAGGGTGATTATTGATAGATATGTACTTATTGCCATTGCTGGCTTTAGATTCGTGGTTACCAAGGGTTCAATGGTTGCTTCTTTACTATCTAGCAATCTAAGTTAACTTTCTTGTTAAGTTATTGTAAACACTGTCTGATGTTTATTTCTCTCCCTTCTTATTCCTCCTCCTCCATTCTTTCTATAATAGGTGTTTTATTCTTTGCCTTTAGTTAGTATTTGGATGGTCTGCTTTCTTTGCTATGATTTTATTTTCTCTGGTGACATCTTTTTAGCCTTAGGTGTGCTTCCATCTAGAGCAGTCCATTTAAGATATCCTGTAGTGGTGGTTTATGAGAGGCAAAGTCTCTCAACTTTCGTTTGTCTGGAAATTGTTTAATCCCTCCATCATATTTAAATGATAGTCGTGCTGGATACAATAATCTTGGTTCGAGGCCCTTCTGTTTCATAACGTTAAATATATCATGCCATTCTCTTCTGGCCTGTAAGGTTTCTGTTGAGAAGTCTGATGATAGTCTGATGGGTTTTCCTTTGTAGGTGATCTTTTTTCTCTTCCTAGCTGCCTTTAATACTCTGTCTTTATCTTTGATCTTTGCCATCTTAATTATTATGTGTCTTGGTGTTGTCATCCTTCGGTCCCTTGTGTTGGGAGATCTGTGGGCTTCCATGGACTGCAAGACTATTTCCTTCCCCAGCGAGGTAAAGTTTTCAGCAATTATTTCTTCAAAGACACTTTCTATCCCTTTTTCTCTCTCTTCTTCCTCTGGTACTCCTATAATGCCAATATTGTTCCGTTTGGTTTGGTCACACAGTTCTCTTAATATTCTTTCATTCCTAGAAGTCCTTTTATCTCTCTCTGCCTCAGCTGCTCTATATTCCTGTTCTCTGATTTGTATTCCATTAACAGTCTCTTGCATCTCATCCAGTCTGCTGTTAAGCCCGTCGATCGCTTGTCTGATTTCTGCATTGTCTTTCCTCACTTCCCTCACTTCCTCCCTCAGCTCTTGCACATTTCTCTGTAGATCCATCAGCATGGTTATGACTTTTATTCTGAATTCTTTTTCAGGAAGACTGCATTTCCATCCCTTCAGGCTCCCTCTCTGGGGTAGTCTGGTTGATTTTGGTCTGAACTATATTCCTCTGTCTTTTCATGGCTATAGAATTGGTCACTGGTAGTTGCCACGTATGTCAGCTGGGCTCTTTAAGACTTTAAAAAGAGAAAAAAAAAGAAGAAAGAAAGAAAGAAAAAAAAGAAAAAAGAAAGAAAAGAAAAAACCAAAAACAAAACAAAACAAAAAAACAAAACAAATAAAAAATGCCCACCGGAGTAGATTCTGTGGGAATGCTGTAGGTGGCGCTATTGCCCCACTATTCCGCAGCCGTGGCTGCGCCGCTCCGCAGGGCCCTTTATCGCTCTGGCAGGGGTGGGAACGAATAGGAGGCTGTTGATCTCAGTGAGAAGTATAAGTATGGCTACGCTTCCTCAGTCGCCAGCTAAGGCGTCTGAAACTCCCCAGGACTCCCAGCCTGCTGGGCTGAGTGTGCTGGGGCGATCCGGCTCCTCCGCTGGGCTCCTGTCTCTTTAAGACCGCTGAAGAAAGCGCCCCCTTTTTTTTGTTTCCTTCCCAGGAGCTGGCTGCTAGCACCCTGGCGCGTTCCCCGCTCAGATCCTGCCCCTCTGTCTCTCCAAATCCGCTGCACTGCGCAATGTGCGTCAGCTCTCCCCACGCAGATCACTGGGGCTGGTTATTTCGCGGGGTGTACTTCCACTCCCTCCTGGCTCTGAATCCTCTCCTCCTGCTGGTGCGTTGGGGTGGGGGAGTGCTCGGGTCGCGGCTCCATATCTTACCCGCCTCTTGGGGTGCCGAGTCCTCTCGGGTGTAGCTGCACACTGTGCGCTTTCCTGTGCATTTTGGTCTGTCTTTTAGGAATAGATGTATTTTCTGTGTTTTCGTAGATAAATATAGTGTTGGGAGGACATTTCTGCCACCCTGCTCACGCCGCCATCTTCCTGGAAGTTTCACCAGTACTATTTTGAATAAAAGTATTGAGAGTGGACATCCTTGTCTTATTCCTGATCTTAGAGGAAAAGCTGTCAGCCTTTTGCCATTGAGTGTGATGTTTCTGTGGTTTTATTGTATATGACCTTTATTATGTTGTGGTATGCAACCTCTATACCCATTTTTTTGAGAGTTTTTATCATGAGTGGATGTTGAATTTTGTCAGATGCTTTTTCAGCTTCTATCGAGATGATCAAATGGTTTTTATCCATCTTTTTGTTAATGTAGTGTATCACAATGATTGATTTATAAATACTGTACTATTCTTGCATCCCTGGAATAAATGCCGTTTGCTTGTGATGGATGATCCTTTTTATATATTTTTGAATTCCATTTGCTAACATTTTGTTGAGGATTTTTGCATCTGTGTTCATCAGGTATACTGGTCTGTAATTTTCTCCTTTTTTTGTATTATATTTGGCTGCTTTTGGTATTAGAGTAATGCTGGCCTTGTAGAATGAGTTTGGAAGTATTCTTTCCTCTTCAATTTTTTTGAATACATAAGAGGGATGGGTATTAGGTCTTCTTTAAATGTTTGGTAGAATTCAACTGTGATGCCATCTGGTCCTGGGTTTTTGTTTGTTGGGACTTTTTTGATTACCAATTCAGTTTCATTACTGGTAATGGTATGTTCAGATTTTCTGTTTCTTCCTGGGTCAGTCTTGGAAGATTGTGCTTTAATAGGAATTTGTCTATTTCTTCTAGGTTGTCTAGTTTATTGGCATATCATTTTTCATAGAATTCTATAATTCTTTGGATTTCTGTGGTGTCGGTTGTAACTTTTCCTTTTTCATTTCTGATTTTATTTGTGTCCTCTTTTTTTCTTGGTAAATCTGGGTGGGAAATTGTCTATTTTGTTTATCTTCTCAAAGAACCAGCTCTTGATTTCATTGATTTTTTTTCTATTGTTTTCTGATTCTCCATTTTATTTTCTCTATTATTCTCTATTTCTGCTGGGATCTTTATTATGTCCCTTTAGTAACTTTGGGGTTTGTTCTCTTTATAGTTTCTTTAGTTGTTATTTTAGATTGTTTATTGTTTATTGTGAAGAAAGTCCTTTAAATCTACTATTAGGCTCCTTTGGGTTATTAATGTATTAAACTCCACTTTCTTTTTTCTAATGCACATCTACCTTTTTCAGTTACCTTTAAAACTTGAGTTGTGGGTTTTTTTCTTTGGATTTTTTCCCCCACAAAATGGTTTAATTTAGCCATTCTTCTAATGTTGAAGATGATATAATAGGAAAAAGAAGGATGCTCTTTGGACCAATAACATCATGAGAAAGAGGTAGTTAAAGAATTAAAGCTACTCACAGGTGTTAGTAAGTTTAGGAGTAGCAAATGAGCAATTAATTTTATAAAACATACTAATAACTGGATGAAATTAGAAGCAGATATTCCTGATTTAGGGTCATTATGTAGAGGTATTAGGTGGTATTGTAGATTGATTCAGGCAGCAGTTTTATTGATCTATGGATACAAAGATAATTAAAGCAAAATCCTGTCCTAGAGAACTAGCATTCTAGTCAGGGACATAGACATACAGACATTGAAGCAGCATGATAAATTCTGTGATATATACAGAGATCATTGTAGAAGTTGTGGTGCTTATTGTTGTTGGGAGTAACAGAAACCACAAATTAAACAATGCAGGTGGCATAAACAATATAGAGAATTTACTGGACATGTACAGGTATATCTAAAAATTATAGAGGCACATGAAGCTTGCTGTAGTAGCTCAGTTACATCATCACACGCTTTCTGTCTTACCCCTTTTTCCTGTTTTTCCTTAGTGCTTTCTGCAAATTAGCTAAAGTTGGCTCCCTTTAAGGTTGTGTAATGCTAACTAACAACTTTCAGGGATACCCCCAAAAAGAGCAGTTGCTCTCCTTTAACCATCAGTCTAAAGTCCTAGAGTTCACTCTGACTAGATCAACTTTGATCTCATGTAACCCTTTCACCAGATTGGGGAAAAGTACAAAAGGGAGATGAAAAAGCAAAATTTAGAACCGTCAGAGTATTTATTATATCCCTGAAAACTAGTATTAGTTTCATTATGGCTTTATTATTTCTAACTTGGAGTTTTCTTAATATACTAAAAATTATAAATTCTTAATGCTTTAAAGTTAACTCTGAAGAGGATCCTAATTCAGTGATTTTCTTCTGAAATTTTAGAAGCATAAAAATGTATTCTCCTTTGGATATCTTTGATTTTGTACCCATATCTTTGCAGAAATTAGGAACCTGACATATGGTCTCTTCATTGCTTCTTCCCTTGTAACTGGGACAGTAAGGTGGGTTTTGAAAGTGGGTTCAAGTGTCTCATGGTTAGGCTACTTTAAGCCACAATTACATTTACAGTAGGAATATGCCAAGGCCAGAAATGTCAAGGCTTACCATAATGACCTGATACTTATGATTTGAGCAGCAATTCATGAAGCTTTCTATATTTTATTTTGCCACTAATATACATTTAATCAGGCTATTCATAATATATAATGCCTTGAAAACTGAATTAACAATATAAAACTACATTGATTTAAATGTAAGCACTTCCATTTGTTCTCTTTCTGCACAGTCTCTGGTTGACCACATTTGCATTCCCTGCAGTTCTGTTCCTCTCTATGACAAGTGTCCATTCAGGAGCCATAGCATGTGACACTGCTATAGGATTACCAGATCTTATTTTGAAGAATTTGGGCAGGGAAGGAGTAGGAAGAGAGAGATTATTTACTAAAGTCTGACCAGGCTTAAATACAATCCCATTTTGCATCCCAGCACAGTTGAAACAAGGCATTCAAATACAGGATAAGCCTGTGTTTGTAGGCCATCTGGTAACCCAGTACTGCTAGAGCATAGGCCACTTAGCACTTACAAAGAACCTGTGGAGATAGATTTGACACTTCTGGTACATAAGGATTCCTGCCCTAACCTAAAAAATAATTACTTTTTTGTTAAAATTATATTAAATGTTATTTGGTAATATAGGAAAAAATAGATGTTTCCTAGTGAATTGTATGATGATTATTTCCAAGGCATGAATAATAATAATAATATCAGCAAATGCTTATATAGCACTTATTCTGTGCCAGACACTGTTAAAGCATTTTACAGATATTATTTTCAGATAATTATAAAAGCCCATTTTAACCCTTCCAATAGCCCTGTAAGATTATTTTTATCTTCATTTTACAGAGGAAGAAATTGGCACAGAGAGATCAAGTAACTTGCCCAAGTTTATACAGCTTAGTAAGACACAGAGTTCGGATTTGAGTCCAGATAGTCTGGAACCAGAGATCATGCTTTTTATCACTGTACTTTACTGTCTGTCAGGTGAGGACTGAAATTGTCATAAAAAATATCAGTAACATTACTTACTATGTTTTGAAACAAATCAACATTTTGAGACTTACCAACTAAATATTCAACATGCTTGTTTTTTATTCTAGGAGAAGACTTTGCAGTTGTGCAGCAAGAAATTATTATGATGAAAGACTGTAAACACCCAAATATTGTTGCTTATTTTGGAAGCTATCTAAGGTACATTGTTTCCCTTTTGAAAAAAACAATAATGATTTCCATCACCTAATACATTTAACAAATTGTTAGCCATAATCATGTTTGTAGTTTTCTTCATGCTTTGAAGATAGGATATTTTTGTATGAATAGAATTTTTGTTTATGACCTGTTTATGTTAAGGCTGTGATTTGTCTGTTTGTATACTCTTAGGAATTCTGGATGAGGTTTCATTGAGGAAGCCGGCAAGTAAATACAGACTTTTATGTTTAGTCTTCCTGTGGTAAACAGATCTAAACATGGCCATTCTGTTGCCCCTTTCTTCTAGATTTGGGTGAATTTAGAAAGCCGTAAGCATCTCTGTTACATTTTTTAGAAACTTTTTCTTTTTTTATGCTTCTATCCTCAGAGTATTGAATCATACTTTCTCTTTCTTCCTGTCCAAATGACTAGAAATTATAATTATTTTACCAACTTCTTATTTTGTTGGGTCCTAAAGTGAACTTAGACTGTAAATTTGCTGCCTCTTATTTCGGTTTGGCAGGACCAAGCAGATTGCCCAGGTCATATTCCATAGCTGATGACCTCAGGGTCAAATCTTGTATTTCATTCACTTCTGTGTGCAATTATGAGTTTTCAGGGTTCCTTTCAAAGGGAGGATTGGAGAATGTTTTCTTATATATTAAAAAAGAAACCTCTTCACTTTTGTTCCAGTGTTTTGGGATATGTAAAGATGTAAATTATCACAGCTCTCATTTTCATATGATCCAGGTACGAAACACTTCTTTTCTGATGTAGGCACAACATATGGAAAAGACTGGGCAATTCTGCTCCTCTCCTTTCCAGCCCGGAAAAGCCAACCAGATCAGCTTTTCTTTATTCTAACCACTCTTAGCTTCAATTGCCCCACTTTCATTCAGGTCAAAGGGTGAGTTCAATGGAAACTTCAGTTCACATAGGGACAGGCACTACCCCCAGGTCAATGACTGTCATACATTTTGAAAATGGGGTCTTTAACAGCCAGTTTAGAACTATACTGGTGAGTAGTTTAATCAACCACCTAACAGATAATTTCTGCTCAGTTTTTGTTTTATGGATAGACCCAGCACAGGCAGCAATGATATCAGCTCATAGAAACAATCTCTTAAATCAGTTAATTCATGATACACGTAATCAACTGGTGCCAATATATTAAAATCATCTCTTCAGAACAATTTGTTTTACTGTGATTGGTCCTAGCAAAATGATCCATTTAGACTCACTTGGGAGAAGGACTACAAAGTTTTTTTTTTCTTCAGGCACAAACAGGTCTTTAAAGAGTTTTGTTTTCCTCAGGGACATTGATGTAAGAGTATTTCTCAAACATGGCCTCAGTCTTCTAGAACTATGTGACCATCCAAAGCCTAACTATTATTCCAGGATAGCCCCATCTACTTATATGGAAACCTTGATATGGTGAAATGAGCATGGTCTTTTTGCCATAGAGACAGTAGTATATTGGGTAGTTAAGAGCTGTAGTTCTGCAGTCAGATTGTTTGCGTTGGTTGAGTCCCGACTCCATTGCTTATTAACTGTACAACTTAGCTCAAGTTATTAACCACTTTGTGCCTCTGTTTCTGCTCTGTAAAATGGGAATAATAATAATTATAATAATAGATACATGATGTGATAGCTGCAGTGATAATGGGTAAATAACTGTGTAGTGTTAAGAACAATGATTAGAACATAATAAATACTCATTACTGTTATTACTACTGCTATTGTTACTACTTCTACTTCTCACCTGTTTTTTAAGTAACTACCATGTAGTACCTTAATTTGAACTTTTGACAACGTTGTTATGAGTATTACTGTGTGGTAGATATTCCTTCCATTTTAGAAATAGGATGCTTGAGAGAATTTAGCACCAAGTGTTTAGTTTACAATCCCACTTCAAGTTATTGACAGGTTAGGGTCCTAGTTCCTTCTGTGATATGCTCATGGATCAGATGGCTTTTGATTTAGCATTTGTACTTCTTGCCAAAAGGGCTGATCAAATAGACTTCCAAAAACAACAGCAACAATTAATACTAAACTAAACTGACATTTGACTTTCTGGGTTACTTAGGCAAGCTCCTTCTCACACAGGTTAGGCATTTGATCCTGTAACCCACCAAAATGAAGAATTCCTGTTTGGTTTATATCCTATTCTTGTTGATAAGTCTTGGCTGTGACTAAGGGCAAAATATTGCAACCCATTAACCCTCAGTTTTAGACATGCTACCCAAGAGAGCCAATTTGAGATTATGTTTAACAAAAACTGTACATACTTACAGATTTCAGGAAATGTGTGTTCTATTTTGAATACCTTTTTTATTGAAGTATAATGTATACAAAAAAGTACACAAATTTATGTGTTGTGTATAGCTTGAGGAAATTTTTTTAATGGATACTTTTATTTTAACTGAAATAAGAGAATATAAAGAGCAAAACTGCCCAGAACCCAAAGTAAAATTGACAAAATTAGGGTCGTTTTTTTCAGTAGAGCTGTGTTTGTTTGGAGTTGTATGATTAACAGGAAATACTAGTTTAAATAGATGATTTCACTCTGTAACTGGTATAGGTGACAAAAGTGATATGAAAGCAAATGGTAGTATAATAGAGAACAGCGATTAATCCCCTTTCTCTAAGCTCTATTCTCCTATAGAGATTCTTCCCTTATTCCCTAATTAAAGCCCAGACTCAGCCAAATTTGGAGTATGGAATACTAATGATCAGACTGTAGGGTGTTAGAGCTGGAAGGAACTAAGAGATCTTGTCACTTAGCCCACTCTTTTTTACTAATGTGAAAACTGAGTGCTGCATCAGTGACTTCTTTAGGTTATCCAGCTTTTCATTGTTGGTGCGCTGGAATTGAAACCTAGCACTGCAGTTACCTAATCGGCTATCTTTCGAGTGTACCATACTACTTAGCTAGGAAGGCCAGAGTTAGTCTCAAAGGGAACATGATTTCTTGGATTCTTTCTCATTACTGAATGAGTTTACAAAAAGAAAGGTGCTTGTTTGAACATAAAGCCCCTAAAACATATACTGTTCTTAGTTACTTTCTTCCATCTATCTTTTTGGTATTACACCTGATTGTAACAAATTTAGAAAAAAGTTTGAGGAAATTCAGCTGATGTGGTTTTACCATTGATAAGCTTCTCCTTCAGGGAATCAGACTTACCCTGTGAATTTAGTGAATAATGACCAGCATATAATTAAGTTCAGAAGCTCTTTTATATATAACCAGGGTAGTTATGCTCACTTTCTAGAGAAGTACTGTGACTGAGGTCCTGTAAAACAGAATACCTAGTATTCTTAACCAGGTCTTCCTTACTCTGCTCTTCAATATCATTAAAAGTGTATATTTATTAAGTACCTAATTACACATACTGTACAAGAACTAGAGAGACAAAACTTTTCCCTGGAACTTTGAAACAGTATGTGACCTTTCTAAAACTAATTTAACAGTACAGTAGTTTCTTTTTGGAAGCACACTTTACATAGGAATGTAGTTCAGTGACCCATTTTTTTTTTTTTGGCAAGTATTGTACTGAACTGGGGGTTGTCATGTGTAATTAAAGAGAAATAGGTCATTTTGTATCCCCCAAATTAGAACTGTTCTTCATTGTTACAGAGGAAGCTGATGGATAGGTTACCTTTTTGGAATACAGTAGTTTTTGAGTATCTGTTTAAAAATGAACCAAAACATTTCATAACATTAAATATTATCTTATATTAAAACATATAGTAGTTAGGAACTTTTTATTTTCATATTGGCGGTTAAGATTAAAGTTGAATTATTTTGCTGAATATGATGGAGTACCCATTGGCAAATGCTTTGGTCAGCAAGATAACCCACAGTAAAGTACAGGGATCAGGAGGGTGCAGTGGGGGGCATGACTAGCCCCCCAGAGAGAATGTCTTGGTATGCCAGTTACCAGCAGACATTCTAGAGCTGCTGATTCTTGGTGATCTTGCTCACATTTTATTTTACTTCTTTAGTCATATTTAGGCAAAACATATAAGTAATTATATTTACTTTGTTCAGTCAGCTTTAAGTCTGTGATGTGTTACAAACTGTGGGAAGATTAGAAAGTGTGTTTTAGAAATTATATTTTCAGTTCAGTAGTTATTAGAATGTTAGTTCCTGTATATTCTAGCAAACATTGAACTAGATGAAAATAGTGAATTTTTCCCCACTCTATTTTTCTATTCCTTATAAGATAGGCAGATAATTTTACAGAATAAGAAAAAAATTTCTAAGGATTTGTTGAGTCAGAGAATTTATAGTGATACATTGAACATTTACCTCTGGTTAATTTTATTTAAGATAACTAAAGACAAAGATTTTATCATTCATTGGCCTGTATAAAATGGACTGATTGACTTAAGTCCCTTCCTATTATCCATATGACTTGGGGAAAAAAATAAAAGCATACGTCAATTTATCATCATGAGAATCGTGTATTGCATCTTATTTTCTCTACCAAGGAGGATTGTTTTCAAACTGGAAAGGGTGGGAAAAGCATTATTAAGAAGGAATTGAAACACAGTATAGGTGAGTATATAATTATACAGCAGCTAGACATGTCAGATGAATCTAAGCATTTAGATTTATATGAATTATATCTCATTATACTGAACATTTAGCAAAGGTGATTGTCATCCACCATCAGTGAGTGTCTTTTGACAGATAGGAGAGGTATCAAAAGATTAGTGATCAGCAAAGAGCAATTTGCAAAGGAAAGGAAAGGTGTCTAGAAAATAGACTATTAAACTTGAATGCAGTCATCGGTCCCCAACAATATCTAGGATAAGCTATTAATCAGATAATTGGTGAGCTCTTATATGAAAGAAGTGGTGATTAGTGTGACTTTAGTAAGAAATCATGTCAAATCAATCCCATTTCTCTTCTGTTTTATTTTTTTCCTTAAAAAAAGAAAAACAATATTTACACCTGCACTGAGTTCCAGGAGCAGTTTAAGGTGACTTATATAGGTACACTACAAGATAAATTATAACAAAAGGAATGGAAAATGACTTAAATTTATTGGGCTTAGATTCCATGCCCTTTCTTCAGCAATTTACATTTTATTTCATTTTATCCTAAGCAGACCCCAAAACAAACATTCACCAGTTATTGTAAGATGTGTGAAGTCTCTGCTGCCTGTTCTTTAAGCACCTGGAATGAATATTTTGCATGAATGATCATATGGGGCATATATAAAAATATTTTAGAGCAGTAGTTCTCAAACGTCTTTGCCTTAGAATCCCCTTAACACTCTTGAAATGTTTTTTGTACCCCAAAGAGTTGTTTCTGTGGATTATATTTGTTGATGTTTATTATACTAGAAATTAAAACTGAGAACATTTTGAAAGGAATATGTAAGCACAAATTCCAGTAGTTGTCAGAGGGATGACATGATCTCCTGCAGCCTCTGGAAAACCCCATTGTGTTCTCCTGAGATAAGGAGAGTGAAAGGACAGATAAGCTTTTAATGTTATTATGAAAATGTTTTTGACTTTGCTGACTCCCTGAAAGATTCTCAGGCCGTAGACCACACTTTGCAAGCCACTGTTCTAGAGGAGGTATTTAGCCAACCTAGAGAGATCAGGCTGTGAAATCCTGCACTACACATATGAAATTGGAACTTCAGCATCATTCCAAAGCATATTAGTTCATGGACTTGCCAGAGTCTTATACCTCAGTTTAAGCAAAGGCAGAAAGATGTCAAATGGTAATTCTAAGCAGTCTACATGAGTATCATTTATGTCACCAACGAAATAAATATTTCTAACAGTCCTTAAGCTCATTAGTAAACCCACTAATGCAGGTAAAAATAGCTTATAAGTGAAACCCTTGTAGTATCTGTCTCTGGAGAGTAGAAGGGTCCTTTCAGCCCACCACTTCTGGATATTGGTGGAGAATAGCGGAGGTGTATTGCCAATTATAAATGTGTCACACTGCCTGTGCCGAAGTTGAAGTAAAATAATCAGAGAGCTGTTAAGATGGATGTCAGAAAAAAAAAGGATAAGAGTCAAAACTACTTTTTATATATTTTTTAAGAATGAGATTTAACAAATAAGGACAAAGTCCTGTGCATAGTTTCACTGAACGAGATATACAAGTATGGAGCTGTAGAGAATTCATCTGATTGCTTTTTACGTAAAAAATATCTCAGTTGGGGGGAGTAGAGAAAAAGATGGCAAAGTAAGAAGACAAGGTGAAACCTCCTCCTAAAAACAAATAAAAGAAGAAAATGCAGCAAATACAACTAAACCTGAAGATGACCTGAAGACAGAAGAACAGACTACCTACACCTGGAAAAGAAGAGAAGACCTCACAGAAGAGGGAGAAGTGGAAGAGCTGCAATAGAGCAGGATCTAAGCCATCCCCCCACCGCCTACAGGCAGGAGAAAGAGGAACAGAGCCAGGAGGGGTTAGGAGCCCAGGATCACTGAACACCTGGCCCTGGAGATCTGCTCTAGGAACACAAGCCCACATTACATTAGGTTCTGGTGATTACCAGGGATGGAAACCAAGGACAGGTGGAACACTTGGGGAGGCTAAGACTCCAGCTGCTGTGGAGAACAGGCACGCTCCACTGGTCCCCCAAAGATAAAAAGCAGAGGTGGCAGTTTGAAAGACTTGCCAGCAGCAGGAGGGGCTCCAGGGGTGACAGTTGGATGGAGCCTACTCCTTAGGAGAAAGGGCAGGTGGATAATACCTCCCTACCCTTCTGTGAGCCCAAACATGTTGGGAACTCTCAGGAGCCCCAGACACTCCATTCCCCTCATTGGCAACGCAGCCCTGAGGCTCCTCCGTGTGCACACTACCCGCTAACCTACTCAGCCCAGCATCAGCATCAGACCTTGCTGCTTGATAGGGAGAGGGAGACTCCCCCAGCTTTCTCAACTCCATTTCAGCCCAACTTGGGAGTTGTCTGCAGGAGCCAGCCCCAACAGCTCCTTTCTCCCTGTGGGTGTCCAAGCCCATTGCTGCACATCAGGCCTGGGCAGAGCTGCACACATTAGCCCACCCAACCCATTAACCCTGCAGCCCCACCACTGGTGCAGGGCAAGTAGGGGCAGCCCTTCCCACAGTGATTCCCGCAGAAACTTCTCCACTGAGCACAAAGGTGATGGCCAAAGCAAACTGCCGGCACAGAAAGAAAGGCAGCCCTGCCTGCTGCACACCAACATCTGAGGCTCTTGCAAAGTAGAATCAGACATTAGAGAGTAAAGAGTCTTGTGCTTCTGGGCACCATAGGACACCTCCTTCATAAAACCATTGCATCATAGGCCAGGAAGCATAACAGACCCATCTAATACAAAGGAAGAAACACAGAAACCCGGAAAAAATGAGGAGGCAGAGGAATATGTTCCAAACAAACTACAGGACAAGACACCAGAAAGAGGCTAAATGAAATGGAGACAACCAATCTTTGTGATAAAGATTTCAAAGTAAGAGTCATAAACATGCTCTCAGATCTACAGAAAAATACTCAAGATTTCAGGGAGGACTTCAACAAAGAGGTAGAAGATCTGAAACAGAGCCACGTAGAGCTGAAGAATACCATATCTGAAATGAAAGATACAATGGAGGGATTTAAGAGTAGATTACTGCGGGTAGAGGAGACAGTCATTGAGATGGAAATTAGAGAACAGGAAAACAATGAATCTGAGGAACAGAGAAAAACCAGTCTCTAGGAATGAAAGAATAATGAGCTGTGTGACTAATCCAACCAAAACAATATTCACATAAAAGGGGTAGCAGAAAGAGAAGAGGGAGACAAAGGGAAAGCAAGTCTCTTTAAGGGAATAATTGTTGAAAACGTCCCCAGTCTGAGGCAGGAAATAGACACTCAGGTCATGGAAGTACAGAGAACCCCTAACAAAAGGAGCCCCAGGAAGACAGCACCCAGACATATAATAATTAAAATGGCAAAGATCAAGAATATGGAGAGTATTGAAAGTAGCCAGAGAGAGAAAAGAGATTACTTATAAAGGAAACCCCATCAGGCTATCAGCAGATTTCTCAGTAGAAACTTTACAGGCCAGAAGGGAGCAGCATGATATGTTTAATGGACTGAAACTCAACCAAGATTATCACTTAAATTTGAAACAAGGAATTAAACAATTTCCAGATAAAAGTTAAGGAATTCACCACCACTAGACCAGCCACACAAGATATGTTAGGACTGCTGTACATGGAAATGACCCTAAGGTTAAATAGCTTTCACCAGTGAAAATAAACCCACAGTAAAAGTACTAGACCAATTAATTACCAAGCAAGTACAAAATTAAAACAAAAGAAGTAAAATAAACTATTCACAAAACGAGTCAAGGATACACAAAAAGTATGGATTATGCCATCTAATACATAAAGTGTAGAGGAAGAAGAAAAATAAATAGCTTTACATTGTGCTTGAAATACAGTAATCAGCAATTTAGGATAGACTATTATATAGTAAGGAAGGTATTCTTGAACCTTGAATAACCACAAAACTAAAGCCTACAGTAGATACACACACACACACACACAAAATGAAATGCAATCTGTATGCCCCCTCCCTGCCTCTGACCCGCAGATTAAGGAGGCAACACGATGAGATATCGAAGACCTGAAAGGACCAGCCAGGAGACTCAAGGCGTAACAGCTCAAGAGTAATGCCGAAAAGGCACCTCTCATACTTATTAAACAAATGAACTCAAAATGAACCCAAAACATCATCATCTGGCCTTGAGTCTAGCCCAAGGACACGATACTCCTCAAGGATACTGAAACCATGCGAGGGCCGCCCCAAGCCATGGTAACTGTTTTGGTTCTCATCATTTTGTCCTTGATCATACATCAAGAGTTGTAAGAAAGACAATCAAGTCATGTGTATTTGATTTCTATATTACTTGAATTATGTATTAATCCCGTTAATCCTACAGCAATCACAACACAAAACAAAACTGAAATAACAAGGGAAGATTATAAAAGAGGAAGAAAGGAACAGATAGCTATAAAAATGAGAAAAGAGTTAATAAAGTGGCAATATATATATATATATATATATATATCATTAATTACCTTAAATGTAAATGGACTGAATGCACCAATCAAAAGACAGAGTGTCAGAATGGATAAGAAAACAAGAACCACATACTAGGCTAAAAAAAGAGCCTCAATAAATACAAATAGATTGAAATTCTACCAACCAACTTCTCAGATCACAAAGGTATAAAACTAGAAATTAATTGTACAAAGAAAACAACAGGCTCACAAACACATGGAGACTTAACAACATGCTCCTAAATAATCAATGATCATTGACCAAATTAAAACAAAGATCAAGCAATATATGGAGAAAAATGAAAATAACAGTACAACGCCCCAACTACTGTGGGACACACTGAAGGCAGTTCTAAGAGGAAAGTATATAGCAATCCAGGCCTATTTAAAGAAGAAAGAACAATCCCAAATGAATTGTCTAAAGTCACAATTATTGAAACTGGAAAAAGAACAACAAATGAGGCCCAAAGTCAGCAAAAGGAGGGACATAATAAAGATCAGAGAAGAAATAAATAAAATTGAGAAGAATAAAACAATAGAAAAAATCAATGAAACCAAGAGCTGGTTCTTTGAAAAAATAAACAAAATAGATAAACCCCTAGCAGGACTCATTAAGACAAAAAGAGAATCTACACACATAAACAGAACCAGAAATGACAAAGGAAAAATGACCTATGGACACCAGAGAAATACAAAGAATTATTAGAGAATACTAAGAAAATCTATATGCTAACAAACTGGATAACCTAGAAGAAACGGACAACTTTCTAGAAAAATACAACCTTCCAAGACTGACCCAGGAAGAAACAGAAAATCTGAACAGACCAATTACAGCAATGAAGTTGAATCGGTAATCAAAAAACTGCCCAAGAACAAAACCCCTGCACCAGATGGCTTCACTGCTGAATTTTATCAGACATTTAGAGAAAACATAATACCCATTCTCCTTAAGGTTTTCCAAAAAATAGAAGAGGAAGGAATACTTCCAAACTCATTCAATGAAGCCAGCATCACTGTAATACCAAAAACAAGGAAAGACACCACAAAAAAACAAAATTACAGACCAATATCCCTGATGAACACAGATGCAAAAATATTCAACAAAATATTAGCAAACTGAATTCAAAAATACATCAAGAGATCATACACCATGATCAAGTGGGATTCATCTCAGGGATGCAAGGATGGTACAACATTCGAAAATTCATCAACATCATCCACCACATCAATATAAAGGACAAAAACCACAAGATCATCTCCATAGATGCTGAAAAAGCATTCAACAAAATTCAACATCCATTCATGATAAAAACTCTCAATAAAATGGGTATAGACGGCAAGTACCTCAACATAATAAAGGCCATACATGACAAACCCACAGCCAACATCATACTTAATGGCAAGAAGCTGAAAGCTTTTCCTTTAAGATGGGGAAGAAGACAAGGATGCCCACTCTCCCCACTTTTATTCAACATAGTACTGGAGGTCCTAGCCACGGCAATCAGACAAAACAAAGAAATAAAAGGCATCCAGATTGGCAAGGAAGAAGTCAAACTGTCAACTATTTGCAGATGACATGATATTGTACATAACAAACACTCAAGACTCCGCTCCAAAACTACTAGAACTAATATCTGAAATCAGCAAAGTTGCGGGAAACACAATTAATACACAGAAATCTGTTGCATTCCTATACACTGATGATGAACTAGCAGAAAGAGAAATCAGGAAAACAATTCCATTCACAATTGCATCAAAAAGAATAAAATACCTAGGAATAAACCTAACAAAGGAAGTGAAAGACCTATACCCTGAAAACTGTAAGACACTTTTAAGAGAAATGAAAGAGGACACTAACAAATGGAAATTCCTCCCATGCTCAGGAAGAATTAATATTGTCAAAATGGCCATCCTGCCTAAAGTAATCTACAGATTCAATGCAATCCCTATCAAAATTCCAACAGCATTCTTCAACGAACTTGAACAAATAGTTCTAAAATTCATATGGAACCACAAAAGACCCCGAATAGCCAAAGCAATCCTGAGAAGGAAGAATAAAGCAGGTGGTATCTCACTTCCCAACCTCAAGCTCTACCAGAAAGCCACAGTAATCAAGACAATTTGGTACTGGCACAAGAACAGACCCACAGATCAATAGAACAGACTAGAGGGTCCAGATATAAACCCAAACATATATGGTTAATTAATATATGATAAAGAAGCCATGGATATGCAATGGGGAAATGACAGCTTCTTCAACAGCTGGTGTTGGCAACACTGGACAGCTACATGTAAGACAATGAAACTTGGTTATTGTCTAACCCCATACATAAAAGTAAATTTGAAATGGATCAAAGACCTGAATGTAAGTCATGAAACCATAAAACTCTTGAAAAAAAACATAGGCAAAAATCTCTTGGACATAAACATGAGCAATTTCTTCATAAACTTATCTCACTGGGCAAAGGAAACAAAAGCAAAAATGAACAAGTGGGACTATATCAAACTAAAAAGCTTCTGTACAGCAAAGGATACCATCAGTAGAACAAAAAGACATCCTACAGTATGGGAGAATATATTCATAAATGACATCTGATAAGGGGTTGACATTCAAATTATATAAAGAGCTCATGCACCTCAACAAACAAAAAGCAAATAAGCCAATTAAAAAATGGGCAGAGGAGCTGAACAGACACTTCCCCAAAGAAGAAATTCAGATGGCCAAGAGGCACATGAAATGATGCTCCACATCCCTAATCATCAGAGAAATGCAAATTAAAACCACAGTGAGATATCACCTCACACCAGTTAGGATGGCCACCATCCAAAAGACAAACAAAAACAAATGTTTGCGACCATGTGTAGAAAGGGGAACCCTCCTACACTGCTGGTGGGAATGTAAATTAATTCAACCATTGTGGAAAGCAGTATGGAGGCTCCTCAAAAAACTCAAAATAGAAGTACCATTTGACCCAGGAATTCCAGTCCTAGGAATTTACCCTAAGAATTCAGCAGCACAGTTTGAAAAAGACATATGCACCCCTATGTATGTTTATTGCAGCACTATTTACAATAACCAAGAAATGGAAACAACCTAAGTGTCCATCAGTAGATGAAAGGATAAAGAAGATGTGGTATATATACACAATGGAATATTATTCAGCCATAAGAAGAAAACAAATCCTACCATTTGCAACAACATGGATGGAGCTAGAGAGTATTATGCTCAGTGAAATAAGCCAAGTGGAGAAAGACAAGTATCAAATGATTTCACTCATCTGTGCCGTATAAGAACAAAGAAAAAACTGAAGGAACAAAACAGCAGCAGACTCACAGAACCCAAGAATGGACTAACAGTTACCAAAGGGAAAGGGACTGGGGAGGATGGGTGGGAAGAGTGGGATAACGGGGAAAAAGGGGCATTAGGATTAGCACACATAATGTGGGGTGGGGGCACAGGGAAGGCAGTATAACACTGAGAAGACAAGTTATGATTCTGTAGCATCTTCCTGTGCTGATGAGCAGTGACTGTAATGGGGTATGTGGTGGGGACTTGATAATGGGGGGAGTCTAGTAACCGTAAGTTGCTCATGTAATTGTACATTAATGATACCAAAATAAAAAAAATTAAAAAAAGGAAAACAAGACCCATCTATATGCTGCCTACAGGAGACTCATTTCAGACCCAAAGACATACACAGACTAAAAGTGAAATAATGAAAAAGATATTTCATGCTAATAATAGGGAGAGAAAAGCAGGAGTAGCAGTACTTATATCAGACAAGATAGATTTCAAAGCAAAGTAACAACGGACAAAGAAGGATATTACATAATGATTAAGGGGTCAGTCCAACAAGTGGATATAGCCATTATAAATATCTATGCACCCAGTGTAGGAGCACCTAAATTTGTAAAACAAATACTAATTGCATTAAAGGGGGAAATAGATTGCAACACATTCGTTTTAACACATCACTTACATCAATAGACAGACAGAAAATAAATAAGGAAACAGAGGCACTGGACAATACATTAAATCAAATGGACTTAACAAATATCTACACAACACTCCACCCAAAAGCAGCAGGATACACATTTTCCTCAAGTGTACATGGAACGTTTTCCAAACGACATCACATTCTAGGCCACAAGAAGAGCCTCCATAAATTCAAAAAGATAGAAATTGTATCAAGAAACTTGTCAGACCACGATGGTATGAAACTAGAAATTAATTACACAAAGAAAACATGACCTACGAACACATGGAGGGTATACAACATGCTTCAAAATAATCAGTGGATCAATGACCAAATAAAGACAGAAATCAAGAAATGCATGGAAGTAAACGAAACAACTCAACAGCCCAAAATCTGTGGGATGTGACAAAGGCAGTTATCAGAGGAAAGTTCATAGCAGTACAGGCTTACCTCAGAAACCAAGAACAATCCCAAATAGTCTAAACTCACAATTAAAGAAGCTAGAAAAAGAAAAAAAAATGAAGTCCAAATTTAGTAGAAGGAGGTACATAATAAAGATCAGAGCAGAAATAAAATAGAGAAAAATAAAAGAATAGAAAAATAACGAAACGAGCTGGTTCTTTGAGAAAATAAACAAAGTAGATAAAACCCTAGCTGGACTTCTCAAGAAAAAAACAGTATACACTCATAAGCAAAATCAGCAATGAAGAAAGAATAATGGCAATGGACACCACAGAAACACAAAGAATTATTAGAGAATACTATGAAAAATTATATATGCCAATTAATTGGATAAGCTAGAAGAAATGGACAACCTTCTAGAAAAATACAGCCTTCTAAGATTGACCCAGAAAGAGAAAATCTGAGCACACCAATTAACTAGCAATGAAATCGAATTGGTAATCAAAACACAAAATTCCATCTCCAGATAGCTTCACAGCTGAATTCTACCAAGCATTTAAGGAAGAACTAAAAATATATCCTTCTTAAACTATTCCAAAAATTAGAAGAGGGGGGAATACCTCCACACTCATTCTCTGAGGCCAGCATCACTCTAATACCAAAAGCAGGCAAAGACACCACAAAAAAAGAAAATTACAGACCAGTGTTCCTGCTGAACAGAGGCAAAAATCCTCAACAAAATATTAGCAAATCAAATTCAAAAAACATGGAAAAGATCATCCATCATGACCAAGTGGGATTTATTCCAGGGATGCAGGATGGTACAATATTTGTAAATCAATCAATAGCATATACCACATTAACGAAAAAGGGATAAAAACCACATGATCATCTCAACAGATGCTGAAAAAGCATTTGGCAGAATTCAACTTTCTATTCATGAATAAAAAAATCTCTCAACAAAAACGGTATAGAGGGTATATACCTCAACATAAAAACAGCCATATATGACAGACCTACAGCCAACATCATACTTAACAGCGAGAAGCTGAAAGCTTTTCCTTTAAGATTGGGAACAAGACAAGGATGCCCACTCTCCCCGCTTTTATTCAACATAGTTCTGGAGGTCCTAGCCACGGCAATCAGACAACACAAAGAGATAAAAGGCATCCAAATTGGTAAGGAAGAAGTTAAACTGTCACTGTTTGCAGATAACATAGTATTGTACATTGCAAACCCTTAAGAATCCACCAAAAAACTACTAGAACTAATAACTGAGTTTAGCAAAGTTGCAGGATACAAAATTAATACACAGAAATCTTTTGCACTCCAATGTACTATGAACTAGCAGAAAGAGAAATCAGAAAAAATTCCATTTACAATTGCATCAGAAAGAATAAAATACTTGGGTAGGAATAAACCTAACTGACGAGGTGAAAGACCTATGCTCTGATTAGACACTCGAGAGAAATTAAAGAAGACACCAATAAATGGAAATATGTTTTGTGTTCATGCATAGGAAGAGTTAATATTGTCGAAATGGCCATCCTGCCCAAAGTAATTTACAGATTCAGTGCAATCCCTATCAGAATTCCAACAGCATTTTTCAATGAACAAGAACAAATAGTTCTAAAGTTCATATGGAACCACAAAAGACCACAAATAGCCAAAGCAATCCTGAGAAAGAAGAACAAAGCTGAGGATATTATGATCCCTGACTTCAAGATATACCACAAAACTTCAGTAATAAAAAAATTTGGTACTGTCACAGAACAGACCTATAGATCAATGGAACAGAATAGAGAGTCCAGATATAAATCCACACATTTATGGTCAATTAATATATGAAAAAGAAGCCATTTATATACAATAGGGAAAAGTCAGCCTCTTAAACAGCTGTGTTGGGGAAACTGGACAGCTACGTGCAAGAGAATGAAACTGGATTATTGTCTTAACTCCATACACAAAAGTAAACTAGAAATAGATCAAAGACCTGAATGTAAGATGTGAAACCATAAAACTCTTACAAGAAAACGTAAGTAAAAACTTCTTGAATATAAGTATGAGCAATTTTTTCCTTGATACATCTCATTGGGCAAAAGAAAAAATGAACAGGTGGGACTACATCAAAGTAAAAAGCTTCTGTACAAGGAAGGACACCATCAGCAGAACAGTATGGGAGAATATATTCGTAAATGACTCATCTGATAAAGGGTCAATACCCAAAATATATAAAGAGCTCATATGCCTCAACACCCAAAAAACAAGTAACTGAATTAAAAAATGGGCGGGGTATCTGAACACACTTCTCCAAAAAAATACAGATGGCCAGCAGGCACATGAAAAGGTACTCTACATCGCTAATCATCAGGGAAATGCAAAGTAAAACCCCAGTGATATATTATCTCACACCAGTTAGGATGGCCACCACCCAGAAGACAAGAAATAACACATGCTGGCAAGGATGTGGAGAAATGGGAACCCTCCTATACTCTTGGTGGGAATGTAAATTGGTGCAACTACTGTGGAAGCAGTATAGAAGTTTCTTAAAAAACTAAAAATAGAAATACGATTTGACCCAGTAATTCCACTCCTAGGAATTTACCCAAAGAAAACAAGATTCCTGATTTGAAAAGATATATGCACCCGTATGTGGTTTTTTTTCCATTTGCTTAAATTTTTTAAATTAAGGTATCATTGATATACAATCACGCATGACATGAGCAACACTGTGGTTTCACCATTCACCCATATTATTAAGCCCCCCCCAAATCATTGCAATCACTGTCCATCAGCATAGTAAGATGCTAAAGAGTCATTACTTTTCTTCTCCATGCTATACTGCCTTCCCCGGGACCTACTTATATTATGTGTGTGCACCCCTATGTTTATTGCCACACTATTTGTAATAGCCAAGATATGGAAGCAACCTAAGTGTCCGTCAGTAGATGAATGGATAAAGATGTGGTGTATAAGCACAATGGAATCCTGGAATTTGCAGCAACATGGTTGGATCTATAGGGTATATGCCTAGTGAAATAAGACAGGTGGAGAAAGACAAATATCATATAATTTCACTTATTTGTGTAACATTGAAACAAAGCAAAACAGAAGGAACAAAACAGCAGTAGACTCATATCATAGACACTGAGAAGTGACTAGTGGTTACCAAAGGGTAGGGTGAGGGGGATAAAGGAGCCCAATAATTTGCAGTCATAATATAAATTGGTCACAGGGACACTAGTACAGCATGAAAAATATAGTCAGTGATTCTGAAACATCTTTCTACATTGATAGATAGTTACTGCACTAGAGGGCATGAGGATTTAATAATATGGGTGTTGAACCACTGTTGTATATTTGAAACCAACCTAAGCCTGTATTTCAATGATGCTTCAATAAGAAAAATAGATCCAGAGGTTTGGGTTAACTTCAAACTGGAAACCAGCAGTTTAGTTCAGTTACTAAGAAACTCAAGATAGCCTTTAGCCAAGTTTATAGAAATATAAGTGTTCAAATAAAGAAGATAATTTATTAAATTCTCTGGGGGATTTAGACTTCTCCCTGTGTAGCAATGACTAGTCGTAAGTGTCTTCATTGTTACCAATAAGACCACACATCTGGCAGCCCCAGACATCCATTATAAGAGTGTTGAGCAGACCACTGGGCAGCTATTTCATACTTTACCATCAGCTGTCCTGCCCCAGGTTCATTGGTATGTGGACCACCTGTGAAGTTAGAGCCTGAGTGGCCTCCAATTTCTTCTTCTTGGCTGCACTACCTTTAGCTTTGCTCTAGAATCTTAGTACTTTTTAGATAGGGGCTTTAAGTCAGCTGACCTGTCACAGCTGCATGGTCCATGGCACCCACCGAAATCAGCTCTTCTCTCAGGTGTGGTTAATCTCAGCATCATTGCCATATGTGATCCACTCCTGATAACAACTCCACTTTTTAACATAGTATTCATAGCACTCAAAATAGCATTTGATTCTGGGTGCCACATTTTAAAGAAAGACATTGACAAACTGTAGACCATCCAGATGAAGGTAAATAAACTGAGGAGTCTACAACCAAGCATTGTTTTACAGTGTGACCCCAGCCTATCTGTTCTAGCTTCATTTTCTGCTATTGTCTCTTCAGGTAAACAACTCACACTAAATTACCCACAGTCTCTCAAATGTGACATCATCTTTCAAATTTTCATTCCTTTGCACAGATCCCTTCCCTGTCTCTTGGTGGTGAATTCCTACTTTTACTTTAAGACCCAGCTCACATGTTTTCTCCTCTCTAAGAACTTCCTTGACTTCCCTATATATCTTATCTCTGGGTTCTCACAGAACTTTATACATGCTTGGATCATGCACTAATGAAATTATAATCTAATCAGGTAGTCAACAAACCTTCTCTGTAAAGAATCATATAGTAAATATTTTCAGCTTTGTGGGCTTCTGTCACAACTACTTAACTCTACTGTTTAGAACAAAAGCAGGCATAGATAATACAAAAATGAATGAATATAACTATGTTCCAATAAAACTTTATATAGACACTAAAGTTTGAATTTCATATAATTGTCATGTGTCAAGAAATAGTCTTCTTTTGATTTTTCCCCCCAACCATTTATAAGTATGAAAACCATCTTAATTTCTGGGCTGTACAAAATCAGGTAGCTGGCTAGATTTGGCCCACTGGCCATAGTTTATTGACCCTTGTAACTGTCTTGTTAATTCTTTCAGTCACACATTCATTCATTTATGAAACAAATATTCAGTTGTTGGATATTCTTCTAGGAATTGTGAATGCCCTGGTGAGAGAGACAGAGTCTTAAGGTTAAGGCAGACTTTTTCTTCTGCATTAAAATGAACTTGCTAAATTCACAGACTTTGTATTCCATTTCTGCCTTCTGAAAATACTACATTTACTGATAAATTTTGAGTTGAAGTAATGAATGATTGAACCAAAGGAATGAACAAAGGAATACACTATTAAATCTTATTATTTTCTCCTCTGTCTACATGATTATGGTATCTTACAACAGGAGAGAGAAAAATGCTATCTAAAAATGAGAGATAAGTTTTAACAATGATTGTTTTGGAAAGATCTTTGTTGACTCTAGACAGAATAAAGTTTACATTTTGTTTTGTTGATGAGAGCACTATCAAAGTGATATACTTTGAGATGTGCCATTCTGTGGTGAATCTTACATATAATTGTTGACATGGGATTTTTATTTAGCATTTAACTTTTATAATACTTTCATGGGATAGATGGGTAAACTGAAGGAGGGGAAATTTTTAACTAAAAGGAAATTTCTCTCATTTGGATGTGCTGATGACAGCTTTATATCCAATAATGGTGTATCTTAACAATTAAAACCTGTGTTGAGGTGTAACATATTAGGTAGTATATTTATTCATAGAGATTAACTAGCTTTTTTCCTGGATAGCACATTGCATTTATGTGGTTCTTCAAGATTATAGCATACAACCTTAAAATACTTGTTACCTCAGATGATTTTGCCATCACATGAAAATGTGATACATGCTGATTTTCTCTTTATAGGCGAGATAAACTTTGGATTTGCATGGAATTTTGTGGAGGTGGTTCTTTACAGGATATTTATCATGGTAAGACCAAAGTTGTTTTTATAGAGATTAAGTAGCATTTCTTAAAATATATTTACTATATTAAAACACTGTTTTGAGGAAAGTATGTTTTATCATTATGTAATTTGGATACATAAAGGAATTTAAGATGTATATGGATGAAAGGAACATTTGCTTTATAAGTTGGAAAATTATGTGCAGTTGAATTTGCTAATTCTAAAGAAGGCATAGTATATATATATAGTTAGTTCAAAATTTCAAATTCAGACTTGTAGAAAAATACCAAGGCCTTTATGGTTAACACTAAACCAAAAGAATATCCAGTTGATAGATAAGTAGTGTTAATACAAAGATAACTGATTTTGCTTTCGTGTATTCAAGAAGCATCAATTAAATATTTACTCTCTTAGATGCTAGCTAACTATTAAAAAATTATTAAGGAAAAAAATTATTAAGGCATTTTTCATTGGGATTTCAATGGAAATACAAGAGAGACTTACAAAGTAAAATAAACAATATTTACTGTCTTTTATTTCTCTCCCTGTCCTATTCTTATTCTGTTAATGGATTACTGTCATAAACTGCAGAGGAGTCTTAATCTTTTGCTGGGGGTATGTTTTCTGATTAATGTAAAATAATGTCTTAATCATTCATGGTGTCAATTTCTCCTATAACATTTTGGAAATTTTTTTATTTCATATAGAATTTGAGCTCATATTTTCTAGTTTGGCCTCTTAAGTAATTTTAGGAGTTGATTGTAATAATAAAACATGTTAAAAGACTATGTGGATAGGAATTGTACTGTTTCCATTTCACTTCACTTTATTATATCTTCTTGGTATAGGTTTTACTTATGTAGATTGACATGATAGAATTTCAGTATTATTAATTCTATCATTCCACATGATTTTTAATTTAAATCTTAAAAAGGAATTGTATTAGTTGTCTTTTGCTGTATAACAGATTATTTAAAATTTGGCAGCTTAAAACAGCAAACCGTTTATTATCTCCAGTTTCTGAGGGTCAGGAATTCAAGAATGACTTATTTGGGTGATTCTAGCTTGGGTTCCCTTATAAGGTTGCAGTCAAGCTTTTGGCTGGGAGTGCAGTCATCTGTAGGCTTGACAAGGTCAGAGAATTTATTTTCAAGATATTTGTATTGCATGGTGGTTGCAGAAGGCTTCAGTCCCTGCTGGCTGTTGGCAGGAGGTCTTACCTTGCTGTGTGGATGTAGCCATAGGACAGCTTGAGTGGCTTCATAGTATGGCAGCTGGCTTAAAGCAAGTGAACTCAGAGAGCAAGGAAAAAGCCGCAAAGCCTTTAATGATGTAGTCTCAGAAGTTGCATACTGTCACTTCTGCCATATTTTTCTCTTTAGAAGCAAGTAATTTCTGTCCAGCACACACTCAGGAAGGGAATTAAGTTCCAAGTCTTGAGGGAGAGGTGTCAAAGAATTAGTGGACATATTTTATACCACTACAGAGATGGGGGATAGTGGGTACATTTTGAATTTACATTTTTTGATAAGCTCCTCTCCTTTATTTACTTTTTCTTTGAAGAACATTAGAACCTTTTATTGTTCCAACATAATAGTTATTTTTCCTGTATTTTCTGTTTTACATTTTTCTGTTCAATACTGTCCTTTAACAATTTTCCACATTCTGTTATATCATTTATGGTTAATTGTTTTCTCATTTATTTTAAATTTAAAATTTTGAAATCATCTGCAATGTGGGAGTCCCAAATGGCATTTGGGAATATGTTCTTCCATAGATGTTTTTTTTTTCTGGGACCCCAAGATCTCATTGCTTCCAATACATATTTGAACCCTAAACCTGAATGAAGACGAGGTCTGTGGTAACAGATTCTAAGAGAAGACATTTTTCCTCTTCCAGGTCCCACAACATGACACACACAATTCCTAGTCATCTTCTTATGCTTAAATACTTTTTTAGTGAGGAGGTAGCCCTTTGAGGGTTCTGGTTTTATGTGGGTGTTTGTTTTATCTCTTCTACTGCAGAACTACGGCCTTTTCTTCTGTGCCTGTGTAGGAGATAAAACTAAAGCCCTAGCTTACTAAGATTGGCCTTCTCCTAGCAGACACCTAGAATATGTCACATATTTACCATTCTGTTTTTCATTTCCTTTCTTAATTTTGGCTTCTGAGAAAGTCTCTTACTGTTTATCAGCTTATCTAGGCATTATTAAATTTTAAAGGTTATTTTAAATAATTTTTTCTATCATTTCTGGATGTTATTACCAGGGCTTTCAGATTATCTTTTTGGCCATACTGTGGAAACAGAAGTCTCATGGAGGTCTGTTGTTCCCAATGAGAGTGGGTTTATAAGCCACAGAAATTAGTTACATGGTTTATATTGAGACTTTTTTTTACTTAAGTATCATTGATATACTATCTTTTGCACATGAGCAACATTGTGGTTACTACATTCCCCCCTATTATCAAATCCCCAACACATACCCCACTACAGTCACTATCCATCAGCATAGTAAGATGCCATAGTCATTACTTGTCTTCTCTGTGCTATACTTCCTTCCCCATGCACCCCCATATTATGTATACTAATAATAATACTCCTTAATCCCCTTCTCCCTCCCTCCCCAAC
This sequence comes from Smutsia gigantea, assembly GCA_032199065.1. Classification (NCBI taxonomy): domain Eukaryota; kingdom Metazoa; phylum Chordata; class Mammalia; order Pholidota; family Manidae; genus Smutsia; species Smutsia gigantea. Next base: position 105,068 of record JAVSCE010003185.1, on the reverse strand, counting down.
CCGTTTCCCTCTGGTAACTGCTAGTCCATTCTTGGGTTCTGTGAGTCTGCTCCTGTTTTGTTCCTTCAATTTTTGCTTTGTTGTTATACTCCACAAATGAGTGAAATCATTTGGTACTTGTCTTCCTCCGCCTGACTTATTTCACTGAGCATAATACCCTCAAGCTCCATCCATGTTGCCCCAAATGGTAGGATTTATTTTCTTCTTCTGGCTGAATAATATTCCATTGTGTATATGTACCATGTCTTTTTTATCTATTCATCTCCTGGTGGACACTTAGGTTGCTTCCATTTCTTGGCTATTTTAAGTAGGGCTGCGATAAACATAGGAGTACATATGTCTTTTTGAATCTGTGATCTTGTTTTCTTTGGGTAAATTCCTAGGAGTAGAATTCTTCAGTCAAAGGTATTTCTATTTTAGTTTTTTGAGGAACCTCCATACTGCTTTCCACAATGGTTGAACTAATATATATTACCACCAACAGTGTAGGAGGGTTCCTCTTACTCTGCGTCCTTGCCAGCATTTGTTTGTTCCTTGCCTTTTGGATGTTGGCCGTCCTAACTGGTGTGAGGTGATATCTCATTGTGGTTCTACTTTGCATTTCCCTGATAATTAGCAAAGTAGAGCATCTTTTCCTGTGCCTATTGGACATCTGAATTTCTTCTTTGGAGAAGTGTCTTTTCAGATCCTCTGCCCATTTTTTAATCAGGTTATTTTCTTTTTGGGTGTTGAGGTGTGTGAGTTCTTTATGTATTTTGGATGTTAACCCCTTTTTGGATATGTCATTTACAAATATATTCTCCCATACTGTAGGATGCCTTTTGTTCTGCTGATGGTGTCCTTTGGTGTACAGAAGTTTTTTAATTAGATGTAGTCCCATTTGTTCATTTTTGCTTTTATTTCCTTTGCCCAAGGAAATATCTTCATATTTATATTCAAGAGAGTTTTGTGGTTTCCTGACTTACATTCAGGTCTTTGATCCATTTCTAGTTTACTTTTGGGTATGGAGTTACAGAGTAATTCAGTTTCATTCTCTTACATATAGCTGTCCAGTTTGGCCTACACCAGTTGTTGAAGAGGCTGTCATTACTCCATTGTATATCCATGGCTCCTTTATCATAAATTAATAGTCCATATATGTGTGGGTTTATATCTTGACTCTCTATTCTATTCCATTGATCTGTTGCTGTTCTTGTGCCAGTACCAAATTGTCTTGATTACTTTAGCTTTGTAGTAGAGCTTGAAGTCAGGAAGCATAATCCTCACTGCTTTATTCTTCCTTCTAAATATTGTTTTGGCTATTTGGGGTCTTTTGTGTGGTTCCATATGAATTTTAGAACTATTTGTTCTAGTGAGTTGAAGAATGCTGTTGGTATTTTGAAAGGGATTGTGTTGAATCTGTAGATTGCTTTAGGCAGGATGGCCATTTTGACAATATTAATTCTTCCTACCCGTTAACATGGGATGTATTTCCATTTATTGATGTCTTCTTTAATTTCTCTCTTGAGTGTCTTATAGTTTTCAGGATATAGGTCTTTCACTTCCTTGGTTAGGTTTATTCCTAGGTATTTTATTCTTTCTGATGCAATTGTAAATGAAATTGTTTTCCTGATTTCTCTTTCTGCTAGCTCATTGTTAGTATATAGGAATGCTGCAGATTTCTGTGCATTAATTTTTTATCCTGCAACTTTTTGGATTCTTTAGGGTTTTTTATGTACAATATCATGTCATCTGCAAACAGTGACAGTTTAACTTGTTCCTTGCCGATCTGGATGGCTTTTATTTCTTTGTGTTGTCTGATTGCCATGGATAGGACCTCCAGTACTATGTTGAATAAAAGTGGGGAGAGTGGGCATCCTTGTCTTTTTCCCGATCTTAGAGGAAAAGCTTTCAACTTTTTGCTATTAAGTATGATGTTGGATGTGGGATTGTCATTTATGGCCTTTATTATGTTGAGGTGCTTACCCTCTATACCCATTTTGTTGAGTGTTTTTAGCATAAATGGATGTTGAATTTTGTTGAATGCTTTTTCAGCATCTATGGAATGATCATGTGATTTTTGTCCATCTTTTTGTTGATGTAATGGATGATCTTGATGGATTTTCAAATATTGTACCATCCTTGAATCCCTGGAATATATCCCACTTGATCATGATGGATGATCTTTTTTAATGTATATTTGAAATATTTGCTAATATTTTGTTGCGTATTTTTGCATCTGTGTTCATCAGGAATTTTGGTCTGTAATTTTCTTTTTTTGTGGTATCTTTGCCTGGTTTTGGTATTAGAGTGATGCTGGCTTCATAGAATGAGTGTTGAAGTATTCGCTCCTCTTCCACTTTTTGGAAAACTTTAAGGAGGATGAGTACTATGTCTTCTTTAAATGTCTGATAAAATTCAGTGGTAAAGCCATCTCATTCGGGGTTTTGTTCTTGGGTAGTTTTTTGATTACCAATTCAATTTCGTTGCTGATAATTGGTCTGTTCAGATTTTCTGTTTCTTCCTGGGTCAGTCTTGAAAGTTTGTATTTATTTAGGAGATGTTGTTAAGCCTCCATGTGGGTCTTTTTTTGTTTCTAGTTTTATACCTTTGTTATCTGGGAAGTTGGTTAGTACAATTTCAATCTTTTTGCATTTGCTGAGGCTCTTTTTGAGGCCTAGTATGTCATCTATTCTGGAACATGTTCCATATGCATTTGAGAAGAATGGGTATCCTGATGCTTTTGGGTGGAGTGTTCTGTAGATGTCTTTTAGGTCCATCTGTTCTAATGTGTTTTTCAGTGCCTCTGTCTCCTTACTTATTTTCTGCCTGGTTGGTCTTGTCCTTTGGAGTGAGTGGTGTGTTGACGTCTCCTAAAATGAATGCATTGTATTCTGTTTCCCCCTTTAATTCTGTTAGCATTTGTTGTACATATTTGGGTGCTCCTATGTTGGGTGCATAGATATTTATAATGGTTATATCCTCTTGTTGGATAGACCCTTTTATCATTATGTAATGTCCTTTTTTGTCTCTTTTTACTTTCTTTGTTTTGAAGTGTATTTTATCTGATACAAGTATTGTAACTCCTGCTTTTTTCTCCCTATTGTTTGCATGAAATACCTTTTTCTATCCCTTCACTTTTAGTCTGTGTATTTGTTTGGGTTTGAAGTGAGTCTCTTGTAGGCAGCATGTAGACAGGTCCTGTTTTTTCATCAATTTTGTAACTCCATGTCTTTTGATTGCTGCATTCAGTCCATTTACATTTAGGGTGATTATTGATAGATATGTACTTATTGCCACTGCAGGCTTTGGATTTGTGGTTACCAAAAGTTAAAGGGCAGCTTCTTTATTTTCTAACAGTCAAACTTAACTCGCTTATTATGTTTTTATAAACACAGTCAAAAGATTCTTTTTTTTTCCTCCATTCTTTTTCTTCCTCCTTTACTCTTTATATGTTAGGTGTCATATTCTGTACTCTGTGTATCCCTTGATTGACTTTTTGGTTAGCTGATTGAATTTCGCATTTGGTTAGGAATTAATTGGTCTGCTTCCTTTACTGTAGTTTTATTTTCTCTGGTGATAGCTATTTAGCCTTAGGAACACTTCCTTCTAGAGCTGTCCCTTTACACTGTAGAGATGGTTTGTGGGAGGTGAATTCCCTCAACTTTTGCTTATCTGGAAATTGTTTAATCCCTCCTTCAAATTTAAATGATAATCTTACTGGGTAGGGTATTCTTCATTAGAGGCCCTTCTGTTTCATTGCATTAAATATATCATGCCATTCCCTTCTGGTCTTAAGGTTTCTGCTGAGAAGTCTGATGATAGATAGCCTGATGGATTTTCATTTGTAGGTGATTTTTTTTCACTCTCTGGCTGATTTTAATACTCTGTCCTTGTCCTTGATCTTTGCCATTTTAATTGTGTTATGTCTTGGTGTTGTCTTCCTTGGGTCCCTTGTGTTGGGAGATCTGTGCACTTCCATGGCCTAAAAGACTATTTCCTTCCCCAGGTTGGGGAATTTTTTAGCAATTATCTTTTCAAAGATGCTTTCTATCCCTTTTTCTCTCTTCTTCTTCTGGTATCCCTATAATGTGAATATTGTTTCGTTTGGATTGGTCACACAGTTCTCTTAATATTCTTTCATTCCTAGAGATCCTTTTTATCTCTCTGCCTCAACTTCTTTGTATTCCTGTTCTATAATTTGTCTTCCAATTACCATCTCCTACCTCCTAATCTTTTAAATCCTTCCATTGTATGTTTCATTTCTACTGTATTTTTCAAGGTGTCTGTCTCCCTCTTGAATTCGTCCCTTAGCTCTTGAATATTTTTCTGTAACTGCATTAGCATGATTATGACTTTTATTTTGAATTCTTTTTAGGATGATTGTTTTTTTCCATTTCACTTAGCCCTCTTTCTGGTGTTTGAAGGATTTTGGATTGAACAAGTTTCTTCTGCCTTTTCATAATCCTATTGGATAATGAGAAATATTAGGTTTGTGTTGGCAGAGCCTCTAGTGCACAGAATCTCTGCTCTTCAGAGCTACCCAGCACCTGGAGCGATGGCAGTGGTCGCAGGCAAGCAGTGCCAGTGCCTACCGTAAAGAGAGAGCTCTTTGCTGCTTCCCAGCCACAGTGCCTGCCTCCACTGTCATGGCCAGTGAGCCACGCACAGGGAGCAGCCTCTGAGTTAAGTCCTTAGCTGCCATAGGCAGGACTGCCCTCTTGCTGGCCAGGAACAATGGCAGCGGTTGCAGGCGATTGCTGCCAGTTCCTGTGGAGAGGACAGATCTCTTCCCTGCTTGCTGGCCACATTAGCCATGCACACAGGGAACAGACTCTGTGTTAAGCCCAGTAGTTGCTAGTTGCTATAAGTGGGGCTGCCCTCTGGCTGGCCTGGAGTGATTGTGGGGGCAGCAAGTTTACACGCAGGTGCCATCCGGAGGAAGGAGCTGCAGGCTATGTATTAAAGTGTGAGGACTTGGGGCTGCACTGCCAGCCAAGGGGATGGAGCACCTGAAGCTCCTGAAAGTTCCCAACCTGCTGGGCTGAGTGTGCAGGGACAATTTTGTCCACCTGTTCCTTCTCCTGAGCAGCAAGCTCTGTGTAATGCTTGTCCCTTTACCAACACTCTTACTGTTGGGAAGTTTTCCAAAGTGCCCTCTTTGTTTTGTCCCAGAGTAGCTGGTTGTGGGCACCTGTTCTTCACAAGCAGCTGGAATCTCAGTCTCTGTCTTTGCTTTTCAACCCCTGTAATCTCCAGAGCACCATGCAATGTGGGTTTGTGGTCTCGGTGTAGCTCTCCAGGGCTGGGTATTTTGCAGTTCTACTCCCCCCTTGCTCTGTTTCTCTTCCTCCCTGTGGTGAGCTGGGGTGAGGGGAGTGCCGGGTTCTGCCAGGTCACGGCTTTGTTACTTTATCCTTTTCTGTGAAATGTTCTCTCTTCCCAGATGAGGGCTGGCTGGTATAATCTTATTTCTGGTCACTCTTTTAGAATTAGTTGTATTTGCTGTATTTTTGTATTATATGTGGTTTTGGGAGGAGATTTCTGCCTCACTTCTCACATCGTCATCTTTTTTCCCTCTGATATTCAGACTTTTAAACCAGATTTATCCTCAAAAGAACCTGAGTGAAATAGATTTCTCTCTTCTGTGATTGTAAAATACCACAAGTACTCCAAACTAAACATTTTTACAAAACTGTTAAGTTTGGTAGAGGTGAGATCACTATCTAGTAAAAGAGTCCATCATTGGAATTTAATTCAATTTTTTGAAGAGTCTCTCCCGCCTAATGTATTTCTTTATTCTGAAGTGATTTAATAGGGAAAAAGAAAACTATTTAAATGTTTTCCGTTATGGATCCATGCACAGAAATATTACTCAAATATTATATGATTCAGCTGTATAAATTGATGTGCCTGTGGTAAGTGAAAAAGGGAGTTTTCAGAATTGTATGTGTAATATGATTCCATTTATGTTGTTGTGTGTGATACATGCACGTATAAATTGTCTCTGCTTAGAGTCATCTAGTAGTCGATAGACCAAACTATTGATATTACTTATTATTGAGTAGTAGTTTGGATAAGGAAGAGGCCTTTTCTTTCCAAACTTCTCTATTAATTGAATTTTTAATAGTGAATGTATATTAATTTTATAGCTATAGAAATTATTATTTGGGGGAAATATATCAACTTTAACTGTAATACATGTTATACATCAATTTTTAAAAAGCATCAAGAAAAACTAGCTTAGCTTAAGCCTCTTAAACCATTGTTTCTTTCTTTAATGTTTGAGAGGTAATATTGATTAATGAGGTGTAAAAGTCAAAATATAATTAATTTCAGAGACTATGTCAGTCTTTTAGTCATTCTGTAAACATTTATTTAGTAGCCTTCCCATGTCAAGTGGTGGTGTAGACACTTGAATATAACAAGCAAATCAGAGTTTTAAAAATCCTGCCCTCTTGGAGCTTACATTTTAGAATTGTTTAGGTATATTAAATCTGTTGCTTAGCACAACTTGTGAAACTTTGTCACTGAAAAACGTGCTTTGAAAATTTTATTAATATTAATTTTCTTCTTATAGTAACAGGACCTCTGTCAGAACTGCAAATTGCATATGTTAGCAGAGAAACACTACAGGTAAATCCAGTCCAAGTAACATTCCTTATTAAACTGAATGTTTAATTGTGTATTACCTGTTAAGAAAGGATTAAATATTCTAGTTTGTTAAACTCTTGAATTTTATTTTTTTTACTAAGGTATCATTGATATACACTCTTATGATGGTTTCACAAGTAAAACAATGTGGTTATTACACCCTTATTATCGAGTCCCCCCCCATACCCCATTGCAGTCACTGTCCATCAGTGTACTAAGATGGCACAGCGTCCCTATTTGTCTTGTCTGAGCTACACTGTCTTCCCTGTGACCCACCCCACACACACCATGTGCACCAATCATGAATACCCCACAATCCCCTTCTCCCTCCTTCCCCACCTGCCCTCCCCCACCCTCATCTCTCCCCTACCCCTCCCCTTTGGTAACTACTAGTCCCTTCTTGGAGTCTGTGAGTCTGCTGGTATTTTTAAACTCTTGAATTGTAATTCATTTTTTTAATTGTGTCAAATCATATTTGCAAATAAATACTTATAATGTCTCAATGTGATAATATGACCTCCTAAAATTTAAATGCTATGAGTTTATTTTATATTTTTATTTTCCTCTTAGCACCAAAGAAAGGCTTGAAAGTTAAGCATTCTTATGGGAACTGAAACCCATTCTGATACTAATTGCATATATACTTTTAAGAAGTTATTTCAAACCATTTGCAGAGTTTAGTGAAAACTATTTGTCTTAGGAAATTAGTGGTTCCAACTGCACTTTGCCTTTTTCACTTTCTTGATTCTTCTTTTAGGCTACTTAAGTAAAACAAATTAATAATTACCACTAAACTTCCTGTAATGATAAATAAAAACTAGAGAATACTACTCAGTTGATCACTTTAAATCCCAAAGTGTGGTGTGTAGTGAAGTCTTGTTAATCTTTGTCTTTTGTGTTTTTTTTTAATTCTAGGGACTATACTATCTTCATAGTAAAGGAAAAATGCACAGAGATATAAAGGTATACATCATACGTTTAACCTAGTGGTCCTGCGTATTTTAAATACTCTGACCAACTGTTGAGCTAAATTCTCTTGACTGTTCTATTTGATTAATTTTTTTATCTTAAATAATTACTGTAATAAAACAGTGATATTTTTAAGGGTTTTATTTTTTATAGCAGTTTTATTGAAATCAATTCATATACCATAAAATTCACCTTTTTTGAAGTGTACAATTTTGGATTAATGTTTTAATAACCCATTTTAGCTTATTTGTAGTTATTTATTTGTAAAATGTAAATTAGGTCCACAGCTTCCATCTAGTTACAGTTTTTAGAAAGTTTCATTCTTTGAATATTATAGTAACCTTTGGAAATCTTAAGGAGCTATCATTAATAGTGCATCAAAATGAATAAATCAAACCTTAACGTTTTCTGATGGTCTTTTACTTAACTGGCAAAGGAGAGAAGGTGCTGGGGTTAGGTCTGGGGTAAACCAGGTACTGTGGCAGGACTCCTGAGGTTTTTTCTGAAGAAACTGCCATCTCCCCAACTTAGATATTTTCTCCTTTCATTAACTTTTTCCCCCATCTTTTTCATTCATCCTTCCTCCTGTTTCTTCTCCCCGCCCCCCCACTTTTTTGTTTTGTTTGTTTCCAGTATCATGTTGCTCTTTGAGTCTTTGATGAAAGCTGTGGACTCTCTCAGAAAATGCCCTTAAGCATGAAATTTCAGTGGATTCTCAGATCACCTGCTGAGATCCTCTATTTTAAGTTATTTTTCATTAACCACTTAAAAGAGCTTTGGAGTTCAAAGGAAGAAGACATCATAAGATGAATAAATCAATAAAGGTTCTATGTCACTGGTACTTAGATGATCTGGGAGAACTGATAGGTTTTTGTCAGAAATGGAGGTTGGAGTACCATCCAAGCAGAGGAAACAGTGTGAGCAAAGATACAGATGTCCAAAAGAGTGGGGTCATTTTAGGGATCATAAAAGCCGCTCCATAGTATTGAAGAAAAGAGAATGCGTGAGTGTAATAGGAGATGGGTTTGGTGGGGTGGTTTCGTGCTCCACTTTGCAAGAATTTATGTGCCAGACTTCAGAGTTTGAGCCTAATTGGGTATATTCTGACAATCACCACTATTTCTACCCTTGTCTAAGCCACCAGCATATTATATCTCACCTGGACTTCTGTAATAGCCTTCTAACTGATCTCCCTGCTCCTGTTCTTGAGTGGTTCTACACTCACTTGTCCACCTTACAACCAAAATGATCTTTCTAAATCAGATTCTGCCACTCTCCTGCTTATGAACCACCACTGGCTTCCCATCATACTCAGTATAAAATCCAGATGTTTTTACCATGGCCTACGAGGTTATGCATGATCTGGCCCCTGCTTTTATCTCTAACCTCATCTTACACTCCTCTCCGTTTTACACATTCTGTTCCAGCCACGCTAAACTTGCTGTTCTTGGAATATATTGAGCTTATTCTGGTCCCAAGGCTTTTTTTGTATTTGTTGTTCCCTTTTCCTGGAATGTTCTCCCAGATTTTGAAATGGCTCTGTACTCTCACTTTGTCCAGATCTCTGCTCAGATATCACTGCCTTAGAGAGGCCTTCTTTTCCTGCTTTGTCTTCAGAGTACTTACTTCTGCCTAGCTTTGAATCACTTCTTGGTTCATTGATGTGTCTGTGTGTTCATTTTTAGATTTCCTTCTTTTCTACTTAGATGTAAACTCCATGAGAGCTGGAACTTACTACTACAACCCCAAAGCTTAAAATAGTTCCTGGGTGCTAGTAGTTTGTCAGGGGGAAAAGGATGGATGAATGGAAGGAAGCATCAAAGGCCAAAAGTCCAGAAAAGAGTAAGCTCAAGACTATGATTGAAGTCTAGATAGCTAAGGCCTAGATCAAGTTAAAATGCCTGCTTTAGTCTCTTCTTTCTCCTTTCTTCCATTTTTCCATAGAGCTGCCGTAATGTTGGGCTGCAGTCTGCTGTTACTTTTTCCTCTTTTTTAGATGAAAAAAGGTTTCCTAGTATTTTTCCCTAAGCCTTTCATGATTGATAGCACTCTGGACTAGAGAGGCTACTTATTTTTGCTCGCTCATTTGAAAGTTGTAGAAAAAGAAAAAAAAAGCCTGCAAGTACCTTTAGGAGACAGTATTTCTATCTCTCTCAAAAGCTTTGAGCTTATTGAAGATGGAGTAGTTATTATCACCTTCTGTGAACATAGGTCAAGAAGCAAGAGTGGCTAAAATACTACTAGGTCATTGTAATGGAAAAAACTGTTTTTTCTTTACTTGGAAGGTGAAAACCCAGATCTTCCCTACTGTGTGTTCCTTTCCCCTGAGTCACCTTTACTACTCACACAGAACACTTTACTTCTACGCTTCTGGTCACCAGATGTGTGAAGGTTTTTTCCCCCTAACAAGCAATTACCTGACAATTTAACTGTATCCTACAATTTAACTCAATTCTGACACTCTCTACCTGAAGATAGTGTTAGATCCCACAGATGGGATTCCATAGATGGGAGCTTCCAAAGACCCCTCCTTAGGTTCATTTAAATTTGCTGCAGTGGCTCACAGAACTCAGGGTAACACTAAGTTATGGTTATCAGTTTATGAAAGGATATGATAAAAGATACAGATTAACATCCAGATGGAAGAAATGCATAGGGCAAGGTATGTGGGAAGGGGCATGGAGCTTCCATGACCTCTCTGGATGCACCTCTCCCCTAGCACCTGCACATGTTCACCAGCCCGGAAGCTCACTAAATCCCATACTATTGGGATTTTATGGAGGCTTCCTCATATAGGCATGATTGATCATTAACTCCATTTTCAGTGCTTCTCCCTTCTTAAGAGAATGGGGGCAAAGCCGAAAACTCCAAACTTCTAATCATGGCATCATCTTTCCAATAACCAGGTGCCATCCAGGAGCCCACCCAGAGTTGCTTCAATTAGAACAAAAGACACTTCTGTCACCCAGGAATTTACAAAGGTTTCAGGGGTGCTGTGGCAAGAACCAGGGTGAAAGAACATTTATAGAACAAAAATGCTTTTGGTGCTCTTATCATTTAGGAAATTGCAAGCGTATCAGGAACTCTGTGCCAGAAGCCCAGGATAGAGACCTATATATATTTTCTGTTAATTCGCAGTCCTGCAGACAGGTGACATTTTAATTCTAGAGGCCTGTGGCTATTTATCCTGAATAGTCCTAAACTGTGGGCAGACACATTAGGATAAACAGCCTGATGTACTAACCAGTAAGGTTCAGTTTTATAAACCAGCACTGGCTCAACTGATGGTGAGTTCCTAGAAAGGAAACAGTCAAGTTTAAAATATCATACAAGGTATTGAAAATGCCAGTGTAAGGCAACATTTTAGTGCAGTGACAGTGTTTGGTCAGTAAGAAAACAATGTTGTTTCATCATAAAGGTTGATAGGGCTTTTGGGAATCTTGATACAGTTCCAACTTTGCTGGAAAAATCCAACTGTTGCTCTTACATATATCATATGTATTTTCATAGATATTTTTATATATGTCTGTCTTCACCCCCAGTTCCAGTCCATATTTAGATGAAAACTGATGTATTACTTCCATAGTAACATTCATATTATGTTAATAGCAGCTTTTTGCAGGGCAGAACATTTTATAAGAATAGTTAAATTCTCTAAAAAGTTAAATTCTCTAGGCAGTAAATTTTCCTATGAATATAATTATTTAACATTTTAATTGGGCATACTTTACATTTTAAGTATCTCTAGGTCTAAGGCTGCCATTTGTGATTATTTTAAATATATATATTTGATCTATTAAATGTGCTGTCTGCTAAAATGTTTAAAATGTTCTTACTTCAACTTTAATGTTCTTTAACTAAAATGTTCTCACTTTGAAGGGAGCTAACATTCTGTTAACGGATAATGGTCATGTGAAATTGGGTAAGTAATTTAAATTTTGTCACTTGTGCTAATTTATTCCAAAACATAGTAAATTTTTATTATCCTCCGTATGATTAGGTTTCCCCTCCCCTCACAGCATCTATGTATTTTTAGGTGGAAATCTCATTGTGGAGCATATATAACCTCTCTGTATCTGTTTCCTCTTCTAAGTGGGGGTACAGTCTGCCTTTCACATAGACAGATTTGTTATAAAGATATCGTAAAATAATATTCTTTAGGAATTCTTTCACCTCCCCAGGAATGTAAGGTCTAGTAAGAAATGTATATAAAATTACCTTATAACTAAAAAACAAGGTAAAGCCAAAAAATAAATAATGCCAAAAATCCTACATTCTTTACTTAGCTTTTAAAATAAAATGCAGTATTACTTACATAAGAATGTAATTTAGATGCCAAATGTTGTTTTATTTCAAACTATAACTTTTAGTTGTCAAGTTAGGATTAAAATTGAATTCAAACCTAAATAATAACTTGATTTGGAAGTTTAACACAGGAAACATGTACAATGTAGTACTTTTTGAAACAAAGTTATATCTATTAGGTATTAAATAAAGTATTCATTAACAAATATGAAAGAGTTATTTTGAACTGTATGTTACTATAAGACAAATCAGAAGTCCAAAAGTAAGACATTAGAACTCAACATACTTAATAGCAACAAATCCTACATAAATATTAATTTCCTGATAGTGATTGGTATTGGTGTTAGAATGTATTGCTAAGGTAAGATTTTTAGAGAATATTCTGTTTAGTGTCTTTTCAAGCTAGATAGATTTACCAGTAGATTTATTGGCATATTTGATGTCACTCACTATGGGTGTGAATGGAAGTAAATGGAATATATTACTACTTACGGTCCTTTCCAGTGATATTTCTTCAATTTCAGGTGCTAGGAATTTGAAACTGTACTATTATGCCTGGCAAGTTAGATTCTCTTTCTTATCCAAATTATTTGATCTTGACTTTTGTTGTAATTTGATTCATGCTGGGATTTCTAGGAATCTGTTTGGCTATTATATACACTGACTTCTTTGTAATATTTTAATGCTAGCCCATTAAGGTTAAACATTTTAATGTGATGTTGGAGTATATCTCATATTTCTGTGAAATTAGTTAAATGAAAATAATGATTAGAAGTTTCTTCTCATGGTGCCTTGAATAATCTTACTTTCTCTCAGTTTTCTTTTCTAAATGTTTCTCATTATTTTAATAGCCGATTTTGGAGTATCTGCACAGATAACAGCTACAATTGCCAAACGGAAGTCTTTCATTGGTACACCATATTGGTAATTGTATTTTAATTGATAATTTAACTTTTTGTTTTTCTGTCATTATCTAATAAAGCATTTATAAAAATAAATAGACCAAATGTTTAAAATTTTTAGGACAAGAACAGATTAAGATCATTGACAGTTAAGTAATTTAGGTTTGTACACTTGTGGATAATTACACAGCCAAAGAATATTCTACCATGTTAATTTTCATTAAGTGGAGAGGCTTCAAAAGTTGATACGACTTTTGGGAATCTTGTTACAGTTCCAGCTTTGGTGGAAAAGCACAACTGTTGCTCCTCTATATATCACATATTTTCACAGATATTTTTGTGTATGTATGTCTTCACCCCATTTCTAGTCCATATTCTGGTTAATCTGTCAACATTACATTATTCATTGTACCCCTTTGCTCAAAACTTTTTGATAGGTCTTGGTTGCACACAAGATCAAATAAATATTTCTTGGCATTTGGAGTCATCCATGGTCTGGCCTCTGTCTGCCTCATTAACCTTCAGTCTAGTTGTTGCCTCCACAGGTGTTCCTTTCTAGCCAGATTTGTCCGCTGGGTACTCAGTGGCCATTTTATAAAAACTATCCTATTCGTTCATTTACTTATTCAGTAAATGTTTTTGGCCACTATGCTGGATGTGCTATTCGTCATTGTTCATGTATGTGGTGGACAGGTATAGAGCTTTCTGTTCACACCATTCCTTTGGAGTAATTAGCACCCTGGAAGCCTTACCATTCCTTCATTGTAAGTGCTACCACTCCCCTGATGCCTCCTAGTCGGCCTCATCAGTAGTGGGATAGCACTAATGTGGATGACTTATTTTCATATTCATGATATGATACATACCATTTTTATATTGATTTGTCTTTTTATCAAATACATACATATTTAAAAAGTCATACTGCTAAAAGGACTTATAAAATCTCTTCTAGTGTGTCTTCTGCCATTTCTAGCATTATCTATTATTTACAGACTGTTATGATAGGTAGATATTTTAGCTCTTTTGTCATCCATCATCCAGTCTTATTATCCTTTCAAATGAACTTGCTAAGTCAATTTTTTTAAAGTAATTAATTAATTAATTTTTTTATTTTATCATTAATGTACAATTACTTGAACAACATTATGGTTACTAGACCCCCTATTAAGTCCTCCCACATACCCCATTACAATCACTGTCCATCAGTGCACCAAGGTGCTACAGAATCATTACTTGTCTTCGCTGTAAATACTGATGGACACTTAGGTTGCTTCCATTTCTTGGCTATTGTAAATAGTGCTGCGATAAACATAGGGGTGCATATGTCTTTTTCAAACTGGACTGCTGCATTCTTAGGGTAAATTCCTAGGAGTGGAATTCCTGGGTCAAATAGTATTTCTATTTTGAGTTCCTTGAGGAACCTCCATACTGCTTTCCACAATGGTTGAACTAGTTGACATTCCCACAGCACTGTAGGAGGGTTCCCCTTTCTCCACATCCTTGCCAGCGTTTGTTGTTGTTTGTCTTTTGGATGGTGGCCATCCTAACTGGTGTGAGGTGATATCTCATTATGGTTTTAATTTGCATTTCTCTGATGATTAACGATGTGGAGCATCTTTTCATGAGGCTGTTGGCCATCTGAATTTCTTCTTTGGAGAAGTCTCTGTTCAGCTCCTCCGCCCATTTTTTAATTGGATTATGTGCTTTTTGTTTGTTGAGATGTGTAAGCTCTTATTATAATTTGAATGTCAATCCCTTATTGGATATGTCATTTATGGATATATTCTCCCATACTTTAGGATGTCTTTTTGTTCTACTAATGGTGTCCTTTGCTGTACAGAAGCTTTTCAGCTTGATATAGTCCCACTTGTTCATTTTTGCTTTTGTTTTCCTTGCCCGGGGAGATATGTTCATGAAGAAGTAGCTCATGTTTATGTCCAAGAGATTTTTGCCTATGTTTTTTTCTAAGAGGTTTATCGTTTCATGACTTACATTCAGGTCTTTGATCCATTTTGAGTTTACTTTTGTGTATGGGGTTAGACAGTAATCCAGTTTCATTCTCTTACATGTAGCTTTCCAGTTTTACCAACACCAGCTGTTGAAGAGGCTGTCATTTCTCCATTGTATATCCATGGCTCCTTTATCGCATATTAATTGACCACATATACTTGGGTTTATATCTGGGCTCTCTATTCTGTTCCACTGGTCTATGGGTCTGTTCTTGTGCCAGTACCAAATAGTCTTGATTACTGCGGCTTTGTAGTAGAGCTTGAAGTCAGGAAGTGTAATTCCCCCTGCTTTATTCTTCCTTCTCAGGATTGCTTTGGCTGTTCGGGGTCTTTTATGATTCCATATGAACTTTAGAACTATTTGCTCTAGTTCATTGAAGAATGCTGTAGGTATTTTGATAGGGATTGCATTGAATCTGTAGATTGCTTTAGGCAGGATGGCCATTTTGACAATGTTAAATCTTCCTACCCAAGAGCATGGGATGAATTTCCATTTATTAGTGTCCTTTTTAATTTCACTTAAGAGTGTCTTATAGTTTTCAGGGTATGGGTCTTTCACTTCCTTGGTTAGGTGCTAAGTCAATTTTTATACTGTTATTACATTCACTACCTTGAACTTTTTTTTCCTATATTTAATAATTTGTTCATTTTTAATTTGCTTGTTCTTTTTTAATCCCTGGCAGAGACTTCCATACCTTCCATATTTTACAGTTCTCTAATATAATAACTTTTTTAAAAATAATTTTCCACACCATAAACATAGCCCATCAAATTATCTATCAGTCCTAATTTTTGTTTGTTTTTGCTTTGTTTTAATTTTTTTTTATCCTTACAATAATCCCTCTTGGAGACCTCTTCTCCCTTATTACAATCTGAATAGTTTATTTTCCAGGTCTTTTGCACAGCTTCACCCTGGGAATTTTTCATCTTCAGCTTGGTAATTCATTTCCTGGAATCCAAGTCTTCCTCTTCCTTTCACATTCGTCTCACATTTTGGTAGCTTCCCAAGAACTTTGAGTAAAATTTTTGAAACTGCAATTCTAGTTTCACACTTTATTGATAACTTGGTTGAATGTCAAGTTCTGTGTTGGAATTTCTGAAGTATTGCTCTGGGTCCCCTTTTCTTTGATGCTGATTGGAAGTGTGATGTCATTATGATGCATGATCTTTGAATGGAACTCCTCCCCGCCTAGAATCATTCCTGGTGGTTTGATAGTCCATGATGATGTACTCTGAATTTTTTTTTGTCTTTTTTACTTTTTTCATTTTACTTGGCCTTTGTGCTTTCAGTCAAGAGATTCATGTCTTTCAGTTCCAGGAAATATTCTTGTATTATTGTTTTGATAATTTCTTTGTTTTACTTTTTCCTGTTCTCTCTGAAACTCATTA
This sequence comes from Smutsia gigantea, assembly GCA_032199065.1. Taxonomy (NCBI): domain Eukaryota; kingdom Metazoa; phylum Chordata; class Mammalia; order Pholidota; family Manidae; genus Smutsia; species Smutsia gigantea. The sequence goes on along the minus strand of JAVSCE010003185.1, from coordinate 88,861 downwards.
GTTATATCTTAGGCCACTTGGATTAGTCCATTAATTTTTTAAAGTTTTCTCTCACTGTAAGATTTCCTGAGCTTTTAGGAATCATGCCTTTCTGATGGAGGCTTCCTTCAGATGTCTGACAATACTTATCTCTGGTTCACATTGAAGAGCAAGGCACTAAATGCTGATTCATAGCTATGTGTGCATAGTAGTATGTAAACATGATTTCTAGTGTTCTAGAACTGAGCAAGTGAAGGAAACTGAGGAACCCATTGTTCTACACCAGACTTCTATTTTCCTCAAGCCCTCCTCACCTTTTTATTCCTGGTATCTGTGAGTCTGAAGCCTCTCTCATTCAGGTTTTCTTGGTCTTTATCCAGTAGGAATGGGGAATGAGTAATTGCTGGGCCTTAATGGATGAGAGGAGGAGTCAGGGAGACTGTTCATTTAGACATGACACTTTCAAATACATCTGTTTTCAGCCCCAACTTCAACCCTGCTTTGTAAGTTTTTAACCCTAACTTGTCAGCCTTTCTGGGATTCTTAGGAGCTAATAACCAGCTAGCTGGAATCTGGCCATCAGTAAAGTGATAACTGACATACTCTAAAACTCACTTTTCTTTCTGGGGTTCTTGACTTGCTCATTGTTCTTTTCCTCTGCATGCACTTAGGTTTTTCCTTCCTCCTGTAAGCCACATCATTTACTGTTCTTCTATATTCAGTCCTAATATGTCCCATGGACTTTTCAAAGATGGCATACTTACATTTCCTTTTTTTTGTTCTCCTTATTGTTTGGAGTTGATTTCTGAGAGGAATAGAGGCTTGAAGAGCTGTTATTATTTTTAGGTGCTACGTCCTCAGTCTGATTCTAAACATCTGGAGGAACTCTCTTATTGAATCTCCAGAATCTAGCATGATTTTTATATATATTTAGTAAATGTAAGTTGATGGTATCTGATCTCCAACTCCAGCTTCAGAGATTAAAGACTAAAGCCATTCCTCTTTATAACAGAGTAGAAAATATCTTGGGAACATGTGAAATTGTGAAGAACACTCCCACTCTTCATCTTTCTTCCTAGTATCATGTCTTCCCCACCTAAACTCTAGGGATGTAGAATAGAATGGAATCTCTCTCATCCAAAGTGACTAAGGTTCGCATTTTTTCAGTTAATCAAAAAGTCTGCTGAATTGGCAAATCTCAAAGTTAATACATATGTACCTTAAACATTTTATTTCAATTTAAGGCATGTGTGTGTACGTTTTTTGCTAATCTTTTTATATAGGACCAAGGCCTTTTCTTTGAATGGGTCACTAATTAATGTTCTAAATAATATAAACTATACCCATAATGTATTAACTACATTTTCCAGTTTGTGTTTCTCTAAAGTGCAGTGAGAACTTAGACATACAAACTTTGTGTGACTTGTAGGCTGTGTGGTGAGAAATACCACCACAATCAATATAAAAGATTGGTTTCCAGTACCCAAGGAAGTTTAGTTTTGACCCATTTTTGTAAATACTCTCCCCTCATCTACAGCCTCTGGAAACACCTGATCTGATTTTCTGTCTACACTTTTGCCTTTTCCCTGAATGTCATACTCGTGGAATTACAGAGTCTGTAGTCTTTCTAGTCTTTACAGTTGTCATGATCTTAACTGATTTGTAGGTTTTGGTTTTTAGAAACTTTAACAAGTTTCTTTAAAGCATTCATTTTAATTTTTGTAACAATTTACTCTTTTTCATAATAAATCAGTTTTCATAATATTTAACTAAACTGTATTTATAATAACTATAACAAAGAAGCAGGTTCAAAGATTAACTCAGTTGACTGTGGTAAGCAAAAATTTAACTGGCAGAAGTAGAAGTGCACTAGTTGGAATCTTTCAGATTTTTATAGAAGAATGGAGAATATCCACTAACATGGTGAGCCTAGTTAAGAGCATATCAGTTGTATGTACTTTCTGGGCATTTCTGCTAGGGCATTTCCATCAGGTAGCTAGAATCTAGCCATTGATAAAGTAATAGCTGGCATACTGGAAAATGCACTTTTCTTATGATAAGTTGAATATTCATAAGCTTTAAGATTAAAAAGAATTTAAGACCAAGTGTTTGAAAGTTCGAGCGTATTTTTTTTTGTAACTTCACTGACTGACTTGATTTTCCTGAAATACCAAGAAAACAAGTGTATTTTTGTAACCCTACTTTAAACTGTTCTTTTGATATGTAAGAGTTGAGATGCTTATCTTAGTTATTTTCAAAACTATCACTTAGAATTTTTAAAATTTTGTATTTTAAAATTAATATAATCAATTAAATCAGTCAAATAAGTTAATAAAGGTATAATTAGAATAAAACTATAGCAAAGATAAAAGAAACAAAAAATACTGAATTTGGGTAACTTTCTTCTGAATACATTTTTAAAAAGCAGACACTCATTTTTATAATTTTTTTAAGCATTACAATAAAAGTGGGAAAATGTCAGCTCAATTTACAGTAAATATGAGCTTAGTACTAAATGAAGATTATTGGTACCCCAATAAATAGTTTTGATCAAGTGAAAACAGGAGTCAAATTGCAGTTATTGATATTAGCAGGTAGAGCTAAAAATTATAAATTATTTATTGCAAGAAGTTATTTCTCTCCACAGTTTTGCATGTACAGAAGATTGGGATGTGGACAAATGTGGGATATGTTTACTCTCTTACAATTGTAAATTTTTTTTAAGAGTTCTCTTTATTTTTATTTATTTATTTATTTTAATATAATTTATTTTATTATCATTAATTAACAATTACATGTGCAATATTACGATTATTAAACTACCCCTTCATCAGGTCCCCCCCACCAACCCCATTACAGTCACTGTCCATCAGCGTAGTGAGATGCTATAGAATCACTACTTGTCTTCTCTGAGTTGTACTGCCCTCCCCGTGCCTCCCCAACATTACATCTGCTAATCGTAATGCCCCTTTTTCCGTCTTATCCCTCCTTTCCCACCCATTTTCCCCAGGCCCTTTCCCTTTGGTAACTATCAGTCCGTTCTTGGGTTCTGTGAGTCTGCTGCTGTTTTGTTCCTTCAGTTTTTTTCTTTGTTCTTATACTCCACATATGAGTGAAATCATTTGATACTTGTCTTTTTCGGCTTGGCTTATTTCACTGAGCATAATACCCTCTAGCTCCATCCATGTTGTTGCAAATGGTAGGATTTGTTTTCTTCTTATGGCTCAATAATATTCCATTGTGTATATGTACCACATCTTCTTTATCCATTCATCTACTGATGGACACTTAGGTTGCTTCCATTTCTTGGCTATTGTAAATAGTGCTGCAATAAACATAGGGGTGCATCTGTCCTTTTCAAACTGGGCTGCTGCATTCTTAGGGTAAATTCCTAGGAGTGGAATTCCTGGGTCAAATGGTATTTCTATTTTGAGTTTTTTGAGGAACCTCCATACTGCTTTCCACAATGGTTGAACTAATTTGCAGTCCCACCAGCAGTGTAGGAGGGTTCCCTTTTCTCCACATCCTCGCCAACATTTGTTGTTGTTTGTGTTTTGGATGTTGGCCATCCTCACTGGTGTGAGGTGATATCTCATTGTGGTTTTAATCTGCATTTCTCTGATGATTAGTGATGTGGAGCATCTTTTCATGTGCCTGTTGGCCATCTGAATTTCTTCTTTGGAGAAGTGTCTATTCATGTCCTCTGCCCATTTCTTAATTGGATTATTTGCTTTCTGTTTGTTAAGGTGCATGAGTTCTTTATATATTTTGGATGTCAACCCTTTATCAGATACGTTTTTTATGAATATATTCTCCCATACTGTAGGATGTCTTTTTGTTCTACTGATGGTGTCCTTTGCTGTACAGAAGCTTTTCAGCTTGATATAGTCCCACTTGTTCATTTTTGCTTTTGTTTCCCTTGCCCGGGGAGATATGTTCATGAAGAAGTTGCTCATGTTTATGTCCAAGAGATTTTTGCCCATGTTTTTTTCTAAGAGTTTTATGGTTTCATGACTTACATTCAAGTCTTTGATCCACCTTGAGTTTACCTTTGTGTATGGGGCTAGACAGTAGTCCAGTTTCATTCTCTTACATGTAGCTGTCCAGTTTTTCCAACACCAGCTGCTGAAGAGGCTGTCATCTCCCCATTGTATATCCAAGGCTCCTTTATCAAATATTAACTGACTGTATATGTTTGGTTAATGTTTGGATTTTCTATTCTGTTCCACTGGTCTGTGGGTCTGTTTTTGTGCCAATACCAAATTGTCTTGATTACTGTGGCTTTGTAGTAGAGCTTGAAGTCAGGGAGTGTAATTCCCCTGTTTTATTCCTCCTTCTCAGGATTGCTTTGGCTATTCGGGGTCTTTTGTGGTTCCATATGAATTTTAGAATTATTTGTTCCAGTTCATTGAAGAAAGCTGTTGGTAGTTTGATAGGGATTGCATTGAATCTGTAGATTGCTTTAGGTAGTATAGCCATTTTGACAATATTTATTCTTCCTAGCCAAGAGCATGGGATGCATTTCCATTTGTTAGTGTCCTCTTTAATTTCTCTTAGGAGTGTCTTGTAGTTTTCAGAGTACAGGTCTTTCACTTCCTTCGTTAGGTTTATTCCTAGGTATTTTATTCTTTTTGATGCAATTGTGAATGGAATTGTTTTTCTGATTTCTCTTTCTGTTAGTTCATCATTAGTGTATAGGAAAGCAACAGATTTCTGTGTGTTAATTTTGTATCCTGCAACTTTGCTGAATTCAGATATTAGTTCTAGTAGTTTTGGAATGGAATCTTTAGGGTTTTTTATGTACAGTATCATGTCATCTGCAAATAGTGACAATTTGACTTCTTCTTTACCAATCTGGATGCCTTGTATGTCTTTGTTTTGTCTGATTGCTGTGGCTAGGACCTCCAGTACTATGTTGAATAACAGTGGAGAGAGTGGGCATCCCTGTCTTGTTCCCGATCTTAGATGAAAAGCTTTCAGCGTCTCGCCGTTAAGTATGATGTTAGCTGTGGGTTTGTCATATATAGCCTTTATGATGTTGAGGTACTTGCCGTCTATACCCATTTTGTTGAGAGTTTTAATCAGGAATGGATGCTGAATTTTGTCAAATGCTTTTTCAGCATCTATGGAGATGATCATGTGGTTTTTGTTCTTCTTTTTGTTGATGTGGTGGATGATGTTGATGGATTTTCGAATGTTGTACCATCCTTGCATCCCTGGGATGAATCCCACTTGATCATGGTGTATGATCCTCTTGATGTATTTTTGAATTCGGTTTGCTAATATTTTGTTGAGTATTTTTGCATCTACGTTCATCAGGGATATTGGTCTGTAATTTTCTTTTTTGGTGAGGTCTTTGCCCGGTTTTGGTATTAGAGTGATGCTGGCTTCATAGAATGAGTTTGAAAGTATTCACTCCTCTTCTATTTTTTGGAAAACTTTAAGGAGAATCGGTGTTATTTCTTCTCTATATGTCTGGTAGAATTCAGAGGTGAATCCATCAGGCCCAGGGGTTTTGTTCTTGGGTAGTTTTTTGATTACCAATTCGATTTCGTCACTGGTGATTGGTCTGTTTAGTTTTTCTGTTTCTTGCTTGGTCAGTCTTGGAAGGTTGTATTTTTCTAAGAAGTTGTCCATTTCTTCTATGTTTTCCAGCTTGTTAGCATATAGATTCTCATAATATTCTCTTATGATTCTTTGTATTTCTGTGGGGTCCGTCGTGATTTTTCCTTTCTCATTTCTGATTGTGTTTATGTGTGTAGATTCTCTTTTTCTCTTAATGAGTCTGGCTAGGGGTTTATCTATTTTGTTTATTTTTTCAAAGAACCAGCTCTTGGTTTTATTGATTTTTTCTATTGTTTTATTCTTCTCAATTTTATTTATTTCTTCTCTAATCTTTATTATGTCCCTCCTTCTGGTGACTTTGGGCCTCATTTGTTCTTCTTTTTCCAATTTCAGTAATTGTGTCTTTAGACTATTCATTTGGGAATGTTCTTCCTTCTTTAAATAGGCCTGGATTGCAATATACTTTCCTCTTAGAACTGCCTTTGCTGCGTCCCACAGAAGTTGTGGCTTTGTGTTGTTGTTGTCATTAGTCTCCATATATTCTTTGATTTCTGTTTTGATTTGGTCGTTAACCCATTGATTAATTAGGAGAGTGTTGTTAAGTCTCCATGTATTTGTGAGCCTTTTTGATTTCTTTCTAAAATTTATTTCTAGTTTTATACCTTGGTGATCTGAGAAGTTGGTTGGTAGGATTTCAATATTTTTGAAATTACTGAGGTTCTTTTTGTGGCCTAGTATGTGGTCTATTCTGGAAAATGTTCCATGTGCACTTGAGAAGAATGTGTATCCTGTTGCTTTTGGGTGTAGAGTTCTGTAGATGTCTGTTAGGTCCATCTGTTCTAGTGTGTTGATCAGTGCCTCTGTGTCTTTACTTATTTTCTGTCTGGTTGATCTGTCCTCTGGAGTGAGTGGTGTGTTGAAGTCTCCTAAGATGAATGCATTGCTGTCTATTTCCTCCTTTAATTCTGTTAGTATTTGTCTCACATATGCTGGCGCTCCTGTGTTGGGTGCATATATATTTATAATGGTTATATCTTCTTGTTGGACTGACCCCTTTATCATTATGTAATGTCCTTCTTTATCTTTTGCTACTTTCTTCGTTTTGAAGTCTATTTTGTCTGATACAAGTACTGCAACACCTGCTTTTTTCTCTTTGTTGTTTGCATGAAATATCTTTTTCCATCCCTTCACTTTTAGTCTGTGTATATCTTTGGATTTGAGGTGAGTTTCTTGTAGGCAGCATATAGATGGGTCTTGCTTTTTTATCCATTCTGTTACTCTGTGTCTTTTGATTGGTGCATTCAGTCCATTTACATTTAGGGTGATTATTGATAGGTATGTACTTATTGCCATTGCTGGCTTTAGATTCGTGGTTACCAAGGGTTCAAGGGTTGCTTCTTTACTATCTAACAATCTAACTTAACTTTCTTGTTAAGTTATTGTAAACACAGTCTGATGTTTCTTTCTTTCTCTCCCTTCTTATTTCTCCTCCTCCATTCTTTCTATACTAGGTGTTTTATTCTTTGCCTTTAGTTAGTATTTGGATGGTCTGCTTTTTTTGCTATGATTTTTTTTTCCTCTGTTGAGATCTTTTTAGCCTTAGGTGTGCTTCCCTCTAGAGCAGTCCATTTAAGATATCCTGTAGTGGTGGTTTATGAGAGGCAAACTCTCTTAACTTTCGTTTATCTGGAAATTGTTTAATCCCTCCATCGTATTTAAATGACAGTCGTGCTGGATACAATATTCTTGGTTCGAGGCCCTTCTGTTTCATAACGTTAAATATATGCCATTCTCTTCTGGCCTGTAAGGTTTCTGTTGAGAAGTCTGATGATAGTCTGATGGGTTTTCCTTTGTAGGTGATCTTTTTTCTCTCTCTAGCTGCCTTTAATACCCTGTCTTTATCTTTGATCTTTGCCATCTTAATTATTATGTGTCTTGGTGTTGTCTTCCTTGGGTCCCTTGTGTTGGGAGATCTATGAGCTTCGGTGGACTGCGAGACTACTTCCTTCCCCAGCAAGGGAAAGTTTTCAGCAATTATTTCTTCAAAGACACTTTCTATCCCTTTTTCTCTCTCTTCTTCCTCTGGTACTCCTATAATGCGAATATTGTTCCGTTTGGATTGGTCACACAGTTCTCTTAATATTCTTTCATTCCTAGAAATCCTTTTATCTCTCTCTGCCTCAGCTGCTCTGTACTCCTGTTCTCTGTTTTCTATTCCATTAGCAGTCTCTCGCATCTCATCCATTCTGCTGTTAAGCCCGTCGATCGCTTGTCTGATTTCTGTATTGTCTTTCCTCAGTTCCCTCACTTCCTCCCTCAGCTCTTGCACATTTCTCTGTAGGTCCATCAGCATGGTTATGACTTTTATTCTGAATTCTTTTTCAGGGAGGCTGTGCATTTCCATCCCTTCAGACTCCCTCTCTGGGGTTGTCTGGTTGATTTTGGTCTGAACCATATTCCTCTGTCTTTTCATGGCTGTATAATTTGGTCACTGATAGTTGCCACGTATGTCAGCTGGGCTCTTTAAGACTTTAAAAAGAGAAGAAAAAAAAAAAGAGAAAAAAAGAAAAAAAAAGAAAAAAGGAAAGAAAAGAAAAAAACAAAAACAAAACAAAAAAACAAAACAAAAAAAACCAAAAAAAATGCCCACTGGACGTAGATTCTGTGGGAATGCTCTAGGTGGCGCTATTGCCCCACTATTCCACAGCTGTGACTGTGCCGCTCCGCAGGGCCCTTTATCGCTCTGGCAGGGGTGGGAACGAGTAGGAGGCTGTTGATCTCAGTGAGAAGTGTTAAGTATGGCTACGCTTCCTCAGTCGCCAGCTAAGGCGTCTGAAACTTCCCAGGACTCCCAGCCTGCTGGGCTGAGTGTGCTGGGGCGATCCGGCTCCTCCGCTGGGCTCCTGTCTCTTTAAGACCGCTGAGGAAAGCGCGCACTTTTTTTTTTCCTTCCCGGAGCCGGCTGCAAGCACCCTGGCGCGTTCCCCGCTCAGATCCTGCCCCTCTGTCTCTCCAATCTCCGCTGCACTGCGCAATGTGGGTCAGCGCTCCCCGCGCAGATCACCGGGGCTGGCTACTTCGCGGGGTGCACTTCCACTCCCTCCCGGCTCTGAATCCTCTCCTCCCGCCGGTGCGCTGGGGTGGGGGAGGGCTCGGTCCCGCCGGGTCGCGGCTCCATATCTTACCCGCCTCTTGGGGTGCCGAGTCCTCTCGGGTGTAGCTGCACGCTGTGCGCTTTCCTGTGTATTCTCGTCTCTCTTTTAGGAATAGATGTATTTTCTGTGTTTTCGTAGATAAATATAGTGTTGGGAGGAGATTTCTGCCGCCCTGCTCACACCGCCATCTTCCCGGAAGTCTCGACCTGAGAAAATTTAAATGAACTCTTCCTGAAAGGGAGTTCAAAATAAAAATCATTAACATGCTCATGAAAGTAAGGAAAGATATTCAGGAACTCAGGAATGAATTCCAGTCAGAGACCCAATCGTTGAAGGTCATAATGGAAAGTATTAAAAGCAGATTGGATATGGTGGAGGAGACAATAAATGATATAGAAACTAGAGAAGAGGAATACAAAGAAGCTGAGGCACAGAGAGAAAAAGGATCTCTAAGAATGAAAGAATATTGAGAGAACTGTGTGACCAATCCAAACGGAACAATATTTGCATTATAGGGGTACAAGAAGAAGAAGAAGATTGAAGAAGGGATAGAAAGTGTCATTGAGGAGGTAATTGCTGAAAAATTCCCCAATCTGGGGAAGGAGATAGTCTCTCAGGCCATGGAGATGCACAGATCTCCTAACACAAGGAAGACAACACCAAGACATATAGTAATTAAAATGGCAAAATCAAGGATAAGGACAGACTATTATAAGCAGCCACAGAGAGAAATAAGATCACATACAAAGGAAAGCCCATCAGGCTATCATCAGACTTCTCAACAGAAACCTTACAGGCCAGAAGGGAGTGGCATGATGTATTTAATGCAATGAAGCAGAAGGGTCTTTAACCAAGATTACTTTATCTGGCAAGAGTATCATTTAAATTTGAAGGAGGGATTAAACAATTTCCAGAAGAGCAAAAGTTGACAGAATTTACCTCCCACAAACCATCCCTACAGTGTATTTTGGAGGGACTGCTATAGACGGAAGTGTTCCTAAGGTTTAATAGCTGTCACCAGAGGTAATAAAACCACAGTAAAGAAAGTAAAACTGAATTACTAAGCAAATGCAAAAATTAAAATAACTATCTCCAAAGTCAATCAAGGGATCAACAAAGAGTACAGAATATGATACCTAATATATAAAGAATGAAGGAGGAAGAGGAAGGAGGGAAAAAAAAAAGAAACTTTATATTGTGTTTGTAATAGTATATTGAGTTAAGTTAGACTCTTAGATAGTAAGGAAGTTAACCTTGAACCTTTGGTAACCACAAATTTAAAGCCTGCAATGCCAGTAAGTACATACCTATTGATAATCACTCTAAATGTAAATGGACTGAATGCACCAGTCAAAAGACATAGAGTTACTGAATGGATAAAAAAACAAGACCCATCTATATGCTGCCTACAAGAGACTCACTTTAAACTCAAAGACATGCACAGACTAAAAGTGAAGGGATGGAAAAAGATATTTCATGAAACTAATAGGGAGAAAAAAGCAGGAGTTGCCATACTTGTATCAGACAAAGTAGACTTCAAAACAAAGAAAGTCACAAGAGACAAAGAAGGACAGAACATGATGATAAAAGGGTCAATCAAACAGGAAGATATAACCATTATAAATATCTATGGCCCAACACATAGGAGCACCTACAAATGTGAAACAAATGCTAACAGAATTAAAAGGAGAAATAGAATGCAATGCATTCATTCTAGGAGACTTCAACACTCCACTGGCTCTGAAGGACTGATCAACCAGACAGAAAATAAGTAAGGAGACAGACACTGAACAACACAATAGAACAGATGGACCTAATAGACATCAGCAGAACTCTACACCCAAAAGCAGCAGAATACACATTCTTCTCAAGTGCACATGGAACATTTTCAAGAATAGATCATATACTAGGCCACAAAAAGAGCCTCGGTAAATTTAAAAAGATTGAAATTGTACCAACCAGTTTCTCAGACAACAAAGATATGAAACTAGAAATAAATTACGCAAAGAAAATGAAAAATCCCACAAACACATGGAGGCTTCACAACATTCTCCTAAATAACCAATGGATCAATGACCAAATAAAAACAGAGATCACCCAATATATGGAGACAAATGACAACAATAATTCAACACCGCAAAATCTGTGGGATGCAGTGAAGGCCATGTTAAGAGGAAAGTATATTGCAATACAGGCCTACCTCAGGAAATAAGAACAATCCCATATGAGCAGTCTAAACTCACAATTAATGAAACTAGAAAAAGAAGAATAAATGAGGCCCAAAATCAGTAGAAGGAGGGACATAATAAAGATTAGAGCATAAATCAATAAAATCGAGAAGAATAAAACAATAGAAAGAATCAATGAAAGCAGGAGCTGGTTCTTTGAGAAAATAAACAAAGTAGATACACCCTGCCAGACTTATCAAGAAAAAAAGAGAGTCTACTCACATAAACAAAATCAGAAATGAGAAAGGAAAAATCACTACGGACACCACAGAAATACAAAGAATTATTAGAGAATGCTGTGAAAATTTATATGCTAACAAACTGGATAACCTAGAAAAAACGGACAACTTTCTAGAAAAATACAACCTTCCAAGGCTGACCCAGAAACAGAAAATCTGAACAGACCAATTACCAGCAAAGAAATTGAATTGGTAATCAAAAACCTACCTAAGAACAAAACTCCTGGACCAGATGGCTTCACCACTGAATTTTATCAAACATTTAGTGAAGACCTAATACCCATCCTCCTTAAAGTTTTCCAAAGACTAGAAGAAGAGGGAATACTTCCAACTCATTCTATGAGGCCAGCATCACTCTAATACCAAAACCAGGCAAAGACACCACAAAAAAAGAAAATTACAGACCAATATCCCTGATGAACATAGATGCAAAAATACTCAACAAAATATTAGCAACCAAATTCAAAAATACATCAAGAGGATCATACACCATGATCAAGTGGGATTCATCCCAGGGATGCAAGGATGGTACAACATTAGAAAATCCATCAACATCATCCACCACATCAACAAAAAGAAGGACAAAAACCACATGATCATCTCCATAGATGCTGAAAAAGCATTCGACAAAATTCAACATCCATTCATGATAAAACTCTCAACAAAATGGGTATAGAGGGCAAGTACCTCAACATAATAAAGGCCATATATGACAAACCCACAGCCAACATTACACTTAACAGCGAGAAGCTGAAAGCTTTTCCTTTAAGATCGGGAACAAGACAAGGATGCCCACTCTCCCCACTTCTATTCAACATAGTACTGGAGGTCCTAGCCATGGCAATCAGACAACACAGAGGAATAAAAGGCATCCAGATCAGCAAGGAAGAAGTTAAACTGTCCCTGTTTGCAGATGACATGATATTGTACATAAAAAATCCTAGAGAATCCATCCAAAACTACTAGATCTAATATCTGAATTCAGCAAAGTTGTGGGATACAAAGTTAATACGCAGAAATCTATGGCATTCCTATACACTAACAATGACCTAGCAGAGAGAGAAATCAGGAAAACAATTCCATTCACAGTTGCATCAAAAAGAATAACATACCTAGGAATAAACCTAACCAAGGAAGTGAAACACCTATACTCTGAAAACTACAAGACACTCATGAGAGAAATTAAAGAAGATAGCAATAAATGGAAACACATTGCATGCTCATGGATAGGAAGAATTAATATTGTCAAAATGGCCATCCTGTCTAAAGCAATCTACAGATTCAACACAATTCCTATCAAAATATCAACAGCATTCTTCAACGAACTAGAGAAAAGCATTCTAAAATTCACATGGAACCACAAAAGACCCCAAATAGCCAAAGCAATCCTGAGAAGAAAGGATAAAACTGGGGGGATTACACTCCCCAACTTCAAGCTCTACTACAAACCACAGTAATCAAGACAATTTGGTACTGGCACAAGAACAGACCCATAGACCAATGGAACAGACTAGAGAGCGCTGCTATAAACCCAACCATATATGGTCAATTAATATATGATAAAGGAGCCATGGACATACAATGGGGAAATGATAGACTCTTCAACAGCTGGTATTGGCAAAACTGGACAGCTACATGCAAGAGAATGAAACTGGATTATTGTTTAACCCCATACACAAAAATAAACTTGAAATGGATCAAGGACATGAATGTAAGTCATGAAACCATAAAACTCTTAGAAGACAACATAGGCAAAAATGTCCTGAATATAAGCATGAGCAACTTCTTCCTGAACGCATCTCTTCGAGCAAGGGTAACAAAAGCAAAAATGAACTCATGGGACTACATCAAACTAAAAAGCTTCTGTATGGCAAAGGACACCATCAACAGAACAAAAAGGCATCCTACAGTATGGGAGAATATATTTGTAAATGACATATCCGAAAAGGGGTTAATATCCAAATATATAAAGAACTTAGATGCCTCAACACCCAAAAAACAAATAACCCTGTTAAAAAATGGGCAGAGGATATGAAGAGACAGTTCTCCAAAGAAGAAGAAATTAAGATGGCCAACAGGCACATGAAAAGATGCTCCACATCACTAATCATCAGGGAAATGCAAATTGAAACCACAATGAGATATCACCTCACAGCAGTAAGGATGGCCTGCATCCAAAAGACGGAGAACAACAAATGCTGGCAAGGATGCGGAGTAAGGGGAACCCTTCTACACTGCTGGTGGGAATGTAAGCTAGTTCAACCATTGTAGAAAGCAATATGGAAGTTCCTCAAAAAACTCAAAATAGAAATACCATTTGGCCCGGGAATCCCACTCCTTGGAATTTACCGAAAGAATACAACTTCTCAGATTCAAAAGGACATATGCACCCCCATGTTTATTGCAGCACTTTTTACAATAGCCAAGATATGGAAGCAACCTAAGTGTCCATCAATAGATGAATGGATAAAGAAGAGGTGGTACATATACACAATGGAATACTAATCAGCCATAAGAAAAAAAAATCCTACCATTTGCAACAATATGGATGGAGCTGGACGATATTATGCTTAGTGAAATAAGCCAGGCAGAGAAAGACAAGTGCCAAATGATTTCCCTCATTGTGGAGTATAACAATGAAGCAAAACTGAAGGAACAAAATAGCAGCAGACTCAGAGACTCCAAGAAGAAACTAGTGGTTACCAAAGGGGAGGGGTGTGGGAGGGCGGTTGGGGAGAGTGGGAGAAGGGGATTGAGGAGTATTTTTGTTTAGTACACATGGTGCTTGGGGATCAAGGGGAAAACCGTATAGAACCAAGAAGGCAGATAGTGAATCTGTGGCATCTTACTACACCCAAGGACAGTGACTGCATTGGGGTATGGGTGGGGACTTGATAATATGGGTAAATGTAGTAACCACATTGTTTTTCATATGAAACCTTCATAAGAGTATATATCAATAATACCTTAATAAAAAATATGAATGAATGTGCATATTAATCCGTTCAACTAATAACTTTTTTGCTCCAACTATTGCTAGAGTCCAACTGTTGTAGACTCTGAGGACATGAACAGAATGTACAAAAAATTCCGTATTCATATAGCTTACATTCTAGAATACAGAGATAGACCAAATATGTATATATGTAATTTATATGTACATTTAGTGTACATATACAAGGACATACATATACACACATGTACATATAGTGATTTGGTCTATGGAGAACATATAACCAAGGAAATGGGGGAAGGAAGAAGAAAGATACTTTAAAGAAAGGGGTCATGGAATTATTCACCAATTAACTGAGTGAATTTGGTAAACTGAGTAACTGGAAATGAATCAGCTAGACACGGCAATAACTGGTGGAAGTGTCTCACAGGCAGAGGGAGACACATGTCATGTTTGCTTGGCAGGTATTAAACGGCCAGGTGGCTGGAGGAGAGAAAGAAGGAAAGTGGTAATAGATGAAGACAGAGGGGACAGGGATGTAGATTACACAGGCCCTTATAGGCCACTGTAAGAAATGAAGCTTTTACTCTGAGTGGAATGAATGCCGTTGGACAGTTTTGAGTAATTGCGTGACATGAGCTTGACTGTAGTTCTGAAAGGATCACTGGGTTCTGGGTTGAGAATAGACTGCCTATGGGGTGAAAGAGGACCAGTTAGGAGACTATGGCAAGGATCAGGTAAAAGATGGTGATGGCCCTGAGCAGGGTGGTAGTGGTTGGGATAATGAGAAGTGGATTTATTTTGCAGATAGATCCAGTATGGTTTGCTAATGTGTTAGACATGGAATCAGAAAAAGAGAGGACTTAAGGATGACTCCAAGGTTTTTGGTATGAGAAACTAGAAGGATGGAATGGAGTAGGCAGTGGGAGGGGCAGGTTAAAAGGAAATTCTGCTTTGGGTCTGTTAAGTTTAAGAAGCCTATTAAACATTCCCATGGATCTGTCAAGGAGGCAATATGAATATAGAGTAATGCAGGGAGGTCTTGGCTGTTAATATAAATTTGGAAACCAAAAAGATACCTACATACCTATCATCTATCTATCTAATCTATAAATCATCTATCTATCTATCATCTATCTATCTATCTATTTATCTATCATCAATCATCTATTTATCTATCTAATATTATAATATATGTATATAATCTAGGAAGTAAGCATGGATACAGATTGAATCATAAGGGACTCCCATGTTTATATTTGAGGAGTGTGCATGAGCCAGGAAGGATGAAGTGGACAGCAAGCCTATGGGAAAATCAGGAGAGTATGTTAGTCCAGAAACCAAAGGATGGAAGTTTCCAAGGGAGCGTGCCTGGCTGGTCAAGGAGTTGACCAGTGATTTGGTCAGAGAGGAGTTTGTTGGTGTCTTTAATAAGGAGCTTTGAGTGGCGTGGTCATAGAGGGTGAAAGCCTTATTATATTACAGTTGGTTCAAGAAAAAGGGGAATAAACTGGAGTCAGCAGATATAGGAAAATTTTAAAATTTTGTAATAAAATAGGAGCACATACATGGAGAATAACTAGACAGGGATGTGAGATCCGAGAGAGAATTTCCATGGATTTCAGATGGTGGCAATTACAGCAGTTTTTGTTTGTACACTGGTGGGAATGTCACAGTGGAAAGTAGAAAATTGCTGCTGGAAAGAAGAGAGACAGAGGAACTGTGGAACTGATGAGTTTGTGTAGGCGAGAGGCAGTGGGATGCGGTCTATGGGAGGGATTGCCTTAGGCAGGAGCAGGCTAGTTCATCTGCAGTAACGGGTGGGAAGGCGGACTATGTGGGTGTAGATGTCGGTATGGGAGTTGATGTGGGGTGGGCAACTCTGGAAATTCATATCTGATTAATTTTCTTGGTGAAATAGGAAGCACATTCTTCAGCTATGAGTGAAGATAGGGAAAGAGGTTTTGGAGTTTTGAGAGAGAGGAGCCGGTGGGATGTAGTTTCCTAGGAGGCTGTGAGAGTGACTGGACTGGAGAAATACAGGAAGATGACTGGCCTGCCCTCAGGGATGACAATGTGCTTGCTTCTTTCTAAGCTGTCGTGCCGAAGATATGGTGTACCATTTCTATTTGGTCATTTAAAGTGCAGCAAGTCAGCCTTATTTTCTGTGTTTCCCCAGCTTATGGTAAGGTGCATGGGGACAGGCACAGAATGGGCGGGAACATGGCTGCAGTCAGGTTTGGGGTTTTACAGATGAGCATGGTGAAGCGAGAGAGGAAGGGCCCAGGAGCAGAGGTGAGCGAGGGTGGGCTCCAGTGATGGCTCTGGAATTTGAGAAGGGCAAGCAGGGAAGGGAACCTGGGGAGAGGGGCAGCATATGATGTGTTTGGTTCCTGGCTTTCAGATCTCGGTGAAGGCGATGGGTCAGGGGCCCAAGAGTGTGGTGCTTGGTCCTGGTCACCGCAGGGTGTAGACTCCAAGGTGTGATGGTGCGAGAGAAAGGCCAGGCTAGGGAGGTGTGGTCAGCAGGGGATAGGGGGGTGGAGGAGCTGGGAGGCAAGGTGGGGCGCTGGGAGGTCCATGTGCGCCGAGACCTGAACCTCCAAAAATCATGGCCGAATTGTGTGGGAGAGAAACAGTGGGCCAGAAGCTAAACACTTCAGAAACTCAGGGGGAATAATAGAGTGATTCATTAAACAAACAATGATATAAATATATATCCAAGAACAGTTAATGAAGTCATGCCTATAAGTGCAAAAAAATCAGAACCAGTGAGTGAATGATTAAATAAATTCTGGCATATTTGCCCAATGGAATGCTATGCAGCCTTTAAAAATAAGGCTAATAAGCATACACGGACCAGGAATTTTTAAATGAAGAGATTGTTACTTATTAATATTAAGTGAAGGTATTAAGCCACATATTAATATGAAAATAAAATTCATTTTAAAAATTAAAAGAGGCGATGTGCACAGAGACATGCACATGCCATGTGCACAGGGAGAGAAGCACCAGCAGAGGTTCCCAGGGCCTGGAGCTGGCAAGTCGGTCAGGTGAGGAGTAACTTTCTTTTCTTTCCACAGCCATGTGTTTCTTTAAACTTTTTCTTGTAAAACAGAACATAGATAAAAGTGAACAAACTTTGAAGTAGAGATTGATTAAATCTCAGACCAACATTGGTGAGACCACTGCTTAGGTCAAGAAATACAAAATTGCCAGGATTCCAGAACCACCCTGTACTCCTATTTACCACTCCTTCTCTTGGTTCCAAAGTCTAAAACTATGCAGACTTGTATGGTCACCATCCGTGCTTCTTTTTACAGCTAACCTCCTAAACATGTGTTTTCACACTGCCGCAGAGTCCTGCCTGTTTGTGAACTTCATGTAAATGGAATAATTCAATGTGAATTCTGTTGTACTGACTTATTTTGTTCAATATTATGTATATAAAATTCAGCCATACTGCAGGATGTAGCAGTTTTTTTAATTTACTTTTTTTTTTAGTGACATTGAAATTCTCCAAAATTCTAAGAGCAAATTTCTATTCTATAGCACCGTGTTGTCCACTACTGTCACCATGCTATACATTAGCTCCTCCGACCTTATTTAGCTTAAAACTGAAAGGTAGCAGTTTGTTCCCATTTTTATATAGTGTTCTTTTTAAGAATATACCACTGTTCATGTGTCCATTCTAATATTAACTGGCCTTTGGCTTATTTCCAACTGTGGGGCATCATGAATGATATTGCTATGAACATTCTTGTGCATAGTTCTTGCTGCCATGTGCATACATTTCTGTGGAGTATTTTTCTCCTTGTGGAAATGCTGAGTAATAGGGTTTGTTTAGTTTCACATTAAGTAGGTGATGACACATTGTTTTCCTCCCACTAGCAGGAGAGTCCTTTTTGCTTCACAGCCTTTCCAACACTTGGTATTGTTATTTAAATATTTTTTCCAAAATACGTTAATAGGAAAGCAGGGATACCATTCTGTGATTTTAATTTGTATTTCTATCATTATCGGTGAGGTTGTTCGCTGGCTGTTTGGATAACCTCCAGGGAATTCCCTGTTCATTCTCAAGGGCATCTCGCCTATTGGATTATTTGATTCTCTTCTGATCTTTTCAGAAGTTTTTTTTTAAATATAAATTCAAATATGAGCTCTCTTTTGGCTCTATCTGTTGCAAATAACTTTTCCCATTCTGTGGTTTGCATTTTTACGCTGTTACTGGGACATTTGACGAAGAACTTCGATATAGTCAAATTTATCATATTTTCTGTGTGGTTCAAGCTTTTGGTGTCCTGTTTAAGAAGGCTTTTAGTACTTTAAAGTTGTAAAGATAATCTGTCATTAGTTTTCAGAAATTTCACTGTCTTTTGTCTTCACATTTATCATATAATCTGCCTGCAACTGATCTCTGGGTCTGGCATGAGGCAAGGGTACAGTTCCATTTTTGTCCCTTTAAGTACCCGTATAGCTAGCTAACTGTTCCGGCACTACTTTTGGAAAAAAGTATTTTTTCTTCACTGTTCTGCAGTGCTGTATTTGCTGTAAATCACATGTTCATCTGTGCATGAATTTGTTTCTAGGATTTCCATTATATTCTTTTGAGCTATTGTTTCTATTCTTATGCCAGTACCTTGCTGTCTTAATTACTGTACCTTTATAATAACACCTAATATTCAATGGAGCAAATTCTCCCACCCGTTTCTGCTTCCTTACGAATGTCTTGGCTGAGCTTAGCCTGTAACATTTTTTTTTACATTTCCATACATATTTTTAAACCGGCTTGTCAAGTTCCATATACACACTTGTACAACAATGGAGTTTTTATTAGGATTGTATTAAGTCTACAGATCAAATTGGGGAGATTTGACATCTTTCATAATATTCAGCCTTTAATTCATATCCATGGTATATTTTCCCATTTATTGAGTTCTTCTTTGATTTCTTTCAGTAACAGTTTTATGGCTTTCTGCATTGAGAGCTCCCTCGAGTTCTGTTAGATTTGTGACGTGAACGCACATACGGTGGGCAGGGAGTGCCGCGCACACCACCCAGTTCCACCCCACATCAACTCCCATACCGACATCTACACCCACATAGTCCGCCTTCCCACCCATTACTGCAGATTTTTTTTTTTTTGCTTTAGAATTATTTTTATTTCCAATAAAACCAAACTTTACCACTGTGTGGTCACAGTTTTCACATATGATGCAAATAGGATGGTGTAATCATAATCACTTCATGGCAGTACTTCAGACAAAACCAGTAATGTGTGCCACATAGATGATCATTTCCTCTGTGGAGTTAGTTGGTAAGCTTGACTTTACAGTTAATATCAACATATTCAACTAAAGAAAATGGATGCACTGCTTCAACATTCAGCTTGAAAATGTTTAGTACTTTCTGCAAACCTAAGTTTAGTTTAGAGAGGTTAATATTCTCTTTCTAAACAATGGCATAGACTCTATATAGCATTTTAATACATGTATATATAATTATTTGCACTCAGATTTAGAAGGAATTTGCAGATTTACTTGGATAGACTGATCTCATTCAAGTGCTGAGGTTTAGGGGGCTTCTGCAGTGCTGTCGCTCCTCAGCTGCTGGGGGTCTTAGAGGTTGAGGGCACTCAGGGCAGTCTCCCTGGAACTCGCCCTCAGCTGAAGACAGCCCCCCAGCCTAAGGTCACGCTCCCTTCCAGGAGCAACATAGGTTCCATCAAGGTTTTATGTAAAAGATTAAAAGCCTGATATACCCCCAATAAAATTGCAGATGTTTCTCTCTGTATTAGTCACCTGTAAGCCCAAAACATAGTGTTTTACAACGACACCTATTATCTCACAGTTTCTGTGGATCAAGAAAGGGCTAGGTGGGTCGTAGGGTTCTCAACCTTCACAGGTCTGCCACTCTCTCAGGCTTTGACTGGGAAGGCCACTTTAGGCTCACTCACAAGGTTGTTGGCAAGATCCAGTTCCTTGCTCTTGGTTGCATTAAGGCCTCAGTTTCTCATAAACTGTTGGCCCAAGGCCACTCTCAGTTCCTTGTTATGTGAGCCTGTCCATTGGGTAGCTCACCAGACAGCTGGCTTTATCAAAGTGAGTTAAGAAAAGGGAGAGCCTGCTAGCAAGAGAGAGAAGTCAAGTCTTTGGTAATCTAATCTCAGAAGTGATATGCCAGCATTTTATTTTATTTATTTAAAATCCGTTATTAAAGCTCACCCTAACTAGTGTAGTTACTATCTGCCAACACAGAAAGATGGTTCAGAGCTATTGACTATATTTCCTATGCTGTATTTTCATCCCCATGACTAATTTATATTATGATTGAGAGTTTGTGCCTCTTTATCCCCTTCATCTATTTCACTCACCCCAACCCTGCCCCCATAGTAACCACCAGTCATGACGATATCCCATCATTTTACTGTATTGTGTTCATTTGAAGCAGGTTCACTTGGTCCAGTCCACATTCAGAAGGAGGGGGTTACACAGGCAAGGGTTTACCAGGCAGCAAAATTGTTTTTTCTTATATAGTCCAAGTTATGTGGTATAAGAGATTTTAATTTTTAGTTAAAAATTTTTTTGAAGATTTTTATATTCAATTTCTGTCAGAGTTAAAGGAATATTACATTGTTTTGGTCATTCTTGGTAAGTTCTATTTTTCAAGAAACTTGACCTTTCTATCTACATGTTTAAATTTTTTAGCCTAAACTTGTTTACAATTTCCTCTTTTGGTATTGACTGTAGGTTTTGTAGTGGTGTATGCTTTCTCGTTTCTGACACGGGTTGTTTGTGTCTTCTTTCATTTTACCTTCATCAGTCAGCAGAAGTTTATGAGTTTTATTATTCTTTTCCAAGAATTGATTATTAGCTACACCAATCTTTGTTTTCTTTCTTATTTTTAATTTGTGCTCTTTTCAGTGTTTGCTTGATATATCTTTTCTTCATCCTTTTACTTTTCAAGCTCCTGTAGGATTATGTTTTAGATACGTCTTTCGTAAACATAACTGAGATTTTTACAAAAATTTGGGTTTAAATCTACAAGTTATTAATTTCTTTCCATCTTTCAAACTTCTTTTACTTGTCTTCTTTTGGCATCAGATTTTTTTTAAGTCAAGTTTACAGAGACATAAGATATATATGGCAAAACTGTACAATTTCAAATGTAGTTTGATGTGTTCAGATGAATGAATGCAGTCATATAACCACAATTAAGATACAGAACATTTCCATCACACTTGACAGACGCTCTGTGCCTTACTGTAGTCAATCCCCTTTCTAGTCCTGCAGACTGTGGGAACCTCTTGCGTGATTTCTGTGCCATGACTTTGCATGTTTCTGAATGTTATATATGTGAAATTATATAGTGTGTAGCTTTTTGTCTCTGGCGTCCTTCATTTATCTTAATGCTTTCAAGATTCACTAATGTTATTGCATGAATCCAGAGTTAGTTCTTTTTTATTGATGAGTAGTCTTATACTGTAT
Source organism: Smutsia gigantea (assembly GCA_032199065.1). Lineage (NCBI taxonomy): Eukaryota > Metazoa > Chordata > Mammalia > Pholidota > Manidae > Smutsia > Smutsia gigantea. The sequence goes on along the minus strand of JAVSCE010003185.1, from coordinate 67,255 downwards.
GAAAACACTACACTGTTTTCAATCCTTTCTCCATTGGCGGGTATTTGGGTTATGAGGAATAAAGCCTGTATAAATATTAGTACATAGGTTACTTGTTGATATGCATTTTTAATAATCTCAGGTAAATACCCTTAATGGAATTTGTCCATCAAACAGTAAGGGTAAGTTGAGTTTACAAGAAAATGCTGAACTGTTGTCCAAAAGCAATCTGTGCTCCCAACAGCAATGTATGAGGATTTCGGATGCTCTGCATTCTTGACATCACTTGGTATTCTCATTTAAAGCTTTTTTTTTTTTACAAACTCAGAAGATATTAGTGGTATTTCATTGTGGTTTTAACTTGTATTTCCCTAGTGACCCACAGCCCTTTGCAGGTAAGTCCCAGGAAGAGGGAGCAGCATCTGCTGGGTGCCACCAGTCTTTGCTCCATCTCCAGCCAAGACGTGAGGCCCCCAGGATGATGGAACAGGCCCTGCAGGGAGCCGAGAGGAGCTCCCCAACTGGGATGATGGGAGCATGGACAGCACGGTCATGACTACCTTATTTATTTCTCCAGTGAGATGGGTATTTCCATGTTACAGCTGAGGAAGTTAAAGCTCATCAACTTTGTGTCATTTGCCCAAAGCCACAGAGCTGGTAAGCAGAGGTGCCAGGTTTTAAGTTCTGTTTTTTGTGTTCTTTTACAAATTTACAGCTGACAGATATCCCCTCAGGGTCCGTTCCTCAGGTTGAATAGCATCTCTTTTTAAATCTTTGTTTCTCAAACCTTTCATCAAATTCAAGGTCTTGCTGGATCTTGTTTTCCTCCCCAAACTCTCTGTGTCACTTTGTTTCTACACTACAGTGTTGCATAAAGAAATCCCAGATTGCTCCTTAGTGACAATTCCTGTCACTGTTTTGTTAAGCTCTTCTGATCGGGTCTGTTGACTCTGAGTGAGTGGAACATGGGACTGCTGACAGGGGTTGGCACAGGCTGTTATGATGTAGCTTAATGCACCCTGAGGGGTCATGGATAGGCAGGCAGCACTTAAGTAGGCCAGCTACTCTTTAGAGACTGTTTTTCCAAAAGAGATGCTGACTGTGCTTTATTTCAGTAATGCACATATAGCAGTAATTTAACATTTAGCGTTCATGAGTTTCTGTTTAACCTTCAGTGTTCTAAGCAAACCATTCGATTTAGAGGGTTGTTGTTACATTTGGTCAGTCCATATGGCTGTGCCTATGTGGTTATGTTCATTGCCTGTTACGATTTACTCCTGAGTTTTGAGTTACATTAGGGACTTGGAAATTTTGTACTGTTTTATTTCTGTTTAATATTACAAGTAGTTAGCCTTACTGCTTTTAGCAAAGTTCAATAGTCATATTACATGGTATGTTGAGATTTTTTGCTATTCTTTGATTATTTGTCCAGAATAGATCACTTTTAATGAACCTTATTTAATCATACAGAGGCAGTATCTTGGTGGAAAAAAGGAAGAGACAATTGATAATATATGCATATTTTGGAGGTATTATTGGCAATAGATAAAGTTGCATTTATTGAATTTAAAACAGGAGAGCATGTTATAAAATGCTGAACTGGTAAGACAGAAATGTGAACATAATTCTGATTATTTGGTCAGCTCTACAGTACAGAAGGCAAGGCTTGGAATACAAATGAAAAGGAGTAACACCTGAAATTTCTAATGTGCTATTCTTTTCTGCCTTTCAAGACTCTGATATACCTTGCCTGGACACCTAAGTACCTGGAGACTGGGAGTCGGTAGGTGAGCAGAGACTATGATTTGTCAGGGAAAGAATGCCAAGAAGAGACCAAGAAAATGCCCAGCCTCCGTTACCCCATCACCTGTTCACGCAGCAGGACCACAGGGTTGGCCTTCTGCCTTGAGGAAGACTGTCCCATTGCCTTGATCTCCTCCCGCAAACCCACAAGCAAGTGTGGAGGCGGCCTGCTGTTAAGGACTGCTGGAGTCCAAAAGAGGATATCACGAAAGGAGGGCATAAACGTCTTCCTCCTTTTCTACTCCTAGAAATTAGTGAGAAGGACAAGAAAGTGTTAACTTACTGAATGCATTCTATGCCTTGGTTCTGTTATAAGTACTTAATATGTATATTAATCGGTATCAGTTCATTCAATCCTCACAATGACACTTTGAGGTAAATTGTTATCTTGTTCCCATTTTACGGTCATGGAAACTGGGACACAGAGCCAGTAACTAACTTGTCTGAGATCACACATCAGATGAGTCTCAGAGCACACCTGGCTGACCACCTCCGCTAGCTCCAAAGGAGATGAGTTAGTGAGTATAACATGAAGTGCGAAGAGGGCAGGCAGCTTTCATCTTGCACCAGCCTCAGACTTGGCCGAGGCAATGTAGGTAGGTACTCAGTGTGGCCAGAAGAGGGTGATTTTATAGGTCAGCCTTCCTGAGCTTCAGGGTCTATGGTGAGAAGCTAAATTGAGAAACTGTGGGTGGCCTGGTGCCTCTGAATGTGGAGTGGGGGTGGGTGGAGGGACTGGAAGGTGGCTGTGGTAGTGATGCAGAATACGGCCAGCAGGAGCAGGGTGAGACAGGGTTAGCCAGGATGTAGTATTAGCTGCTGTCAACGCTGCCAGAGGCTACACCGAGTCCCACTGACACAGAGTGAAGCTGTGCGTCAGTGTTAGCAGCAGGGCAAACAGCTTCCAGGAGCCAGGGTGTTGCCATGGAGCTCTGGAGAAGCAGAGTATTTTGCACTGAAGACTCTGAGTCTATATTTTTCCAGGAGGACTCAAAGCCTTATTCCTCAGTCCCACTGCCATGCGCCACTTGTCGTCACACAGAATATGCAGGGGAGCTGGGCTGGCTTGGTCATCACAGGTGGAAGCAGAGGGGGCGTAGGGTAGCTCAGGGACTAAAGGATTTTTTTAGAAAGAAGAAACATTTCCCTAGGGGAAGTCAGCACTGTTGGATGAGATTAAGTTTTAATTCAGTTAATTTGTTTTCTTGTTAACCAGTGGGTAGGGGGCCAAAACAAAGGGCCAGATTAGTAGAGACCCATAAAGAACTTTCATTTTCTCTTCACATCTAAAATACAGTGGGAGTTAAGTTTTGTAAGCCTGCTACAAAATTTGGCCAATCAGGAAGAAAAAGGAAAAGATATCTTGTCAACCATGTAGGCAGTGGAAAAAGCACTCATTAAATAAACAAAACAAAACAGGGGAGGTAAAGGGAGGAGATAGAATTATACAAAGAGGACAGCAGGGTAATAATAAACTTACTGATGGTAGCCAGTTAGATTAGAACCTAATTTAAAGAAGAATTTGCAAGGCATTTAATGTTTATGGTCCCTCACTTTTACAGAAATGTATATGGTTGTAAAAAAACAAAAACAAATACCTAACTACTGTGAGTAGGATGGAAAAAGTTTAAATTATAGGGGAGGATAAAATTTGAGCGTCTCGGTAGGTTCTGGCACCGCCCACACCTTTATTTGTCAGACGGCGCTGTTTTCCTCCCCATTGCACTTCCAGGTCTGGGCCAGAGGGTGGTGGGTGGAGGGAGGATGGTTCCTTTGCACCCCCCTCCACAGCCCTCAACTCCTCATCTCATTTCACCCTCCCCTGTCTGCGCCCACTGCCCCGCTTTGTTTAGGCCCTCATTTGCTCTTGGGCCATTGTGAAGACTTCCTGATTGATTTTACCTCCTACACTCTCTCCCTCCTCTAATCCATCCTATAAAACTGCCAGATTCATTTTACTGAGGCATGGTTTTCATTGTGTCACTCTCCTGCACAAAAGCTACAGAAATTAGCTCTCATGTGGTGACTGAACTGGGTAAAAACTATTCTCTCAAGACCATAGCAGCTCTGCTAGCAAAGGGCCCGTATTCCTTTCCTTGGGAGCGTTATAGTCACTACTGGGTCCACTTCTTTGCTTCTAAATGATCTATAGTTTTAATCATCCCATAATTTTAGACACACGGGTAACCAGCAGAACACGTGGGGGAAGAAAATAATTAAAGAATGCAACCTTGTGATCAGGTAAGATGGAAGCAAGCGGGACCAGAGACGAAGAATTATGTTATTAGAGAGGAGGTCTCTTGGGGTTCCTGGAAGAAGAGACCCAATCAAGAACTCTAGCTCATTTGGAGGGCCACAGAAACACATGAGGGGCTAGTAAAATAGAGGTTATGCTACTCGGTCTCCACTTCCTATAGACCAAATGGGAGTGTAGGGTTGTGAGTAGAGAACAGCAAACTCACCCCTCCCACACCTCTGATAGCCTTGCCATTGTGTTCTTGGCCATACCAGCGATGGACTGATTGATCTACATCTACCTATCTACTATCTATCTATCTATCTATCTATCTATCTATCTATCTATCTATCATCTATCTATATTATCTATCATCTATCATCTATCTATCTATATTATCTATCATCTATCATCTATCATTTTCTATTTATCTATCATCTATCTACCTATCAATCATCCCTTTGATTTCTTGTTAGTTTTATTCAAGAATAATTTGTATACAATAAAATGTATCAGTTTTAGTAGACAGTTCAATGAGTTTTAACAAATGAACTCAACCAGATAAGGATTAGCACAATCATGACAGAGCACTTCCATCACCCCCCAAAATTGCCCTCCTGTCGCTTTGCACACAGGTAACCCCCTGTCTGATCTCTCCCTCCACACCCACTTATCTGCATTCCATCACTCTAGTTTTGCCCTTGCTATAATTTTATATACAAAGGCTCATATTCTACACACTCTTTTATGTTGGGCTTCTTTAACTTGGCATAATGCATTTGAGACCAAAGAACCTATTTTTACATAAATCGATAGCAGCTGGGACTTGGGCTGTGATGGAACAGGAGTTCTAGACTCAAAGGCAATGGATTTGACTCCTAGATTTGACACTATCTGTGTGGCTGTTGGCAAGTTGGCTAACTTCTTTGAACACTGATCTCTTAACCATCAAAATGGGGGCAAAAATGTTGATTTACTTTACAGGGTTGTTTTGAGGGTTAATGTTATAAATATAAATACTTAATAAGTTAATAAGCAAAAAGCCAAGCGACTACTACATGGTTGACACATTTTTGGCCTTCAAGATTTGTAGCCAGGATTAACAGTAGCACAGACTGCTTGCTGTGTGCCCCAGTATTTGGCCTGCCCAGGGGGACCATATGTCCCCGTCTGTATGCGCTGTCCTGGCACAATTATTAACAGCGCTCGGGCCCCTCAATAGAGCTTCAGCTTTGAAGATAAATGTCATGGCCACTCTAGACCTTTCTTCTTCCTCAGTAATGGAATTCCCAAATTTTGACTGGGCCTGTGGCCAACAGCATAAAGACTATTTTTATAGCTTATTTTGTAGCCCAGTGGTTATTTGACTAAATTTTGGACCTGTGGGGAAACTTTTGGGAAGGCCTTTTTCTTTTTTAAATCTGTTTTTCCTTTTATTAAAATTTAGATGCAATTGTCATATTACATTAGTTTTAGGTGTACAACATCATGATTTGATATTTGTATATATTGTGAAATGATCACCGCAACAGTCTAGGTAACATCCATCACTTTATGTAGTTCAAACATTTTTCTCTTGTGATGAAAACTTTCAAGTGTTCTCATGGGTAAGAGTATGCCTTTCTCCTTCCGTCTTACCCCTGTTTACTGGAATGTGGCTGGAGCTGGAGCAGCCATCCTGGACCATGAAGTGAATTTGACAATGGAAATCATGCCATGTGGGCCACAAAATGGAAGGATCTTACTGCATTTTACTTGAGAGAGAAATAAACATCTTTTTGTCTATAAAGCTGATATTATTTTGCATTTTTGTCATTTACAAACCTATTTCTAATTAATACATTAATCCTTTCTCACATGCCACACTCGAGCCTTGAAACCCTAACCTGCCTAAGGCAAAGTGCCTCCAGACTGTTACTAGAAGGTCATCTCCTCTTTTATTGTCTGTGAAATATAGGAAAGGATAAATATCCTCTACCATATTTCTGTCTGTCAGGCAATTTTATTTATATATGTGGGATCTGCTTGATTGAATTAGTAGGCATGTAGACTCCAAACACCCTTCTATTTCCCTTACCATTTTTTTTGAGCACCACCAAGAGAAATCATCGAATGAAGAGATCAGGATGGAATAGTGAGGGTCTTCCACAAAGGAAGCCCCAGAGCTTCTTTATTTGTCTTCTTTTATTTGCTCATTTGCTCTTTCTTATCTTTCAACTGACCAGACATTCAGTTTTGTGGCCGAGGTTATTATCTCTCAAACACAAGTTTATTTTCTCTCTTTACTTGCTCTCTATACCATTTACCAGAGGCTGTATTGTAAGAATGAACATGTTTATTTAGATATCATTGGATCTTAGACTTTTAGAGCCGGAAGATATGTTAGCAATATCTGGTGCAAAGACGTACCACACATATGTTTTAATTGTTTTCCTTCTTTTACTACTTGTTATAACCATCTCCATAATAACCAGTCAGTTTGGCACAAGTTAATTGTATAAAACATTTTTTAATTGTCAAAGTATAAGTTGCAAGAAGTAAATAGGAAGCAGAAAAAAATAATTAAGAGCACTATGAAAGTGAAATCATAATTCAGAAGATACTTTATCAACATGCTTATCTGAAGTTGGTGGTGAGTTGAAGATGGACTGATAATTGGGGAGGTACAGTGATTGAATACTTGCTTTGTACTTAATTATAGAGGGAACATTAATCTCTATCAAAATAAGTATTTAAGCCTCTTAAAAATTCAGATGAAGAACTTCCTTCCCAATGGCCCATGACTATTACCTTAGATATGGGTGCCTACATTTTTATATGCCGGCAGGTTCTTACTCCTTATAAAATGGAAGCAGCAGAGTTAAAGAGTAGAATTGTATAACAGAACCACAATGGCCTCTTCAGCATTTATGTATGCACAGAGATGTATGGTCATACTGGAGTGGTGGCAGCACTGAGGACAAGGACTGAGATGCCTGCTGAGGTAGAGGGGCCCAGAGGCAGACACAAACTTCCTGCATGCAGACTCACTCTGAGTGGACGGGATTTTAGTGATTGACCTGCCACCGTGGGAATAAAGTTGGGTATAAACCCTTTCACCCCAAGAACTTCCATTGTCGATCCTCAGTCTCATTGAATCCACAGTGAACTTGCCCAGGGCTGAAACCCATTGGCAAGACACTGAGTAAATTGTTATTAAAGCCCTCATTGTTGTTAACTTTTAAACTCGTTGGACCTTAACTTTTAACTTCATGGTCTACAGGTAATTTTTGAGCTTATCAAACTATTAAATCCTTTGCTAGAAGGTAAAACGTGTTGGGCTAGTTGTTATAGCAACCATAGCTTTCTTTATAAATGGTTTTATCTTTTACACAGCCATTGTCTTTGGCTAAAGCTGCTTAATTCAGAAGAAATAAGACAAGTGTTACCAGCCAGAGGAAGCACAGAGCTTATATTAGCAGAGCTGCTGACGTGCTTCCTTAAATCAGCTGTGGCAGTAATTACAGCAAGGCAGCCTTTGATTTAAGGCAAAACCCTAATTCAAACCTTTCCTTTCTTTAAGCAGTTGGGTGTCTGCAGGAGTTTATTTATTTATGTTGGTACCTGCTGCTGAGGATTTGGGACTACACAGAGCTTGATGAAATCTGGTTTTAGAACCTTAGAAAAACAAGGTGAAAGCAACCTGATGATTTCATGTATGAGAAGCCAGAAGAATAGCTTCATGCTGGGCTGTTTTATTCCACTAATCAATGTAGTAATGGGAACAGGAGAGGTCGCTTTCAAAACTCCCCATTCCCTAAACGCTCTTTGCATGCTTTAAAAAGAGGCACAGTTGCCTCAATTACTTGTTTTTGCTTAGGCAAGACCAACTGGTAATAATTTAAACATTTTGGGAAGCAGTTTTCGTCCTGGAATATTAGATCATGGAGTGAAAACTGAAGAGGACTGTGGGTGCTTGCCTACAAGATATCTACAATTTATTTTGATTGAAATTGGAAAGGGGTACTAGAAAAGTCATGCTTCATATCATTTAATCTAAATGAAAATTTGTGATTAATATCTCTCCAGAAAGCTGTAATGATTTTTAATGCACATTTGTTTAAAGAGATCAGAAGGGTGGGAATTTAGCAACTTTAACATAAGCCGTTTGATTTAGCTAGTTTATCTCGGCTGGGAGCATATTGTGAGGGACTGGTATGGGTGGGAGGCAGAAGTGAGAAGGAGAGGTGGCTAGTTGTAATCTAGTTCCAATTTTACCCCTGCCTAGCTTGTGATTTTAGGACAATCACTTATATATGCGTGTCTCATGGTCTGTAATTATAAAACAATGAATGTAGAGTTAGATTATAACTAATGTAAGTTTTATAGAGATAGGGTTGTATGAGGAAGTTATCAAATGCCAATACCATACTGAAAATAAGAACTTATCATTAACAGAGAGATGAAAGACTATTTCAGAAAGCACAGAAGGATTACTCATTCCCTACACTAATAAAGAGACACTCCTCTGCATGTGGTTGGGAAAAAAACTAGTATGGTATGAGAAAGATGGCCAGTTATGATCTGAGGGTTGATTGGAAAGGATGGTTTATTCTACCCATATTTTTTCAGCCACCAACAGCCATACTTAGAGAGATGAGCAAGGATTCCTCAATTAAAAAGAAAGCTGTGACTTCTCAGCCAGCATTTGCAATTTATTGGAATTGCGGATGGATGGTTCAGACTGTTGAGATGTCATAAATTGGAGAGACTGTGGCACGTTTATTCAACTACAATTGTTTCGTCATGAGCTGATTTCTTATTGAGCCTATATTAGCCAAAGAACATCACTGAGCGTGTGCTGTGAGCCAGGCACTTCCATTGCTTTGGGTTTGAACCAAAGGGCCCACTGGTTCTATTTCTTATCTTCTCACAACTAGTTAAACTAGTTATGTATGTTGGATCATCACTGATAAATGTGTGTGTTTTTCTCCAAGCCTCCACTTCAATTGCAAAACATTGAATCCCTTTTCCTACTAAGTAGTGGGTTCTTTATGGGTATCTTGGGCCGATTTTATAATTCTACAGTTATATTTAGCCATGAAAGCTCAGTCTAGTCCCACAACATATATACTGACTCAAGCCTCTGTGCTTCAGCTTCATCAAGGCCCCCTTTACTGCGCTGGAGTGGGAAGAAGGGAGAGGTGACAGGGCCAGCAGATCCTGCTTGCAGGTCTTTCCTAGTTGGTTGTCAATGCACCTATGATTAGCACCACCCAAGAACTGGTGCCCTTGGTGGTGTGAGGATTCAAAGCCTGGCTCAGTCATGGGGGACAGACATGGGCTGTTGCAGGACCCTATAAGCTTTTCCCTGTGCTCAGTTACTGGAAGGGGAAATCCAGTTCTGGACCCCTTCCAGCTCCGCTCAGTCCCTGCTGAAGGCTGTCTACCCCACAGCCGCCTGCTGCTGAGATACCTTACTAACGGCTGGGCCTCTTGGGTGAAGCCCCAGCAAGACTTCGTGAACCCAGCCACTCTTTTCAGAGTTCCAGTGGAGGTGCAGGCTGCTCTGCGCTGCCTCTTTTCTGACTCTCTTTTCCTTTGGGTCAGTTCAGGGACAGATCAGTTAGTCTGCTGCCTTAGCAGACAGCCCCCAGAGGAATGAGATGGCAGTTTCATTCTGGTGGAAGCATTCAGAGTCTTTATGGTTTTGGCTTTAGATAAGAGCAGGAAGGTCATGGGGAAGGAAGGGAATTGTTTATCATGAGGCAACAGAACTCGCAGCCTCTGAGCACTCCCAGGCAGGTTCCTTCCCCCTTTGCCTGACCCTCTGATTTTGTAGATTTGGGGGTGGAGGGTTGTAGTGTTGGGTGGCTAGGCTCAGCAGTTCAGCAGTCTCTTAGAAAATCCTGAGGGAGTTCCCTGGTTCCCATTATTGGTGGTTCTCTTTAGAAAATGTGGTATGCAGCACCCTATTTTCAGTTCCAGGACTTAACTTTAACTCAAGAACAAAATGGAAAAGTGCTGTCAACATGCTGCTACAACACTTGTGTTAAAGCAATCTAGCTACATAAGGAGAGAGTTTCTTCATATCTTTGCAGTACATATGGAGAGAAACTCAGATTACAGTTTTAGCTGTCAAAGGCAAGAACAGTTTATTTAGTATTTAGTGGTGAAATTCCTTGAGCAGATAAAGTTAACCAGAACCCTGAAAAGTCTTCAGAATGTTAGGCCCAGTTGATTCATCACTTGCAAATTGACACTTCATCTGGCTTTAACAGATTACCTTTTAGTAGAATCCAGGTTAACCGAATGGGAAAAAACTAATTTTCACTAGGCTCATAATTCCTCAGCAGTATAGAACATGTGAACTTCTACTGATAAACTTCAAGTTTATAACCTTAGAGTTTGCATGTTTGAGCTCTATGGTACTTCAGTTTCCCGCAGTATATGTCATGGAGAGAGAAAGATGGTCAATTTGTTAGAGGATTTAAAAAATATATATTATGCTATACATTTATGTAATTAGTGAATGTTTAGAAGAAAACACAGTTATTTAAAATCACTCCCCCCAGCATACCATATCTCTTTCCAATTTTGTTTTTCCTCTTAGAAATTATAATAGTCTAGCATCTTTTGCTTATGTACTGTATTATTCTGTTTTCCCCTGTTGGAATGTAAGCTTCATGTGGACAAGGAATTTGTTTTGTCCACTGCTTCACCTAGGACAGTGTCTGGCACTTAGAGGGGATTAAGTAAGTATTTATGAATGAAAAAAATGAGTGAATGAGTAACACATTTTTTAATAGCCCGCATTTCAAGTGTCCACAAAACATACATAGGTTCTGACTGCCAAATACAAGAACACCAGAGAGTTTTAGTGAAGTTATCTCAGCCTGTGTTGGATCACCTCTAATATAGAATGCTTTGGTATCAGAAAAAAAATTTTAATGTGAAATTTGCCATTATTTCTCTGTGATCCTAATCTAAGCCTTTAATGTCTCCCTTAGTCTCATGGAAGCTAAGCCAGAATAGAGTGTCTTCACTTTCAGTTCTTAATGGTGTCGGCAATGAAGAGAGAGTATAAGACTATTTTGCTAAAAAGAGGCTATATCCTCAGCATTTCCAGAGGCCCAGCATACAAGATTGGGGTAGTTGTGTCCAACCTATTATTTTCTGTCACTCAGGAGTCTAAGCTAAGAATATAGAGAGAGACTCAAGATTCATGGACTGCTGAGGCTGAAAGGCCAGTGCAGCCATGATAGCAGGTGTGTGCTGAAATGATCTGGGTGTCAACCAAATGAGCGGGCAGAGGATGCTACCTGCTAGTGAGAGACCAGGGCAGAAGTGCAACCTACAAATATCTCCTCAGTATTGTATTTGGATGTGAGTTGATTCACTGCATCTAATGCTGCCTTCATTTTAAAATGCATGGAGAGAATGATTGGTTATGTTCAGAGATACTGATTGGGAGGAATTCTTATTGTTTTAGTAATTCATGGTCATTTCTGAATCCTAATAGACAGTGAAAATGCTGGTGGTTATTACATGTATTCTTTCCAGGAGAGCGTTGGCATTTTTGCTTTTATGTATAGTTCTTCAGTCCTGGAATATGACATGCTCAGCTTAGAAAGGGAGAGAACCGAAACACTTCGTCTTGATTCCTACACTCACAACTAAATCCAGAGTTGCTACTGGTGTTTATATTGTTGTTTGTTTATTGATTATTTATGAAAATGAAATTTTGGAAAATTACAGATTACACAGTGAAGTGATAGCCTGGGGATGTAAAATGTCCTTGTATTGGGATTCTTGATAACTCAGGCATGATGAGGAGGTATTTAACTGGATGGAGACTTGGCCTCACTTGTTGGAAGAATAATATGCTTTCCTTTATATTGCAGCTATTGTGAAAACACGTCTGAGTGAGAAAATTATACACCAGGATGTCATTATGTGAGTGGGAACATACTCAGTTTACCTAAATAATCTTTCTTCCTTCAATTCTGTCCATTTTAGTTTACTTACTTATAGTTTGTTCTGTGTGCTGTTTTCACTTATTTTCCGATTGTAGTTGCCTGATGTTTACTTGTGTTTGAAGGCCTGAGCTGAGAAATGTCCTTAATCATTTTCCATTCCCCATATGGAAGGTGAAAAATAGAGCAGTAAGGGTCTTACTATGCTTCTTTCCCTTTTCCTTCATTCTATGCCTTGTTTGCTTTGACCTTTTATTTTTCAAAGAAAATAACTGCATTTTTTGAAACTTTCTCTTTTTAAAATTTTATTTTATTGTTATAAACACACTTAATTGACTGCAGTCATTGAGAAAGCCACCTGGAGTTTTGGGTGATAAAAGCCTAATGTCTAGTGAACTAGGAGAGTTTCCTTATGTCTGATTAGTTTAGGAGTTAACCTAAATAAGGAAAAAAAATAAGATCTACACTTTAATCCTCTTTTAAGTATAATATAATTTATTTTAATTTAAATACTTAAATTTTATTTCTGTGGTTGGCAGTATGGAGCAGTACATTGGGTACGGATGTTGGAGTTAAGCAGACCTGTGTTAATTCTGAGCACACTTCTTACTAGCTATCTCAGTTACTTCACTGGTCCAAGCCTCAGTGACCTTATCTGAATAATAGCTCTGTGGGGTGCTTGAGAGTGTGGGCTCCACCCTCAGATGGCCTGCTTCATAACCCAGCTTTGTCACTTAGCTGTACAGTCTTGGGCAAGTTGTTTAGTTTTTCTGTGACTCAGTTTTATCAGCTGTAAGATGGGATAGTGACAGAACTATTGCCTAGAGCTGTGAAAACCAAATGACTGTTGAGTGACATAATGATAATAAAACACTTAAAGCAGTCAGCTGACATACAGTAAGCTCTCAGCCAGTGTCAGCTATTACTGCTTAGGATTAAATGAAATATTTTATGTGAAATTCCCAGAGGTACTCAACAACCACCGATTCCTTTTCTCCATTTCTTTGATCTTACTTTTTGTGCAGATCTTTGCTAACCTCATTTCTCTATCACCAGCTATGGGCATCCACATTTCAGTCTGTATCTTACTGGTCATTATTAGCATGGTAACATTCTTACTATGATATTCTGGAGTTGGATGGTTAGCTTTTGGTGAAAAGTAAAACTTCCTTTTTGTGCCCGCTGAATGCCATATACTCTACCAAACTCTGAAATGTCCTAAACATCTGTGCCCTCAGGAGCTTTCACCTTACTGGGGGAGTTATAATGCTGACTTACCATTTGATGAGTAGCAAAGCTCAGAAAGAGAAAGAAGCTGAAGAGTGGATTAATTTGAAGCCAAAGGATGATGGGAAATGTTAGTTTACGGATGGCTTGGCTTGAGAGGCAGAAGGTTTGGGCCCGCGGTTCTTCCTGCCCATGGCAATCATTGCTGGGCCCCGAGACAACTTCATAATTCTTTCAGCCCAGTTCTCCATGATCTGCAGCTCTCACTTAGCATTCCAAGTTGTCAGCCATGTGTTAGCTGGAGATAAAATGATGTGGTCAGTTTTGCTTATTGGGATTGGATAAATGTCAGCTTTTGGAACAATAATTAGCTTTGTTAAGTATCCTTAGTCCTTTCTGAATACAAAAACAATGTTATGTTTTTATTTTCATTCCCAAAGATGGTCATTTTGAACTAGAAGTTTATTTTCCCTAGGAAAATATTAAAGGCTTTGTGCAGGGGCAAAATAATGATTTAGGCAAATGATATGTAAATATCAGTCAATTAACTCATTATACCTGTATGTTTGTTTGACATAAAAAAACTGTCAAACTATCTTATTTTTGCAATAAATAAATAATCCCTCATTTTAAGCTGAAACTAGTTTTTAATTAGTTATGTCAGGTCCATTTCTACCACTTTGTCTGACAGAGTGTTAATAAGGATCATAAATGTAATGGGATTCATAAAATCTTGGTAAAAATCACATAGAAATAAATTATTTTACCACTGTCTTCAGGTAATTTTATATTCTAGAATCTTGGATCAGACAGCCCTAGTAGCTTAAATGAAGGACTTTCTCCTTTATAATGCATCTCAGTATATTTACTAAAACTCAGCAGGACAAAAGTCACATACAATGAATCGTCTTTCTAAATTTTTTATTTAACTTGTACATTTTTCCTAAGAAATATTTCTAGGCTTAATGTCACTGCTATGCCAACATTCCATACACAACCTGAAATAAACAGGACAGATCACTCTTACCATCGAAAACACACAGATTACCCTCAGTTCTGGGGGTCCCCTGACTTGGGGGGCTTCGTGTACTACTTGCTTTCATTTTAGACAATAGTTCAGGTGGTGTTGGCTGGAGGATGAGCACACATGCAATGGGAGGCCAATGTCCAGATGCAGGAGCTCCCAGGAGGAGGCTGAGGTACAAGGAGTGTCACGGAAGAGACAGATGTCCTGCAAGTTTCAATTAAGACACTCACTCCTGGCACAGGTTCTGGGTGCATTCTAACCATGGGGTTTCCTAGCCCTGCACTTCCCAGCAGCCACTGCTGATCATCGAGTGTCCAGAAACTTCACTTTCAGGAAAACTGAGTTAAATCATGCTGTAGGTTTGTCCTGCTTCTGTCTTTCATTGAACACCCCCCTGACAATCCCCACAGCGACCACTCCCAGCATTTCAGAGGGGAGTTTTCACAGGAAAGTCTCGAGAGGCATAGCTGAAAATAAAAGGCTACTCCCGCCTTCACACATTACACCCCATGCTTCAGAGCCCGGGTGTGGCCTGCTCTCTTCTGCCTTTGCACATTCCACAGCCTTCATTTACAATTCATTTCCTTCTGTTTGTTGCCAAACTTCTGATCATCTTTGAAGACTCAGCTCATGACACTTCCTTTAAGAAGCCTTTCCTGGACTTGCCTTCATAGCCTGGGAGAAATAAATTCTGTATTTTAGGCCCCAATACACCTTGCACATAATGCCACTATCTTGTGGTAGACAAATGAAGGCCTGTCGCCACTATTAGAATGCAAAGTCACCTTTGCAGCCATAGGAATAAGGGATGTTTAACACACAGTTATAGACTATTAGATACACACTATTATGAGTTGTGTACTATAATTACTGAGAAACTTGCCTTGGAAAACATCAAACATTCTGCCTCATTCCAGCAATATCTTCTCTGTAATTTGTTCTTCTTTTCCTAGCATAGCACTCCGGGCAACAAAACGGCCTAATGCAGATACTCTGGCTTCAGGCAGGCGTGGTTGTCCACTCGGACAGAACTGGATTTGGAGTTGTCTCAAAGATTTACTTTGGACCCTCTCTCATGTTTCACTCTCTTGGTTTTGGCACTTCTGTCATTTGCCACTTGTCAAATGGGTTGAGTCAGTAGTCTGGCCTCGTCATCTGGGAGCCTCTGCGTGTTGGGTATGGCTCTGCTACCCTTCCTGACGGGAGACCTGAGTGTCCACTCAGCTCTATGTACCTAGTCTTATAAAAAGTAAAAGAAAATAAAGTTATGCCATTTCTTTTTCTACCTGTGAAAATAGCAAGCTGGGATAACACCTTTGAAACAGCTGTTTACTCTCTAATATTCAGTTCTTAAAGGACAAATTTCCTATTAGTAAAACCAAACCTTGTAATTCTTTCCAAGCCAACACAATCATCTCTTCCATTTGTCTACTTCTCAGACTGAGTTTGTATACTTTTTCCTTTCTTCCTTCCAACAACCCTGTGTGGTAGAAAGGGAAGCATTTTTATCCTCATGTCATGGATAAATATCTTGAAATGAAAAAATCATTTTAAAGTCGTATTCAGCTTCTCTGACTATGATATTAATCTCCTGCTATATCATGCTAGCACATCCTCTTGTACAGAAAAGATACCTGAATATTGCATCTCTGTGTTGTTTTCCCATCTAGCGCCTATTCCTAAAGCTTTTTGACAGACTTGTTTGCCAAGGCACTGGGATTCTGTAGGTGAGCCGTGGGCAAGGGGAATAAGCAAGCCTGGGTCAGCCCATCCCAGAGCAGAGAGCTTGTCTCCAAGGTGGTGCACCCAGAGTGCAGATTGCAGGGTCTGATGGAAAGGGATAACTTCATCCCAGAGTTGGTGAGACATCTGTGAGACATTCCCTACTTGCCTACACAAATGGTTCCTTTCCGAGGCAAGGTGCTTATTGTCTCCAATATATTTTGGCTCTTGGATGCTGTCCAGTCAGCAGAGTACAAACTCACACTTGGCAAGGTGAAGCCAGCATAGTTTCCTGCTGTGCTGAATCAATAGGAAATGACTTTGGAAAAATACAGCAATGACAGCAAAAATGGCTTTGAAATATTTCAACCAAACACTGCATAAAGTGAACTGCCAGGAATTTTCCCTATGATATTTGTTTTCAGATGATAACATATGACTTCGAAACTTTGCTCCTTTTATGCTGTGTGGCCTTCATTCTTCAGGCTTGATTATCCCTCAAGATCGTCTTGGCGCCAGTTGCTGTCATGATCTTTCCTCTCGGCCGTGTTTTCTTTTTTTTTCCTTTCTGTTTTGAATATCAACATAAATCTCAACAAATCGTTACCATACAATTCCTCACTCAGATGGGTAGCCAGGCTGTCAGCCAGGAGGAGTGGGTGGTGACGGCGGAGGGGTGAGGACCGCAGACAAGCCGAGGAGGGGCGGAGGCGGGCCTGCGGGGAGCCGGCCGGCTGCGTGGGCACCGTGGGAATCCGCAGGAGCTCGGAAGGGGTCGGCTTGCTGTCGGTGGTAGTTTCCTTTTCCACTTGGTTTACCACTTCGGGTTTGCTGTGGAAATATTTTGATTTTGTGACTATTTTATACTGGAAAATATTTTAAATATGAAAAAATAGACAATTCATAGCAATGTGCTGGGATTGGCTCTCATGTACCTGCAAACTGATACGTCTAAGGACAAACTTCTTGTTACTTGGATACTTCTGGACGATTCTGGAGAAGACTCTGAAGGCACAGGCAAACTTCTGATGGACTCTGTTCCATTTGTAGATTATAAAGGTTAAGGTGTCAGGCAACACCAGGTAGAATACACCAAGATCCAGACACTCACACTTTCTCTTCCTGTTCTTGTATTCTTTTTCTACAGCTGAATATGAGTATCTTAAAACTTAGTCTACACTTAGCTAAAAACAGGTAGCCTCAAAGTGTCTTCCAACCAAGATCCACTCATCCCTCCTCAGCGAGGGTGGTGATGACGGAGAATATTAACAAGCACTTACTGCCTGGCAGGCATGAAGGGCAATCTATTATATAAATGTATTTCACACATTATTTCACTTACTGCTCTCAACAGTCAGGAGGTAACATTTACTCTCAGTTTAAAGGTAAAAATCTTGAGGTTTAGAAAGACTAACCTGCCTAATTATATCTCACAGTTTAGCAGAAGAACTAGGAATTGAATACTGCTCTGTTACTTCAAAGCTCATAGTCTCACGCAATGTGCAATATTACACATAAGGTGTTTTTTTATTATTCCAAGTGTTGTGACCAATAAAATAATATTCCACAAAAAAGGAGAGGTATCAATGTATTAGGCAGCTTAGTCCAAACTTTGGGGCAACTGCTGAAAGTGTGTGCAAAGTAGAACTTGGTAGAGTTGATATGATGGTCCATTACTACACAAGCCTTAGAGAAGTTCTCCAATTATCAGATGTAATGCACTTTGTATTTTACTCCAGGATTATCCATTTTAGCTGAGTAAGGTGCTTATGATTGCATGTCTGTAACTGTTAATGTGTTTCATTTGCCTATTATGATGATTTACAAATAAGGTCCAAAGGGTTTCATAATTAATTGATACCTGAAAGAATCAAAATAAAAATAGCACTACTTACTGGGCACCCATTATACCAGAAACTGCACTAACTGCTTAATATTTTAATCCTCACTAATATGAGAATTATAGAGCAGATAGTATTATTTTAACTTTACCCATAAAGAAATTGAGGCTCAGAGAAGTTAAATAACTTGAACAAGACCTTTTAACAAGTTGTGGAGTCAGCTTTAGAACCAGCTCAGCACAGTCCAGTTGGCAAAGTCCATTAGTGTTCACTGAGCATGAACTCTGTGCCAGGCACAGAGTTATGAACAGGGAGTCAGCACCTGCAAGACAAACGTGGCCTTGTGGGTCTAACGAGTCAGGGTGGTTTGACTCCCTTGTGTACCGAATGCCTACAGTGATAACAACAAATCACTGTATGTTTATAGCCTGTATTTTTAATCTTTGAGGCTATCATTTATAATCAACAGAATGGAAAAAGAACACCTATGAAGTTGTACTTCATTCATGTTACTGTCACTGAGTTCAAAGTACTACTCTTGATCTGATTCCAGGCTTTCTGATGGGACATAACTCACTAGGTGTGGACAAGACAGGATAAGGGTAGATAGCTCTTCCTTAAACACAAAACAAAGGCAACTACTGCCACAACAGTAATAAAACAAATACCAGAGTAGATTTAAGCAGAACTCTCCTCAAAAGCATTTTCAAAAGCATTTTTCTTTATTACATTTAAAACGACTGATAAACTTGTCCTTGGAAAGTATATTTCTCTCTCGAATATTGGTAAGGAGATCTTTAGTCAGATAGTAACTGCTCTAACTTGGGCAGAAAATGCCAAAAAAATTCCACTTTGACCTTGTTTGAAGATGTCATTTTAAATTGCTATCTTTGTTACACACCTCTTCCCATCTCTAAATTTAAGCTTAAATTCTATGCTAACAATCTGACACTTTTATCACATGATAAAAAAATTGTCTCTTTACACCTTGAAAGAGGAGCTTAAAGATTTCTGGTACTATGAGCATGGACATACATTTCAAAATCCAGATTTCTCTGTGTTTCTCTCCCTATGGAGGATTCTGTTTCTCTGTTCACCCTACCTCCACCCTCCATTTTGTATGTTTTTGTTTTAACCAAGAACTCCTTGTAGCTTGTCATTGATTGAAACCAGAGAATAGATTACTGTCATGAATTTTAAAAGCATAAACCTGTTGAATGAACACAAAGAAAATTTAAAACAGGTCCGTGTATATATTAACCCCTATAATTTAGAACTTAAATGAACACCACTTTTAAAGTAGAGAAATACATTTAATTCCAACTTGAGCAATCTCCAATAACATTGCTATCAAAATAACTACCATTTACTATACCATGTGCCAGCTACCATGTGTGAACTAAATGCTTTCCTTCTACAAATGTGCATCTACTCCAAGTATGCCTCATTTCACAGAAGAGGGGGCTCTTTTGATCAGGGCCACACAATTTTTAAGTATCATTGGGAGGATTTGAGGACAGATTTATCCAGTTCCAGAACTTGAGGTAGCCTTCTTCTCCTATTAACATGTAATGTTCAGTAGTCATTATTTATTGAGCATTTACTATGCGCAAGATTGGGAAGAGCAGATTGATCCTTGAGCTCTTAGAGCATGCAGGCACTCCCGGAAAACCAAATGAATAGACAATAAAGAGTGATGAGTATGCTATGCAGAGGTAGCCCTGGGAGCAACTCCAGTACATAGAAAGGTTCTGCTCTGGGGGTGGGCAAGGGATAGGAAAGACTCAGCAGTTGGTGTTCAGTTGAAGCCAAAAGGACAAGTAGAAGCTGGCCAGAGTTGGAAGAGTTGGAAAGAGAGTGAGAGGACAATTCCAAGTAGGCAGAAGAGCAAGCACAGAGACCCAGACACAAGAGAGAGCCTGGTGTAATACGGGGAGTACAGGTGGCTCTGTGGGGCTGGGGCTGGAGCTAGAGAGGATCAGGACTATCCATGCTCTTCGAGGGAGCCGGGACTACTTTGGTGTCCAGGAGGATTTCTCTCGCTGTAAAGTCTTTGTGGTTGCAATTTATAGGATCATTGCGTCAGTGGATCTCCTCACCCTCTTGCTCATTAGAACTGCCCAAGCAGAGAGCTGATATTCCATCTTGTATTGAAAGCATGTGCTCTCGGTTTCTGCCCTTTAATTCTGCCTCTTGCTTGGCTCTTTGTAACCTTGTGTTTCTCTTGGTTATTGCTGCATTCATGGGAGCAAAATGGGTACACATGGCCCTGAAAACCCTGAAGGCCTAGGTGTTGTGCTTCTTGAATGTCAATGTGAATGCTAATAATATGAAATTGTGGCCCTGCCTCCTGTTCACGTCTCAGTGCCTGCTTCTCCTCCCTCTGCCACCACTCCCTAATGACACATTTACAGAACCCCAGGACACTTGAGATACAGGCTGTCAGGAAATCACTAAACAAGATCAAGCTGGATTATGTTGCTTAATTTCCATGATGCCTGGTGGCTATTCACATAAGTACATTTTTTCCCCTATGATATTTACTTTTTAGTGGATGGCATCCACTTGTTTCAGTAGAATTTCTGTTTTTAAGAGGCATGCTTTATTTTCTCCTGGGTGAATCTGCAAGGGGGAAAGTTATTGCTCAAGACATTAGTAGGCTGTGGCAGGAATGATCAAGCTGACCAGAGAACAAAAATCCATGATTTTTCCGTGTGAAGTGCTGGCGGTGCTAGTCTTTGAGACACGGATGATATTTTCAGTATGCAATCCATTTGGCCCCAGAGAGCACTGGGGATTCTGCCAGGCTTCTGTTCTACCACCATTTGTCTCTGTTTCAAAATAAGCATTTGTATAGCACTGTCATCTTCATTAATCTTTTCCGGAGTTGTGCGAGGAAAGCAAGAATTGTTATTCCCATTTTACAGATACAGAAAGTGAGAGACAGAAGGGAAGTCGCTTGTTATAAATATTTTAGCATGTTAGTAGGCCTTAAAAGTTTCTGTTTGTTATTAAGCTTATTGAATTTTCATATTGACTGAGAGGGGTTGTCTATTTCTAAATGAGCACAGAAAATTCTAGGAGGGGCAATATATTTAGAGTTTTGGTTTAACATTTTTGCCACACATTACTCAATCTCCCTAAAACTGTCTACTTGCATACTTTGTTTTCTTTTGGCTTTATCTTTTGTAGATTATATTCTAAAGGCTGGGAAAAATAAAATATCTCTGACTTTAGCTCCCTTATGTTAAATAAGGATGAAATAGTCCTCATTTTTCTCTCCTTTTATAAGTAAATTAAAAGAGAGACTTATGCAAGGGTATTCACTATGGAAGAAAAAAATGAATAGTACCCAACACTCATGCTAAAGAATTCTGGTGTTGCAAATAGGTAAGACAAATAACTATGTATTAATATAATATTAATAGCTTAGATTTATTGAGCGCTCTCTGCATTTCAGCCACTTCACATACATTATTTCATTTAATTCTCACATTATTCCTCTGAGGAAGGTGGCATTGTTATCCTCTTTATATGTATGAGAAAATCAAGGCTTAAGGAGTTTGAACAATTTGCCTGAAGACATATAACTAGGAAAGCAGAGCCAGGTCTTAAAATCCTACGGTCTTTCTCCCAAACTGATGAATCCTCCTTCTCTGTTCTTCCTTTTTAAAATTGTTTAGGTATTCACGGGCCAGTAAGTTTTAGAACCAATCAGTCAGTTTGTACAAAATATCCTGCTGATGTTTTGTTTGCAATGCAGTGTCTTTAAAGATGAACTGGGGAGAGGTTTCCAGAGTGACGTGCACGTTTTATAATGTGCGTGTGATTGTGCCGCAGTGGACTTTTGTCATTAAGTCCGTTAATAACAACAAAGAAGATTAACTGGGGGAAATAAGACAAATAAAAATAAGTTGTTTCATCCATGCCCAGTGGAGTGGCTCTCTATTTACTCAGGTGTTCTTTTATGTTGCTTAATAAAGATGTTTGCTTTTTCTTCATAAAACCCTGGTGCATTCTTTACTATGTTAATTTCTGGTTACTTAATAATCTTTGTTGCTATTTAAATGGTCTTTTTTTCTGGTTTTGTTTTCTCTTTTCTAACTGCTGATATAAAGAAATGTTTTTAAAGTTGACCTTGTACCTAATAATCTTGTTTATCAGTTTTAACTATATTTAGTAGTTTTGGATTCTGTTTGCTTTTCTTATAGATGATCCTATCATCTTCAGATAAAGATGGTTTTGTCTTTTCATTTCCAATTCTAAAATTTCTTTTTACTTTTTCGCCAGACTAATGTTGAACAGTGGAGGTAAGCACGAGCATTCTTGTTTTCTGATCTGAAAGGAAACAAATCTCAGAGAGAGATTTTATGTGACCTTTTTGGAAAAAATCAATCAAGATTGGAATCAATTCCTAGTTTTATATCTTTGTTTTCTTTTTAAACCTTAGAACATTTCTAAGCAACTAAGTTAATTATGTGAGTTTTTTCCCTTTGGTGATATGGTGACTCTCTTGATAGATTTTCTGTTGTTAAGTCATATTTATGTATGATTTAAATATTAGATGAAAATGGAGGCATTTGGGATAAACCCTATTTGACGATAGTTCTTTCCTTTTATTAATATCATTTTGGAGATGTCTAGATAATATTTTATGTAGAAAATTTGTATCAATCTTAGTAAGCAATTTACGTGTATACTTCAACTTACGTGTGTATTTCTGTATCATATATATGCTCACTTTGTTCTAGAGTCAAGGTTGGACTAAACTCTTAAATGAATAGGCAGCTTTCCTTCTTTTTCTGCTTCTTAGAACTTGAGTGGGGTAAGAATTACCTAGTCTTTTCTCAAATTCTCCAAAATATCATCAGACAACCTGTTATTAAAGAAACACTAGGTTTATCTGAACTTACTGCAGTAAGGGAGAATGCCATTTTGACAGTTGGTATTTCAGAAGAGAAGTCAAAGCAGAATATTCAGAGTGTTGGAGTCGAGGCTGAAGTGGTTTAAGATGGGTCTTTTAAGGAGGGGAACTGACTGGGACTGGGCAAAGATTGTGATACAGTTTAGGTTTTGTAGACGCAGAGAAGCAAGGGTCTTGAAGTGAGTCTTGATAAGTAAACTGTTGTGTGATGAACAAGGTATTTACTTGGATAACTGCAGTATTTTCTCCTATACATTGATCTGTAAGAATTTCCTGGAGCAAACTGCTCACTGAGAAGATAGCATTTGAGCAAAGACCAGAAGAACGTAAAGATATATGGATGTCTAGTGGAAAAGCATCCCAGGCAGAGGGAATAGCAAGTGGGAAGGCCCTGACCAGGAGGAATGTGGATGGAATAGTAGGAGGCCAGGGTGGTAATGGTCAGCATCAGAGCAGAAATAAGAGAACTGGATCATAGAGAACATTGTAAGAACATTGAAGTTTACTCCGAGAGATATAGGAAACTCTTGGCATTTTTGATGGGAGGAATAACATGATCTAACTTAGATTACAATGGCTACTGTGATCAGAGCAGATGTTAGGGGAGTAAGTTGGGATGCTATCGCAATACTTTAGGTGAGAGATGATGTGATGGTTTCTTAGATGAGAGTGGACGTGAGCAGAATCTGGATATAGTCTGAAGGTCAAGTGAACATATTTTGTTGATATATTGAATGTGTTTTGTGAGGGAAAGAGAAAAGGAAGCAACAAGAGCTTCAAGCTGAGCTAGTGGAAGAATATAGTACATGACTTTGCTGGGATGAGAAGAGCTCTTGGAGGAGCAGATTTTGAAGCTGTAGATGAAGGAGTTTAATTTGGAACATGTTGATGGGAGGTGTCCTTTAGATATGCAAGTAGAGTTGTCAAACAGGTAATCAGATGTATTAGTCTGGAGCTCCAGGGAGAGGTAGAAATAGGAATTTGAAGTTCTTAGTAAAGAGGTGGTAAATAAAGTTATGAGACTAACTGAGATCACCTTGGGAATGAGCATAGATAAGGAAGAGCCTAGGCAGTGTGCACGAGGCTCCACAATGTGTAGATGATAGAGGGAGAAGGAGGAACCAGCAAAGGATATTGAGAGGAACAGCCAAGGCAGTGCTGGAAAGCTAGGAGAGCAGTGTCGTGGAAGCAAGTGACATGATTGTTCCAAGGCAGAAAGAGCGATCAGCTTTAGCCAGGTATGAGGATGGGTCTTCTGACATAGCACTGTGGAAGTCATTGGTGGCCTTGAAAAGAGCAGCTGGTACTCAAAGTGGCTGGGGTGAAAACCTCATTCAAGAGTAATGGAAAGATGCAGGGAGCCTAGACCACCCTTTTAAGGAAACTTGGCTGTAAGTGGGAGTAGGAAAGAGGAGAGGTAAAGAAGTAAGTGGTATCAAGATAGTCTGTGCGGTAATGAGGATGTTTCAGCAGAGAGGGAATACATTTGATAGAAAGAGGATTCCTTGAATGATAATCTATTTCTCCCCATCATTCTGTCTGCTTTTGCTTTGCCTGTTTCATACACATATTACATCCACACATATGTCTATAACTGTTATAAATATATATTACTATGTATTACATACTTGTAATATTACTATGTGTTATATATTTATAATTCTATAGTATATAATATATAGTAATATATGTCATGCTATATATTTATAACATACAATAGTATATATTATACTATATTACTGTTATATCATATATATTAACATATTAATATGATTTAATATATTGAAGTAAAAAATATAGATAACATATATAATATTTAAAATTTACTCTTGTTTCTTCCAGTATATAAAAGTCCCTCTAGTGCCATGTGATTTTCATATCTTTTGTCTGTTTTTAATATTACTATAGAGTTGTCTTTTGGTTTATATGTGCCTGAAATATCTTCATCCCTTTATTTTAAGCTTTTCTTTAATTTTTTACTTTTAAATTTATGTCTTATAGATAACATATTACTGCTTCTTACTTTTTTAGTCTAAGTTGAGTGTCACTATTTCAGTTTGTGATTTCAGATAACATATTATTTTAATCTTTACATTAGTACTTATTTCTTATTAGATATATTTCTGGTATCTTATTTGATAATTATATATGTATCATTTTTTTGTATACGTATTGATTTTTTTTCTACATTTCATTGAACAGGTGAAGTTTTCTTTTTTTTAATAATTTATTTTGGTATCATTAATCTACAACTACATGTGCAATATTATGGTTATTAAACTCCCCACTTCATTAGGTCCCCCCCACCAACGCCATTACAGTCACTGTCCATCAGCGTAGTGAGATGCTATAGAGTCACTACTTGTCTTCTCTGAGTTGTACTGCCCTCCCTGTGCCCCCCCAACATTACATCTGCTAATCGTAATGCCCCCTTTTCCCTCTTATCCCTCCCTTCCCGCCCATTTTCCCCAGTCCCTTCCCCTTTGGTAATTATTAGTCCATTCTTGGGTTCTGTGAGTTTGCTGCTGTTTTGTTCCTCCAGTTTTTTTCTTTGTTCTTATACTTCACGTATGAGTGAAATCATTTGATACTTGTCTTTTTTGGCTTGGCTTATTTCACTGAGCATAATACCCTCTAGCTCCATCCATGTTGTTGCAAATGGTAGGATTTGTTTTCTTCTTATGGCTGAATAATATTCCATTGTGTATATGTACCACCTCTTCTTATCCATTCATCTACTGATGGACAATTAGGTTGCTTCCATTTCTTGGCTATTGTAAATAGTGCTGCAATAAACATAGGGGTGCATCTGTCCTTTTCAAATTGGGCTGCTGCATTCTTAGGGTAAATTCCTAGGAGTGGAATTCCTGGGTCAAATGGTATTTCTATTTTGAGTTTTTTGAGGAACCTCCATACTGCTTTCCACAATGGTTGAACTAATTTGCATTCCCACCAGCAGTGTAGGAGGGTTCCCTTTTCTCCACATCCTCGCCAACATTTGTCGTTGTTTGTGTTTTGGATGTTGGCCATCCTCACTGGTGTGAGGTGATATCTCATTGTGGTTTTAATCTGCATTTCTCTGATGATTAGCGATGTGGAGCATCTTTTCATGTGCCTGTTGGCCATCTGAATTTCTTCTTTAGAGAAGTGTCTATTCATGTTCTCTGCCCATTTCTTAATTGGATTAATTGCTTTTTGTTTGTTAAGGTGCGTGAGTTCTTTATATATTTTGTATGTCAACCCCTTATCGGGTATGTCATTGATGAATATATTCTCCCATACTGTAGGATGTCTTTTTGTTCTACTGATGGTGTCCTTTGCTGTACAGAAGCTTTTCAGCTTGATATAGTCTCACTTGTTCATTTTTGCTTTTGTTTTCCTTGCCTGGGGAGATATGTTCATGAAGAAGTTGCTCATGTTTATGTCCAAGAGATTTTTGCCTATGTTTTTTTCTAAGAGTTTTATGGTTTCATGACTTACATTCAGGTCTTTGATCCACCTTGAGTTTACCTTTGTGTATGGGGCTAGACAGTAGTCCAGTTTCATTCTCTTACATGTAGCTGTCCAGTTTTTCCAACACCAGCTGCTGAAGAGGCTGTCATCTCCCCATTGTATATCCAAGGCTCCTTTATCAAATATTAATTGACTGTATATATTTGGGTTAATGTTTTCCCAAATTTGGGATTTTCTATTCTGTTCCACTTGTCTGTGGGTCTGTTTTTGTGCCAATATCAAATTGTCTTGATTACTGTGGCTTTGTAGTAGAGCTTGAAGTCAGGGAGCATAATTCCCCCTGTTTTATTCCTCCTTCTCAGGATTGCTTTGGCTATTTGGGGTCTTTTGTGCTTCCATATGAAATTTAGAATTATTTGTTCCAGTTCATGGAAGAAAGTTCTTGGTAGTTTGATAGGGATTGCATTGAATCTGTAGATTGCTTTAGGTAATATAGCCATTTTGACAATATTTATTCTTCCTAGCCAAGAGCATGGGATGCATTTCCATTTGTTAGTGTCCTCTTTAATTTCTCTTAGGAGTGTCTTGTAGTTTTCAGAGTACAGGTCTTTCACTTCCTTCGTTAGGTTTATTCCTAGGTATTTTATTCTTTTGATGCAATTGTGAATGGAATTGTTTTTCTGATTTCTCTTTCTGTTAGTTCATCATTAGTGTATAGGAAAGCAACAGATTTCTGTGTGTTAATTTTGTATCCTGCCACTTTTCTGAATTCAGATATTAGTTCAAGTAGTTTTGGAGTGGAGTCTTTAGGGTTTTTTATGTACAATATCATGTCATCTGCAAATAGTGACAATTTGACTTCTTTACCAATCTGGATGCCTTGTATGTCTTTGTTTTGTCTGATTGCTGTGGCTAGGACCTCCAGTACTATGCTGATTAACACTGGAGAGAGTGGGCATCCCTGTCTTGTTCCCGACCTTAGGTGAAAAGCTTTCAGCTTCTCGCTGTTAAGTATGATGTTAGCTGTGGGTTTCCCATATATGGCCTTTATGATGTTGAGGTACTTGCCGTCTATACCCATTTTGTTGAGAGTTTTAATCAGGAATGGATGCTGAATTTTGTCAAATGCTTTTTCAGCATCTATGGCGATGATCTCTTTTTTGTTGATGTGGTGGATGATGTTGATGGATTTTTGAATGTTGTACCATCCTTGCATCCCTAGGATGAACCTCACTTGATCATGGTGTATGATCCT
Source organism: Smutsia gigantea (assembly GCA_032199065.1). NCBI lineage: Eukaryota > Metazoa > Chordata > Mammalia > Pholidota > Manidae > Smutsia > Smutsia gigantea. Next base: position 39,833 of record JAVSCE010003185.1, on the reverse strand, counting down.
CTTGATGTATTTTTGAATTTGGTTTGCTAATATTTTGTTGAGTATTTTTGCATCTATGTTCATCAGGGATATTGGTCTGTAATTTTCTTTTTGTTGAGGGCTTTGCCTGGTTTTGGTATTAGAGTGATGCTGGCTTCGTAGAATGAGTTTGGAAGTATTCCCTCCTCTTCTATTTTTTGGACTACTTTAAGGAGAATGGGTGTTATTTCTTCTCTATATGTCTGGGAGAATTCGGAGGTGAATCCATCTGGTCCAGGGGTTTTGTTCTTGGGTAGTTTTTTGATTACCGATTCAATTTCGTTGCTGGTGATTGGTCTGTTTAGTTTTTCTCTTTCTTGCTTGGTCAATCTTGGAAGGCTGTATTTTTCTAAGAAGTTGTCCATTTCTTCTATGTTTTCCAGCTTGTTAGCATATAGATTCTCATAATATTCTCTTATGATTCTTTGTATTTCTGTGGGGTCCGTCGTGATTTTTCCTTTCTCATTTCTGATTGTGTTTATGTGTGTAGATTCTCTTTTTCTCTTACTGAGTCTGGCTAGGGGTTTATCTATTTTGTTTATTTTTTCAAAGAACCAGCTCTTGGTTTCATTGATTTTTTTCTATTGTTTTATTCCTCTCAATTTTATTTCTTTCTTCTCTGATCTTTATTATGTCCCTCCTTCTGGTGACTAGGGCCTCATTTGTTCTTCTTTTTCCAATTTCAGTAATTGTGTCTTTAGACTATTCATTTGGGAATGTTCTTCCTTCTTTAAATAGGCCTGGATTGCAATATACTTTCCTCTTAGAACTGCCTTTGCTGCGTCCCACAGAAGTTGTGGCTTTGTGTTGTTGTTGTCATTAGTGTCCATATATTCTTTGATCTCTGTTTTGATTTGGTCATTAACCCATTGATTAATTAGGAGAATGTTGTTAATTCTCCATGTATTTGTTAGCCTTTTTGATTTCTTTCTAAAATTTATTTCTAGTTTTATACCTTTGTGATCTGAGAAGTTGGTTGGTAGGATTTCAATATTTTTGAATTTACTGAGGTTGTTTTTGTGGCCTAGTATGTGGTCTATTCTGCAAAATGTTCCATGTGCACTTGAGAAGAATGTGTATCCTGTTGATTTTGGGTGCAGAGTTCTGTAGATGTCTTTTAGGTCCATCTGTTCTAGTGTGTTGTTCAGTGCCTCTGTGTCTTTACTTATTCTCTGTCTGGTTGATCTGTCCTTTGGAGTGAGTGGTGTGTTGAAGTCTCCTAAAATGAATGCATTGCTGTCTATTTCCTCCTTTAATTCTGTTAGTATTTGTCTCACATATGCTGGCGCTCCTGTGTTGGGTGCATATATATTTATAATGGTTATATCTTCTTGTTGGACTGACCCCTTTATCATTATGTAATGTCCTTCTTTATCTCTTGCTACTTTCTTCGTTTTGAAGTCTATTTTGTCTGATACAAGTACTGCAACACCTGCTTTTTTCTCCTTGTTGTTTGCATGAAATATCTTTTTCCATCCCTTCACTTTTAGTCTGTGTATATCTTTGGATTTGAGGTGAGTTTCTTGTAGGCAGCATATAGGTGGGTCTTGCTTTTTTATCCATTCTGTTACTCTGTGTCTTTTGATTGGTGCATTCAGCCCATTTACATTTAGGGTGATTATTGATAGATATGTACTTATTGCCATTGCTGGCTTTAGATTTGTGGTTACCAACGTTTCAAGGGTTGTTTCTTTAGTATGTAGGAGTCTAACATAACTTTCTTGTTAAGTTATTGCAAACACAGTCTGATGATTCTTTATTTCTCTCCCTTCTTAGTCTTTCTCCTCCATTCTTTATATACTAGGTGTTTTATTCTTTGCTTTTAGTTAGTATTTGGATGGTCTGCTTTCTTTGCTATGATTTTATTTTCCCTGGTGACATCTTTTTAGCCTTAGGGGTGCTTCCCTCTAGAGCAGTCCGTTTAAGATATCCTGTAGTGGTGGTTTATGAGAGGCAAACTCTCTCAACTTTCATTTGTCTGGAAATTTTTAAATCCCTCTGTTGTATTTAAAAGATAATCGTGCTGGATACAATATTCTTGGTTCGAGGCCCTTCTGTTTCATTACGTTAAATATATCATGCCATTCTCTTCTGGTCTGTAAGGTTTCTGTTGAGAAGTCTGATGATAGTCTGATGGGTTTTCCTTTTTAGGTGATCCTTTTTCTCTCTCTAGCTGTCTTTAATACTCCGTCCTTGTCTTTGATCTTTGCCATTTTAATTGTTATGTGTCTTGGTGTTGTCTTACTTGGGTCCCTTGTGTTGGGAGATCTGTGGGCTTCCGTGGACTGCGAGACTACTTCCTTCCCCAGTGAGGGAAAGTTTTCAGCAATTATTTCTTCAAAGACACTTTCTATCCCTTTTTCTCTCTCCTCTTCCTCTGGTACTCCTATAATGCGAATATTGTTCCGTTTGGATTGGTCACTCAGTTCTCTTAATATTCTTTCATTCCTAGAGATCCTTGTTTCTCTCTCTGCCTCAGCTGCTCTGTAGTCCTGTTCTCTGATTTCTATTCCATTAACAAGCTCTTGCATCTCATTCAGTCTGCTGTTAAGCCCGTCGATCGCTTGTCTGATTTCTGCATTGTCTTTCCTCACTTCCTTCACTTCCTCCCTCAGCTCTTGCACATTTCTGTGTAGATCCATCAGTATCGTTATGACTTTTATTCTGAATTCTTTTTCAGGAAGACTGTACATTTCCAGCCCTTCAGGCTCCCTCTCTGGGGTTGTCTGGTTGGTCTTAGTCTGAACCATATTCCTCTGTCTTTTCATGGCTATAGAAATGGTCGCTGGTAGTTGCCACGTATGTCAGCTGGGCTCTTTAAGATTTTAAAAAGGAAAAAAAAAAAGAAAGAAAGAAAGAGAGAAAAAAAAAGAAAGAGAAGAAAAAACAAAAAACAAAACAACAACAACAAAAACGAAAAAAACCCACCCGGAGTAGATTCTGTTGGGATGCTGTAGGTGGCGCTGTTGCTCCACTATTCCACAGCCATGTCCGTGCCGTTCTGCAGGGCCCTTTATAGCTCTGGCAGGGGTGGGAAGGAATGGGAGGCTGTCCATCTCTGTGGGAAATCTAAGTGTGGCCACCCTTTCCCAGTTGTCAGCCAAGGGGTCCGAAACTCCCCAGGACTCCCTGCCTGCTTGGCTGAGTGTGTCGGGGTGATCCGGCTCCTCCGCTGGGCTCCTGTCTCTTTAAGACCGTTGAAAAAAGCACGCACTTTTCTTTTTTCTTTTTCTTCCTGTGAGCCAGCTGCAAGGACCCGGGTGCGTTCCCTGCTCAGATTCTGCACCCTCTGTCTCTCCAATCTCCGCTACACCACGCGATATGTGTCAGCGCTCCTGCACAGATCACCAGGGCTGGTTATTTCGCCGGGTGTACTTCCACTCCCTCCCGGCTCTGAATCCTCTCCTCCGGCCGGTGTGCTGGGGTGGGGGAGTGCTCAGGTCCCGTCGGGTCACGGCTCCGTATCTTACCTGCCTCGCAGGGTGCCGTGTCCTCTCAGGTGTAGGTGCAGGCTATGTGCTGTCCTCTATCTTCTGGTCTGTTTTTTAGGAATAGTTGTACTTGTTGTATTTTCATAAATACATATGGTTTGGGGAGGATATTTCTGCCGCCCTGCTCATGTCGCCATCATCCTGGAAGTGATTAGGTGAAGTTTTCTTATACTAGTAGAAAGTTACATATTCTATGTTTATTCTTTGAGTTGTTTTCCCTAAAGTATGAAGGACAACATGTACGCTTATTTTTTCCCCTAAAGAAGGGATGTCCTCGGAATGTTCTTCCTGCCTTTGCTTTGCCTCTGTCCTCAGGCATGTGTTCTGACACTATGCCTTGGACTTTGATTTTCTGGGTTTTACGGGTACCTTTTTTTGTCTGTGCTTTGGTCTCCCATTTCTTGTTTGGGAATTGCTTATTTATATCACACCCCAAAAAAGACTTAATTTGTTTTCTCATTTTCACATCTCTGATCCTGTGAAGGTATTTTCACATGGATTTCTCTTTTTTAATGAGTGTCTCTTTCAAGAACATTTTAGTTGTGAGTTCTTGTAGCATAAGTTTTCTGGGGCCTTCTATATCTGGACATATCTTTATTCCACTCTCATTTAAAACTTAATATTTTAGCAGGATAAATTCTAAGTTCAAAGATCCATGCCTTTCACCGTGTGAAAATGTTACCTTATTGTCTTCTTGCTTCCAGTGTCCCCAACATGTGATAGCAGTTTTTTATTGTTCTTTTTTAAGGTTAACTGTTCTTCCTTTCTAGGAGATAGCTTACGGAATTTTCATTTTTTTTGATGTTCTTGTAATTTATGATAATGTGTTTAGATGCAGAATGTTTAAATTATTGATTCTTTTTGGCAGTCTTTACTTTAGATGTTGGAAAAATAAAACAAGATGTGATTTGACTGCCTTAACTTAATGCTAGGTATATTAACCTGTGTGAAAGATTTTTAATTTAGCCTCTTTACCATGTTGGAAACAATGATTACATATATTTAATAATGATATCTATCCATTTGTTGATTCTTATTATGTTAGGCTTTGTGCAGAGTTTTACAAGCATTATTTTTTAACCAATACAACAGCCTTATGAAATGGATACTGTTATTATTTTCATTTTCAGGAGATGAAGGAATCAAAGTTTAGAACACAACATAACTTGCCCAAGATTGCTTAGCTAATAAATGGTGAAGCTAAGGCCGGATCTAATGCCATGTTTCTTAACTCAAAATCTTTCTCCCATCACCTTGTTATCCTTTATGTCTAGTTAGGTGACAAATTCCACCTGATTTATTGGTACTCTAAATATGTATGCTTTAGTTTAGTAATTTTTTTTTCAGGGAGGAATTTTATTTACCTAGAACTTAAAAGAATTGCATTGCATAATTACTTGTAATTATATGTGTGTATAGGGGGAGAGAGAGAAAGAGGGACAGAGAGACTTTCCATGCAAATTGTTGGAGGTTAATTTAATAATTTGGTAAAATCAGTGATGAGAACTGCAGGGTCTGTGAGAGTGGAGAATGGTTGTGCAGGTGAAATGGCTTAGAGGCACTATTTGGTCATTACTCTTTCTGCTGCATACTGCTAAAATAATCTGTTAGTAAAACAAATGTAGGATCCACTTTAAAAGAAGAAAGATGGCTAACGAAGAGCCGTGGACAGGGGTATCAGCCTCTCTGTCTTTGTCAGTAGGAGTACGCATTTGTCATCCACAGAAATGTTAACTGTTTCTCGAGTGTTGCTGCTCAGTGTCTGGGTCTGATAGCGAGGGAGCAAGGCAGCTCACAGAATCATAACCTAACGGGGAGAAATGGGTGGGAACGCTATGGTGGCATAGGGAAGAGTTAGATGCTGGAATCACTCTCTTCCTAGAAAATCTCTAAAGTCAAATTATGCTCTTCAAATACTATACATAGGATTTCAAATGAAAACAATTGCTGTTTCAGTTCTTTGACTAGCTAGTCAACTGACCATTCTTCTCTTTAACTTCTTACTAATTCTGTATTGAATTTGAGAGAGTATTAATGCAGAGGAAAGACACTTTGACCATAAAATGTAAAATCTGCGGGCAAGGGAGCTATTTTTTCTCTATTCCTTTCAACTTGTATACTTGTACATCTCCTGATCGCTTGGGACAGAACTTCATTTTATATACAGGTGTTCTTACAAAAAAGAGACTCTTGTGTCCTAAACTTAAAAGTGACTTGATGGGATTCAAACGGTCCTGGCTGCTGTGACCATGACTCTTCCAGTTATACATGTTTGGTATTATTAACTACTACTTATTGAGATGCACCGAGAATTTGGAACACATTATTCACCGTGCCCTGAACGACCTGTGTGGCAGATGTTGTTACCCTCACATTGCAAATGAGCAAACTAAAGGAAACTTCCCAGCTGTAAACATCAGAGCTAGGACTCCACTCCATGGCCATTTCCCTGGCACATCTGCCCCCAGCCCCTCAGCCACAGTAGAAAGCCTTGTTACCTGTCTTGCCTGTGTTGAGTCCCTGCCTTTGAAGTCTGCTTGGTCATTTTCCCTTAGTACCATGTCAGTCAGTGCCTTAGTTTATGAGTAGTTTATAGATGTTGAAATCCTGGGCCAAAGACCCGTGTTTCTGTTTTCAGCCACGTTTAGCATTCAACAGTTCTCTAAATAAAACATTGCTCTGCTCAGTAACTTTGAGTGAATTCAGACTTGTATCAGTTTACTACTGGATTAAGGTGGGAGGACAAGAATCACGTGCAAACATGAAGAAAGACTGTTTATCCACTTTTGCATGTTCTAGGTTCTTTTTCCTTGACATAGCTGAATCTAGTAAAGTCATTATGCCTTCGATACTATACAACCCATTGGTAGATCGCTACCGGAAGACATCTAAAGATTTGTTTCAGATAGGAGGCCGCCTTTGATCCCGCTGAACCATCTAATGATTTTTCTAGTTCTCTGGGATTTCTACAATTCAAAGGCTAATTTTTAGCTAAATCAGATAATATGGTTGATAGCACCAAGGAAATCTGTCTCTTCCTGTTCTGTCCAACTTGGTAGTTGTTCACCACAGGAGGCTATTTAAGTTAAAATGAATCAGTTAAACATCCACTCCTTTGTCACACTAACCACACTGAAGTGCTTTCATAGTCACATGTGGCCAGGAGCTGCTGTATTGGACAGTGAAGCAATAGAACATTTCCGTCATCACAGACATTTCTGTTGGATGGTTCTGAACTGTAAAGAAGACCAAATGAAGTTAAGATTAATTACTTCACAAAGCAGGCTGGTCAGCATCGCCTGATTTATGGAATGCGAGGGGTCATGCTGCATTGCAATTTCTGTCTTCCTAGATATTTATTGGGAGGAAGGGATTCAGTCTTGTGCGTGTGGTATCTGTGTCATACAGCACAGTGACTGATTCCTAGGGTCTCAGTCAGTATTTGTTCAATGTTGCATGAATGAAAATCAAGGAAATAAGACAAATAGAGAAGAATTATTTCAGGTTATAGAATAAAGTGAATATTTGGGTAGTATAAGTAAAATAACCATTTTATTTTCACCCTGAATTATGTTAGCCTTTGAAAGGGAATAGTTGATCAAAGAGTGTTTCGGTGTGGAGCTGGTGACCATTGCCCAGACTCCGAGGCCCGAAGCCACTGTCACCACAAAGGAACAAGAAACGCGGGGCTCAACAGCGTGGTCAGGTTCAGCCGGCTCTGACTTGGAGAGGGCGGCTGACAGGTCATGGTGGAACACTGTGCTTCTTCTAATTGAATGAGACTCTGAAAAGGAAAAGAATGGTTTTATTCAGAGTATTTTAATTTATTTCCTCTTCTAGAGCTAAGTCCAGGGTAAGACTGGATAACTGACTGGAAAGTTATTTACAGAAGTTTTGAGAGTTATGAGAATGCCACGATAAGGGAATCATTTATGCCTTTGAAAAGTAAAACAGTGTTTAGATTATAGCAAAATAAAGTGTTGCTATGACTTTCTTTTCATATCTTACATGTCTAGTAAGTGTATTATAGATAGATAAAAAGAATGAGTTACAATTGTGGTTGCAATAGCAGAGTGAATGACTTTCCTCAGGTGTGCAGCTGGCATGGCTGATGGTGTCTGAGGTATGGAGTCACAAGATCCCTTTTGGCGCTGTACATGGGCTTGAACTTGGCATTTAGTTCACATTTCTCTTGCCTATGACGGACTGCATATTTTATGGACTATATTTCTGTGGGTAAAATTGCAATATTTCCAGAATCTCTTGCCTGGTCTTAGTGCATCTCCATATCAATAGGTGTTTCCGAGGGGTAGAGAGAAGTAGACCATCTCTATATCACTAGGGAATTACAAGGGGAACTGAGGGCATATCTGGATGGGAGAGGTGGGGTGGGGCCCTCCTTTTTTGCAGCTGGGTCGTGAGAGACACGGGTGAGCAGAAGTGGATGGCTGCTTGTGAGCAATAAATAGGTTTCTCCCACTTTATTTCTCTCTTTGACTGATTTTGGTTCACAGGTATTTTGCTCCGGGCTGGGAAAATGTTTTCCCCCCGGAGTTATAGTTTCATATAGTCACTTAGAAAAACAATAACTAAAATCTTGTGTAACTAACCTCACAGTTTAAGTGATTTTTGTGTTCTATAGTTGTATCCTTCAGTGACTAAGTCATTCCACGATTGTCACAGAGCAGAGCACCTCCCTCCTTGCCCGGAGCTGCCGGAGCTGATGCAAGTCTGGGGGCATGCGCTGGTGTGGGTCTGCTACTGAGCGGAGGGGTTCCGTGCAGCCATCCGCATCCTGTCATCTGCCCCTCATTTTGCCTGGACAAGCATTTTCGAGTTACAGTTGTAACACAGAACGGGAACACCTGATCCCAGCACGGATTAGCCATGACTCCTAATGTTGATTTCATTAACTGGATGCTTTAACAACTGCGACATAAGGGAATAGGTAGTCAAAGTCACATCCTTAGGCTTTGATGATATGATTTTGAGGGTGAATGTGACCTGGGAGCTCAGCCTGGGATGAGAAGCTGGCATTGTTGTTTTAGTACGGGCTCCAGCAATCCTGATGATGGAGAGACTAGGAAGGCACTGGCTCCAGGTTGCCTTAAATCCTATTCCACAAAATACCATGCTACAGAAGAAAGGGAGACAGAAAACTCAAGGAAATTGATCAGCCAGTTGCTTTTTAAAAAGTGATTTGTGGTTATGGTTTTTTACTTATCTAAGTTTCTAAGTACCTTAACTTCTCTAAACACTCTGTAGCTGTGTGGCATTTTGGGGAAAAGTAAATCTTTTTATATTGTAGGGTCATGGTATGTCTGTTTAATGTCAAACTGGAAGAAAGTACTTGGCTACTCACTCGATTATATATGCTGGAATAGTGATTAAACTGTTTACAGTACAATTTTGTTCTCCCTTATTCCTTCATATATTTTTTTCTATTCCTTTACTACAACAAATAAGGTTTCTTCTTGCAACTGTGCCCCATCTGTCATTCATTAAGAGAGAGAGAGACTTGGGACCAAGCTGAGCTCTGTGGGCGTTAGGGCTAGTAAGGAACTGGACCATGGCTTGTCCTGCCATCTCATACGTAAGTGGGAAGTATTCTATGTTAGCATCGCTGAGAATTCACACAAAATTTAAAGACATATTTTCCCTTTGTTTTAATAGAAAATAGGTATTCCGTGAGTTGGAAGGAATATGTCAAACTGCTGAGCTATAAAGAAATCTAAGGAACAACTCTGGATTATTGAACCCAATTTAAACAGCTTTGGCCACCTGCCTGAGGAGGTATGTCAGAGACGGGCAAGAGGATGGCGTCTTTCCTTAACTTCCCGGCAGCACAGGACACTTCCTCTTCCTGCTGAGGCTGCATTACTAAGAGATCCAAATGTGTCCTAAGGATGTTAGCTGAGACTGACTCCAGCAGGCAGCCCCAGGAAACTGAGCCAGAAAGCTTTTATTCAGGAGGGACCTTACAGTGTTTGTGCCACGGCTGGAATGTGTTAAATTCCATCAGAGACATGGATGTCTCAGGGACATGGATGTCTCAGGGAAGTGACTGTTTAAAGCTTCACAGTCATGCGCAGAGGGATACCTTCCTTGTGGAGATCATTTACTTCCCCTAACAGGTGTGCAGGGGTGCTTGCTACTCTCAGAAAGGCAATAACATCCTATTTTAAGTTAGGGAGTCATTTATGATCTCTTTTTAGTTTTCCAATTAGTTTTATTTTAATATATTTAAATTTAGACATTCGGATAGCAAAAGAGTTAAAGGTTCATGGGAAAGGAAGACTGAGTGTAACAGGTCAATGCAGCAGCTCTGAGCTACAAAATCAGCTGCTGTCAGAGAGCACAGGCCTCTCCACTTTGACATTTCATCCTATAGTCAACAGCACAAGCCTCTGTAAGCCTCTTTAGATAAAGTAAATTACTTCTTCAATTGCCAAGAGGATTTTCAGGTATCTTGTTAAGTTTGGTGCTCTCCATCGATGGTAAAACTATTTTGAAAATAAAAATGCAAATAGGGAAAATGAAAAAGATAAGCTCCTTTGGTGAAATACTCTCAGAGCTATGTCAATAGCTGAGAGTGCCGTTCTGAGCAAATCTTCATAAGTACGTTTGGGAATCCATGCACTCTGAGCCCCTCCCTTTAGTCTTGACAGTTGTTTGCAGGCCCAGGTATATTAAAAATTGTGCTACCTCTGGGTACCCAACTCTGCAGCAAATGTAACGTGTTTAGATTCCAGCTGAACTGGCTGCTGAGATGATCCTTCACCCCGATGATCTTGTTACCCATTTATTGTCATCTGGGGATGATTGACCCCCCAAGGGGACATTTGGCAATGTCCAGAAATATTTTTGGTTATTGGAACTAGGGGGATGCTACTGACATCTAGTAGGTAGGGGCCGGCCTGGGAGACTCTTAAATATCCTGAAATATACAGGACAGCCTCTGCTACACAGAATTACCTGGCTCAAAATGTCAACTGTGCTGAGGTTGAGAAAGCTTGTGTTATTCTGTATGGTGATGACAGACCATTTACTCAGTTCCTCTGCCGGGGTGACCCATTCAGGCGGAAGTCAATAGCAGAAAGGCACCAGGGAGCTGCGGAAGCTCAGCCACAAGGGCAAGCGACCACTTGAGAAATCAGCTATCCTGTGAGGACTTGTTATCAGAGACTTGCTTCATGACCTAGCATGTTTCAACATTAGGAGATTGTGTTCAAGAAGAGCTGTAGCCTCTCTCCCAGGAAGTATGGATAAATACATGAGCGGCTATCCAGTATCTTTTGTTAATTTCAGGAATATTTTATTTCAAGAATCATTTATGACACACGTTTTATTTTGCACTAGCTGAAAATTACCAAGTACCTAATTTGTGTTAGACATGTGCTAAGTGCTTTACAGAGGTTAATTTATTTCACTCAGAGAATGAATTGATGTTGTCATTCTGGGTGTCATTTGTGTATATGAGGGAATTGAGACTCAGAAACAGGTCATGTTGTTCGTAAATATTGAGCTAGGGCATGAAGTTGGGTCTAGTCTGACACTAAAACGTGCTCTCATGCTGATGGCTAAATTAGTGAGTAACCAACTAAGTAATACGGAGAATACAAAGCAAGACACACACCTCTGCTTGATGATATTTTGCCATGCTTGAATTATTGATATTAGGCATATGCACCATAAAAAACTAACCAGGCTTTTAATATAGTTATCTGGACCAAATGTCAGGAAAAGAGCTTCTGTGCAAGAATTCTAGAACATGAACTCCACAAAAGTAAGTGGTTGTTCTGTCTGGTTCTTATTTGCACCTTCAGTACGTGGACTGGTGCTCAGCACACAGTGGGTGCTAGGTTGCATGGGTGAATCAGTGAGTGATACTACTGAAGTCAAAGACTTCCATGGCTTTTCCAAGACTTGTTGCTTCATCACAATCACTTTCAGAATAACTTAAACATAAACTATATTAAGGCAAAAATTCCATAGCAGTTTACAGAATACAAGAAATATTGGAGGCCACGGAGAGAATTCAGGGTATTTCTGTGAGGCTCTTGGACTTGCATTCTCATGCTGGGCACACCTCCCAACTCTGTGTGTATCTTGTTTCAAAGGTCTTAAGAGGTTCCAGTTGGCTTCTGTGGAGTCAATAAGTTGTCTTTTCTGGGTCGGGTGACAGTTTGGTCCAGTAAATTGTGACCAAGGATGGAGCAGGGTGATGCAGTGCAAATGTGACTAACAAACCTCCACCATTTGTGGGAGAGCAACTTTCAGAGGAGAAGTATGTGGCCAGAGGAGAAGCAGACACCTTCTAAGATGTGTGGAATGCTGACACTGCTGCCTTGATAATGTGCCCAGCGCCCACTTCGCCTGCATGAGTGCCCCGTGACTGAGCATATCCACACTAGGGTAGCTTTCATTATTAGCTCCTGCAATCATTAGTACCTGGTGCATTTGGAACTTTGATTAGGGAGAGCGCCGTCCAAAGAAAGAACATTATTCAAAGGTTTAGCTACTTATACATGATAACTGGCAAACACCTCTTGTTGGCAAATGAAAGTCTGATATGCTGGCTTTCTGAATCAGATGGTCAAATTAGTGGTCTTCGGCTTCTCTTTCCATTTCAACGTACAGAGTGGATCATGTAGGCAACAAAGTCTCATTTTCTGTAAGCAAAGGCCTACACCTTAAGGATTTGGAAATAAGATTCTTTAGTCATTGGTGAAGAGTATTATTCTAGTTCTTGGGTGTTTAATATTGTTACTGAAGCTCTCCACAACAGATTAATGAGACACTAATTGCATTAAGGAGCAGTGGTCACCTGTGAAGAAATGACCAGAGCCTGAGAAGAGCTCTGGAGTAGGGGACCACATTTTCTTCTCCCTCATTTAAAGATGGGATTCTAAGTCGTCATCCCAATTCATCATGTAAGACGGAGACTTCAGTGTACTTTCTGCATTAACCAATGGTCTAATTCCTGGCACCCTTGGGACACCATTGCCCATAATATGTAGAAATTGGATATCGAACAGGAACACAGAGCTGATGATTTCTACCTGTGCTGACTAGATTATAAAACTCTGTTGAGGGAGAGGACCAGGTTGCTGGCTTAGTCAAAAAAGCCCCAGAGGACCTGAACTCAGCAAGACCAGATTTTAGCATGTAGAGAATATTTGTTGTATGAACACTTTTCCTAAGATGAGGTGGGTTACTTTTCACTGCAGTGAAAAAGTGTATTCTGCCCCAAATCCAATGTTTCCTCTCCTGACTTTTCCCCTTTACTCCCCTTTCTCGCTGTAGCTTATCACACAATGTTAAGAGCAAAATTCAACTTCTGAAATGCAAGGACCATCGATCTCCATAGCAGCTAAAGATCTTCATGGAAATTTTCTTTGTGTGGCCTTCCTCTAAAATGTATAGCCTTAGTTATTATCCTGTTCCTTGAGTCGTGGCTTCTAAAGCCCTCGGTGATTTGTCCTTTGGATGTTTTTCTCCAGCATTTCTCTGCTCTCCTTCTCACTGCCCCACTTCAAGCACATTTGATGTTCATCAAACATCTCAGGCATAACCCCAGCTCTGGACCTTTGGACTCACTAATTCCAGGACCTGGAAAGTTGTTCCCCTGTATCAGTGGAGGCCTTGGTCCTTCATTCTATTCAGTTTTTGGTTATCTTTCCTCTCCTGGCCAATATATAAAATAGCAGCTCTGTCATTTTTATTTCTTTCCTCTGGTTTGTGTTTCTTCATAGCCCTTATCTCCACCTGGCATAAGGTGACTACACACACACACACACACACACACACACACACATTTATACATATATTTTATCATCTATCTCTCCCTAGGAGAACATAAGGAACTGTAAGAGCAAGTGATTTGTCAATTTGGCCCACTACTGTACCTCCAATCCTAGAACAGTGCCAGGCACACAGTAGCTTCTCAATAAATACATATTGAATAAATGAATAAATAGGCAAAATTATAAACATATTTTACATTTGTACAAGAAAATGCATTACATTTGCATTAGGTAGCATAAGACATTACCCAAGTAACATACTTTATTCACAGATGCAGGAAATAAGACAAGTAGTGAATTTCAATTGAATTACCCAGTGAGTAGAAAAACTTAAAGTTGACTTTTATTAGACATCTATTTAACAATTCAGCCAATATTTTTTTGTCATTTGTCACTTTGTGTTGTAACGAGGATTCTGAACTCAATATATCAACTTGTCCTATGAATGTGTCACAATTTCTGTTTTGTTTTCATGTCAGCAGATTATGGAAACGTAGGAGGAGCAGGAAGAAATACATTCTCTTCCCACATGTAGACTTTCAACTCCATTAAAATAAAGGATTAAGACTTTTTATTTTACAATCTAGAGTCCCCTTAAAATGAAAGTTAGAAAACAAAGTGGTTCTAGATCTGCAGATCTCAATATGTTTGAAACAGTTGACTTTAAAACAGGTGATGAGCATGAAAGATGTGCTACAGAACAAAGATTAGGTGGAACTGTGAAGGGGGCTATACTTGCTTTAAGATTCCCCCCTATATTCTGTCCATTAAATGTCCCATTTCTGGTGGCTTTTTTCTCAAAGTGTACGGCTCTATGTCAGCCTCATTCTACCTCTCTTAACATTTCTCTGTCGGCACCTCTTTCTTTTAGAATCTATAGAACTTGTGATGATAAATAAACAATAACAATTACTTCTACCACTAATTTTATATTAAGAAAGTACATCTATTTGATTATATAATTTAAAATACATGTTGTTTTCCTTTATTTTTATTATATTATTTTAGTTTTATATATGTACTTATTTTACTATATAAATATAAAATATATTAACTTTATATAAATATTAAAATAGTTAATTAAAAATGAGCTTTCTATTAGATTTTATAATAATATAATTTTCCAATAATTAAGGTAATTATTATTTATAATTGTTCAGATAATTCAGATGATTCATTATCACTTTGATAAGTCAGTTTTTGTTACTGGATGAATGTACTATGAGGAAAAGTCTGAGGTCTGCAATCTAGTTAACATATATGTGTTCTCCCAGCCTTCTGGTTGTGGTCTATTCTGCATTACTGGTACTCAAAATTATTTACCGATTGCTTGATGTGACTCTTCTAGTGGTATAAATTCAGATCTTATTAAGGATGTGATCAGAGACTTACATAGAAGGAGAATTTGGCCAGGTCATAGGTAGGACGAAGAGTAAGGACTTGAGAGGCAGGTGGGAAGATACCATGTGGTAGATCAAACAATACCTCCAATACTCCCAAATGGAAAATGATTGTTCACCATCTTACCATGTTTTATTTTTCCAGAAAGTAATTCTTTTTATTGTCATTTAGCACAGAATCAAATTTAGTGAAAAGGATAGTTTTGGGTTCTGATATGTCAATATTTAGAAAAACAATGGCAATGATAATTTCTATAGGCACGTTAGCTTCGCATCGATTTTCATCTCTGTACCATCTTAGGTTGCAGAGATCCCACTCTGCCCTCTAATAGAAATTAGCTGTCAGTTTCTACAGTGTAGTGGGAAGGTTGATTAGCCTACGGGTTCCATGCTCTCCATTTACAAAGAAAATAAGAGTTTATATGGAAATGATACAGATGGAGATCTTAGCTGGGAGCCAATTGTATGCACTGCCGATGTACAGGCAGAGCTAATGAATAGGATACGCAGCCACCAAAAGTCAGTTTGCCTGAGTGGCTGAGGCGATACATAGGGCAAAACTGCTCTAATAATGGAGTAGCTCATAACTGTCACTGACGTTTCTCTTTCAAGTCAGTCATCCTATTGCTGTGTCTGAACCTAACAAGAGGTAGTCTTGAGTCCTGGTTGCAGATCTGCTATTGACACAGAATAAGGACTTGGACACTGACTTTATTTCTGGACCTCTGCCCTCCACCCCCCATCAAGATGAAGAGATTATCTTTCTGGCATACAGCTCAGCAATCTTTTGAAGAAACAAACACTAGGTAACATAATGACCCAAACCAGGTAGGTAGTAGGTAGTTTAAAATTTAAAGTCACAGATAAATTTGTTATAAGTTGTTAGATAGAATGGCAAAATCATTTTATAAATAACGTAGTTACTTAACATGGTCTAAATATGTTTTCATGTCACTTGAGGAGTAGACAACACCCATGCATTTTACTTATATTAGTTTCTCCTTCCTCTGTCTTTTCTCCCCCTACCTCCCTTCTTCTATCAGTTTCGTTCAAGCTTTTCATTTTTCTGTTAGTGACACCCTTCCTGTAGTAGAGTCAGGAAAAGTTGGATTTCTCATATCCACTCCAGACAGCCTCTTGTTTTTTCCCCTTTCTTAAAGGATAGAGAAGGTGCCTTGCTTCCTCATCTAATTCAAGATGTTGATTTGCAAAGAGATTCTAATGCAGCAATTTCTATTTCTTACGCTGAGTTTCAGAGGTTCGCTGCATATCTATTTTTGTTAGTTTGTAAAGGGAGGTAAGCCTCTGAACAGATTGGGAATTAGAGATTCTGTAGGCTTTAAAAAAAAATTCTATCATTTCTGCTAGATCTGTTAGTAGCTGATTTTAAAACTTAAAATGCGCCTCATATTTCTGTTCCTTTGGGGCTTATTCTGCATCTTTTGATGACCAACACGTGCAGTCTTAAAGCAAGATCTATGTTTTTCTCGGCAGTATTGCCTCTCCCTCACACAGCTGTCTGGGGCACAGTGTGCGGGCTTGTCTGTGGGTAGAAGGGCTCTCTGGGCACAACGCCTGTGCCCTGCAGTGCAGATGGCGCTCAGGGGAGGGAGTGGGCATTTTCTTCTTCTCTGTCCTCCCACTCTGCCCTCTAATAGAAATTAGCTGTCAGTTTCTACAGTGTAGTGGGAAGGTTGATTAGCCTACGGGTTCCATGCTCTCTGTTTACAAAGAAAATAAGAGTTTATTTGGAAATGATACAGATGGATAATTTAGAGTCATGAACCTTGCAGAAGGGGGAGGTCGGTGATGCACACAAACATAGAGTAAATGGAAACTTGAAAATAATTGCTAAAGAACTACAGAACTGCCTCCAAAAGGCCTTTCTAAGAGCAAATTTACAATCCTGGGTGAGTCCTAATGCAGACTTTATTTGATGTGGTCAAATGGATTATAAGCTTTGGGCTACTATGTACCTCTGAAGCCAAGGTTTTTTAGATTAAATTGACTTCTACATATGCACTTATCTCTCTTTCCGGGTATGGGAAGACACACAGTACGGCGGTTTTGAATCATAAGTATCCAGTGTGAATAGCTATTCTTAAGTAATACCTACTTCTAGATAATGCCAAAGTCTATTAGAAGAGGCCTACTTGCTCCCCATCCATAAAACTTCTGCATCAATATCAATGGAACATATTTTACTTGGAGTTAGAGGGAGAAATGGAGAGTAATGGACACAGTAGGAAGACCAAGAAAAGGAAAGGTTCCATTTGAAATGGTCATGGAGAAACAACAGCTTAAAAAGAAATCAGACAGTTGGAAATGGTAAGTGCTTTGGTAGAGGGAAGAGGTGGTGATTTGTTCTCTCCATGGTTAACATTCAGTTACAATTTTCAGCTATTGTTTCATTTCCCAGCAAGATAAGCCAGAACTCCACTGATTTGTATATTTATTGGTGCCAGTCCAGGAACTCCAGGAGGACAGATGATGGAATTAGAAGTGCGAGAGATTTACTGAGGTGGGTGAGGGTCCCCTGTGAAGGAGAAAGTGGGAGATAGGCAAGGAGAGGCTTTAGAGTGCGCTGCGTGACTGCATGTCCCACACGGGGAAAAGACAAGGAGATGGAAGGGTGAGCAGGTTGAAGAGGCTAAGATGGTAGTGCCAGTCCCAGGAAGTCTGGGTGAGGCTGACGGCTGTGCCATCACCACCCTGGGCAGAAAAGGTTGGCCCCAAACCCACCCTCAGACTCTCCCTCGCTGGCCTCAGGTGCCGGCGGGGGGCAGCTTGGGCGTGGCCTCAGGGGGAGTGTGGAAGTGGGTCCTGAAGGTGTGCGGCCTGCAGCTGCCAGCTTCCCATGACTTTTTTTTATAAATTGAAATAAAGTTGATATACAGTACAATGGTTTCAGATGTACAACATAGCAATTTGATGATTATATACATTACCAGGTGCTTGGCACCATAAGTGTAGTTCCCCCTGTTAACCATACCAAGATATTACAGTATTACCAGTTATATTCTACATGTTATACTTCCATTCCTATGACTAGCTTATTTTACACTTTGCAGTTTGTACCTCTTATCCCCTTCACCTATTTCACTGTGCCCTTTGCAGCTGGTTCTTTTTTGAAGGGTAATCTGAGCAGCGCATCCCTGTGGCCACCGCACTATTATTACATATTTGACTAGAGTTTGATTTCTGGCAATTTTATGTCCTTTCTCATGAGTTTTTGCTGGTTATAGCCTTTAAGTTCCTATATCGAGGCCTGAGAGTTTTAGCAAATATTTCATTAAAGCTCATATATTGCTCTGTAATTGGTATCTATGCCCAAACTGATCTCATCTGGGTTGTCTGTTTCCATGAGATGTGTGACTTAAGGGAAATCTGTCTGATCTCTGGCCCACAGCTATGCAAAATATGTGCAATTTCTGATATATTTTGCTGGCATATTTCTTAATCACTTTCCTCAAAAGAAAACACATACAGTCACACACTGTTTAACAAGAAAGTCCATCCACATCTCTAAGACCAAGGACAGCTGACAAACGTGTACCCCTTACCTTGAGCCTGTTTGGGCGGACTCGTGGTGGGATAGGGAAGGAGATGTTGGCTCTGGGAGGGAAGAAAATTGATGACTTTTCTGCCTATAAGACCAGTTCTCCTTCCCAAGATGGTAATAGCAACATTCTTATCCTGATATATTCCCATCGGAAGGAAGTATCTCAGACCTCAGACCCAAGTACACCTGTGGGCCAGTATGTCTGAGAGGATGCTCCGCTTGGAGGCACGTACAGCATTTCATCTGCTTCTAAAAAGTGATAAATCGGTAAACCTGGGCGGCAAGGCAGCTGGAAGTTTCCCCGAAGTGACCTCTGGGCTTTGCTCCCTCTTCTTCTTTGGGCTCACCGAGACAGGCATTTTCACTTCGAGGGGGAGGAACTGTGGAGAGGCCTCAGGAAGGCAGCTTTCAGCATTGAAATGGCAATGCTTTTAAAACTTCATATTTTCCTAGATTAAAAAATGCATATTATGAGTGGTTTGAAGAGAAGAGATTAAATACTGACTTTGGGATGACTGCATTGAATGTTTCCCACCCCAGTGTAGTCCCTTAAGAATTTGGTTTCATATCCACTGAAGCCATGCCTTCCAGCCTTTACCCAAAATCAAATATGGATATACTTATTTGTGTGGACCCTTTGCTAAGGATTTCCTGAAAATGACTTGGGTGCTCCCTTCTGCAGAGGTAAGGATGTTTTCCAAAGATAAAAATTCTTGGGTTAAAATAAGTTCCTGTGAGCCTTAAGATGACTTGTGTCCTGACACCTGATATTGCAAAGAATACTGCTAATAAAAAATATTTTTGAGACTTGATTCCAAAAAGCAGTCGGTTATTCTGTTTGGGACGCAGAATCAGTAATCAGTTGCTGTTGCTAGTTTTCATCCATATCATTCCTAAAAGAGGCTACCGCTAAGTCTGTTAGGCAAGAATCATACCTGTCTATTCTCTTCACTGCATGAGGGAAGCCACTTGTCGAAGAACTGTGTCAAGTTGGTGCCCAGGGCAAATGATTACTGTTTGTAACAATTCTGTAAAAAGCAAGTTTGGAGCCAGACAGCACATTCCCTGAAAAATTGCCAGTGGACATATGCTCAAAACTGACTGTGAGTGTGGGTTTAAAGTTTACTCAGACACTCAGCTGATAGGAAGAAACCCGATTTAGCGCTCTTTCCCTATGTAAGGGGCAGCACTTGAGAATCTGTGTTCTGATTTTGACCTCAGGCAACCACTTAACATGCTTCTTAGTTGCCCATCTAGCCATAAAAATAAACTATTTCCATTAGGAAATGGAGAAGAGTCTGCAGTGGAAAAATTTGAGTATTTCTGAATCTCAGTAGATTTAAACTGGAAGTTTTACCATTGTTGTTCAATAGTTTTAGGTGAACCTGATTTTTTATTTGAAATTGTATTCCCAAATGGAGTTAATAAAATCGTAATGCCAGAGAAATTGTTGATTCTTTGCAACAGCGCATTTAAAAGTAGGTCTTCATTTTACTTACTTACCAAATCTCTAAATTGAGGCAATCTTTTGCTCTATTTGGTTTGCTATTCTCCTTTGGCACTTTGGTGGTATAGGACATATTTAAAGACTAGTATTTTGGGACTCTGCAAAGCACAGAAGTGTTTTCGCTGGGAGAAGTTATTTCTGTTGGTTGCCTTCTTTACTTACAAGTTGACTGTAAAACATGATGAAGTTTATGCCCTATATAAATTGCTTTAATTATGTCTGGTTTATGTAACTTCCTCTTGTTTGTATAGGCTAAATGTGTGCATGAAATTTTTTCTGAAAACTCAAGAAGCTTGTTGAATATCACAGTAAATAAATACAACCACGTTTAAGTGAAAGTATTCCTGCTGATTTCACTTAAGTTTACATCACCAAGTTCATCATCTTTGCATGATACGGCATTTTGGGAATTAAGTGGGAAGAATGGTCCAGTATTCTCATCAAAGCAATCCCAGATGGCAAGTATAATTCTTAGACTTCCAGTTTACCAACATAAGAATCCTTCCTACCCTCTGCTCTGTCCTATAGAAACAAACATAGTCCAGATGCCATGATAAATGTGTGGGATTCATCCTATATTCTTGTAGGAACATTTGTCCTGGCCAATTCTAATTTAAGACCAAGAAATGCTTTCAGCTTCTTTCTATCCAGTTGCTAAATCAAATGACAGTTTCAGAAAAGAATTCGAGGAATTTTTAGATGATGGAGGGATATTATGAAAATCCCAGTGGAAAATAAAAATTCCAGCATAATACCTTTAACACACATTTTGTCTGTCCAGTATTTGGCAGTCAAATTGGACTTTTTTGAAGAAAATAAAACAAACCCTCAAGGAAGTTTACAAATTTAATCATTGCCCACTTTAGGGAACCTGATTTAGGTGAATCCAGTTTTTTTTTTGCATCATTAATGTACAATTACATGAGAAACATTATGGTTACTAGACTCCCCCCATTATCAAGTCCCCACTACATACCGCATTGCAGTCACTGTCCATCAGTGTAGTAAGGTGCTATAAAATCACTACTTGTCTTCTCTGTGTAATACTGCCTTCCCCGTGTCTCCTCACTACATTATGTGTGCTAATCGTAATACCCCTTTTACCCCCTTATCCCTCCCTTCGCACCCATCTTCCCCAGTCCCTTTCCCTTTGGTAACTGTTAGTCCATTCTTGGGTTCTGTGAGTCTGCTGCTGTTTTGTTCCTTCAGTTTTTTCTTTGTTCTTATATTCCACAGAAGAATGAAATCAACTGATACTTGTCTTTCTCCACATGGTATATTTCACTGAGCATAATACCCTCTAGCTCCATCCATGTTGTTGCAAATGGTAGGATTTGTTTTCTTCTTATGGCTGAATAATATTCCATTGTGTGTATGTACCACCTCTTCTTTATCCATTCATCTACTGATGGACACTTAGGTTGCTTCCATTTCTTGGCTATTGTAAATAGTGCTGTGATAAACATAGGGGTGCATATGTCTTTTTGAATCTGAGAAGTTGTTTTCTTTGGGTAAATTCCTAGGAGTGGAATTCCCAGGTCAAATGGTATTTCTATTTTGAGTTCTTTGAGGAAACTCCATACTGCTTTCCACAGTGGTTGAACTATTTTACATTCCCACCAGCAGTGTAGAAGGGTACCCCTTTCTCTGCATCCTCGCCAGCATTTGTTGTTCCCAGTCTTTTTGATGTTGGCCATCCTAACTGGTGTGAGGTGATATCTCATTGTGGTTTTAATTTGCATTTCCCTGATAATTAGTGATGTGGAGCATCTTTTCATATGCCTGTTGGCCATCTGAATTTCCTCTTTGGAGAATTGTCTGTTCATATCCTCCACCCATTTTTTAATAGGGTTATTTGTTTTTTGGGTGTTGAGGCACATGAGTTCTTTATATATTTTGGATGTTAATCCCTTGTCAGATATGTCATTTACAAATATATTCTCCCATACTGTAGGATGCCTTTTTGTTCTTCTGATAGTGTCTTTGCTGTACATAAGCTTTTTAGTATGATGTAGTCCCATTTGTTTACTTTTTGTTTCCCTTGCCCGAGGAGATGTGTTCAGGAAAAAAGTTGCTCATGTTTATATTCAAGAGATTTTTGCCTATGTTGTCTTCTAAGAGTTTGATGGTTTCATGACTTACATTCAGGTCTTTGATCCATTTTGAGTTTACTTTTGTGTATGGGAATAGACAATAATCCGTTTCATTCTCTTCTACATAGGTGTCCAGTTTTGCCAACACCAGCTGTTGAAGAGGATGTCATTTCCCCATTGTATAGCCATGGCTCCTTTATTGTATATGAATTGACCATATATGCTTAAGTTTATATCTGGGCTCTCTAGTCTGCTCCATTGGTCTATGGGTCTGTTCCTGTGCCAATACCAAATTGTCTTGATTGCTGTGGCTTTGTAGTAGAGCTTGAAGTCAGGGAGTGGAATCCCCCCCTCTTTATTCTTCCTTCTCATGATTGCTTTGGCTATTTGGGGTCTTTTGTGATTCCATATGAATTTTAGAACTATTTGCTTTAGTTTGTTGAAGAATGCTGTTGGTATTTTGATAGGGATTACATTGAATCTGTAGATTGCTTTAGGCAGGATGGCCATTTTGACAATATTAATTCTTCCTATCCATGAGCACAGGATGTGTTTCCATTTATTGCTATCTTCTTTAAGTTCTCTCATAAGTGTCTTGTAGTTTTCAGAGTATAGGTCTTTCACTTTCTTGTTTAGGTTTATTCCTAGGTATTTTATTATTTCTGATGCAATTGTGAATGGAATTGATTTCCTGATTTCTCTTTCTGCTAGTTCATTGTCAGTGTATAAGAATGCAACAGATTTCTGTGTATTAATTTTGTATTCTGCAACTTTGCTGAATTCAGATATTAGATCTAGTAGTTTTGGAGTGGATTCTTTAGGGTTTTTTTTTATACATAGTATCATGTCATCTGCAAACAGGGACAATTTGACTTCTTCCTTGCCAATCTGGACCCCTTTTATTTCTTTGTGTTGTCTGATTGCCATGGCTAGGACCTCCAGAACTATGTTGAATAAAAGTGGGGAGAGTGGGCAACCTTGTCTTGTTCCCGATCTTAAAGGGAAAGTTTTCAGCTTCTTGCTGTTAAGTATAATGTTGGCTGTGTGTTTGTCATAGATGGCCTTTATTATGTTGAGGTTTTTGCCCTCTATACCCATTTTGCTAAGAGTTTTTATCACGAATGGATGTTGAATTTTGTCGAATGCTTTTTAAGCATCTATGGAGATGATCATTTGGTTTTGTGCTTCTTTTTGTTGATGTGGTGGAGGATGTTGATGAATTTTCAAATGTTGTACCATCCTTGCATCCCTGGGATGAATCCCACTCTATCATGATGGATGATCTTTTTGATGTGTTTTTGAATTTGGTTTGCTAATATTTTGTTGAGTATTTTTGCATCTATGTTCATCAGGGATATTGGTCTGTAATCTGCTTTTTTTGTGGTGTCTTTGCCTGGTTTTGGTATTAGAGTGATGCTGGCCTCAAAGAGTGAGTTTAGAAGTGTTCCCTTTTCTTCTACTCTGTGGAAAACTTTTAAGGAGGATGGGTATTAGGTCTTCACTAAATGTCTGATAAAATTCAGCTGTGAAACCATCTGGTTCAGGAGTTTTATTCTTAGGTAGTTTTTTGATTACCAGTTCAATTTCTTTGCTGGTAATTGGTCTATTCAGGTTTTCTGTTTCTTCCTGGGTCAGCCGTGGAAGGTTGTATTTTTCTAGAAAGTTGTCCATTTCTTCTAGGTTAGCCAGTTTGTTAGCATATCATTTTTCATAGTATTCTCTCATAATTCTTTGTATTTCTGTGGTGTCTGCAGTAATTTTTCCTTTCTCATTTCTGACTCTGTTTATGTGTGTAGACTCTCTTTTTTTCTTGGTAAGTCTGGCTATGGTCTTATCTATTTTGTTTATTTTCTCAAGAACCAACTCCTGCTTTCATTTATTCTTTCTATTGTTTTATTCTCGATTTTATTTATTTCTGCTCTAATTTTTATTATGTCCCTCCTTCTACTGACTTTGGGCCTCATTTGTTCTACCTTTTCTCATTTCATTAATTGTGAGTTTACACTGTTCATTTGGGATTGTTCTTCTTTCCTGAGATTGGCCTGTATTGCAATATTTCCCTCTTAGCATGGCCTTCGCTGTGTCCCGCAGATTTTGTGGTGTTGAATTATTGTTGTCATTTGTCTCCATATATTGCTTGATCTCTCTTTTTATTTGGTCATTGATCCATAGATTATTTAGGAGCATGTTATTAAACCTCCATGTGTTTGTGGGCTTTTTCATTTCCTCTGTGTAATTTATTTCTAGTTTCATACCTTTGTGATCTGAGAAGCTGGTTGGTAAAATTCAATGTTTTTGAATTTACTGAGGCTTTTTGTGGCCTAGTATATGATCTGTTCTTGAAAATGTTCCACGTGCACTTGAGGAGAATGTGTATCCTGTTGTTTTTGGATGGAGGGTTCTTTAGATGTCCATTACGTCCATCTGTTCTAATATGTTGTTCACTGCCTCTGTCTCTTTGTTATTTTCAGTGTGGTTGATCTGTCCTTTGGAGTGAGTGGTGTGTTGAAGTCTCCTAAAATGAATGCATTGCATTCTATTTCCCCCTTTAATTCTATTCGTATTTGTTTCACATATGTAGGTGATCCTGTGTTGGGTGCATAGATATTTATAATAGTTATATGCTCTTGTTGGACTGACCCTTTTATAGTTCTGTAATGTCCTTCTTTGTCTCTTGTGACTTTCTTTGTTTTGAAGTCTATTTTGTCTGATACAAGTACTGCACCTCCTGCTTTTTTCTCTCTATTAGTTGCATGAAATATCTTTTTCCATCCCTTCAATTTTAGTCTGTGTATGTCTTTGGGTTTGAAGTGAGTCTCTTGTAGGCAGCATATAGCTGGGTTTTGTTTTTATGTGCATTCAGCGACTCTATGTCTTTTGATTGGTGCATTCACACCATTTACATTAGGGTGATAATCGATAGGTATGTACTTATTGCCATTGCAGGCTTTAGATTCAAGGTTACCAAAGGTTTAAGGGTAATTCTTTTACTATCTAACATTCTAATTTATTTCACTTTGTATGCTATGACAAACACAACCTAAAAGTTCTTTTTTTCTCTCTCTTTTTTCTTCCTCATCCATTCTTTATATGTTGTGAATCATATTATGTACTCTTTGCCTATCCCTTGATTGACTTTGGGGGTAGTTGATTCGATTTTGTATCTGCTTAGTAATTAATTCTTCTACTTTAATGTGGTTTTATTTCCCCTGGTGACATCTATTTAACCTTAGAAATACTTCTATCTATTGCAGTGCCTCTAAAATGCACTGTAGACGTGGTTTATTGGAGATAAATTCTCTCAGCTTTTGTTTATCTGACAATTGTTTAATCCTCCCTCAAATTTAAATCATAACCTTGCTGGGTAGAGTATTCTTGGTTTAAGGCCCTTCTGCTTCATTGCATTAAATATATCATGCCACTCCCTTCTGGCCTGTAAGGTTTCTGTTGAGAAGTCTGATGATAGCCTGATGGGTTTTCCTTTGTATGTGATCTTTTTTCTCTCTCTAGCTGCTTTTAAAAGTCTGTCTTTATCCTTGATCTTTGCTATTTTAATTATTATATTTCTTGATGTTGTCTTCCTTGGGTCCCTTGTGTTGGGTGATCTGTGCACCTCCATGGCTTGAGAGACTATCTCCTTCCCCAGATTGGGGAAGTTTTCAGCAATTACCTCCTCAATGACACTTTGTATCCCTTTTCTCTCTCTTCTTCTTCTGGTACCCCTATAATGCGAATATTTTTCCATTGGATTGGTCACACAATTCGGTCAATATTCTTTCATTCTTAGAGATCCTTTTTTCTCTCGGTGTCTCAGCTTCTTTGTTTTCCTCTTCTCTAATTTCTATTCCATTTACCATCTCTTCTACTACATCCAATATACTTTTAAATCCCTCCATTGTATGTTTCATTTCAGATATGGTATTTCTTAATGATTGAATCTCCATCTTAAATTTATTTGAGTTTTTGAATATTTTTCTGTACCTCCATAGCATGTTTATAATTTTTATTTTGAACTCTCTTTCAGGAAGATTGGTGAGTTCAGTTTCATTTGCCCCTTTTTCTGGGGTTTGTGAGATTTTGGTGTGAACCAGACTCCTTTGATGTTTCATATTTCTGTGTGGTGCCCTCTAGTGCCCAGAAGCTCCAGTCTCTGGAGCTGCTCAGCCCCTAGTGTGAGGTTGGGGGCCATAGGGGAGCAGCTCTCATGCTTGGGGGAGGAATGAGGTGTTTCCTCATTCCCGGCTGCAGTGCCTCTCTCCATTATCTGAGCCAGTGGGCCCAGCACACCAGTAGAAGCCTCTGTGCTTTGTGTCTCTAGCTGTTGTAGGTGGGGCCTCCCTCTGGCTGGTCTGACACCAGCACAGTGACTGCCGGTGCAAGCCAGTGCCTGCAGGCCAGGAGGAAGGAACAGCAGACTGCATGTCACAGTGGGACCTCAGAGCTGAGTAGCCAGCTGGGGGGATGGAGCACCTGAAGCTCCTCAGAGTTCCCAACCAGCTGGGCAGAGCACGCCCAGAAAACCTTGTCCAGCTCTCCATTCTCCCGCACAGCAAGCTGTGTGCAAACCCCGCCCCTTCAGCAGCCCTCAAGCTGCTGGGAAGCCTCTCAGACCACCTGCCTTTCCTTTGTCCCAGAGCAACTGGATGTGTATCCTTGTCCTCCACAAATGGCTGGAATCTCAGTCTCTCAAGCTCTCCACCTGTCCCAGCTCCCAACCCCACCAAGCTCCAGAGCACCACACAATGTAGGTTTGTGCTCCAAAGCAGACCTCCAAGGCTGGGTGTTCAGTAGTCTTAGGCTTCCACCCCCTCCCTACTCTGTTTCTCTTCCTCCCGCCGGTGAGCTGGGGTGGGGAAGGGCTTGGGTCCCGCCAGATCAAGGCTTTTTGGTGCGTTACCCTGCTTCGTGAGGTCTGCTCTGTTGGTGAGGTCTGTATGCAGTCTGGTGCAGCCTTCCCTCCTGTTGCTGTTACAGGGTTAGTTATATTAACTGTTTTTTCATACTATATGTGGTTTTGGGAGGAGTTCTCTGTCTCACCTCTCATGCCGCCATCTTGAACCATGAATCCAGTTTTTATTTGAAATTTTATTCCCTAATGGAGCTGGTGAAATAATATATTATGGAATTTAAGTTGATTCCTTACAAAACCACATAGAAAAGTAGGTCTTCATTTTACTTTCTTACCTAATGTCTAAATCGCACTATTGCTCTCTGGTCATCTGACAAGAAGACAGTGGCACATAAGTGCGTAAGCCCCTCTGGGCACCCTCATTTTTGTATTTCTACGTTCTCTCTTAGTCATTCACAGCACATTGAATATGAATAGCACTGAAGATGCGTCATGTCTGTTTTCCTTATTTATATGTATTTCAGGGTTGGTGACAGTGTTGTCCTGGGTAAAATCCAGATCTCCTGAAACTCTTGTGCGACTACATAGTATCTACTTTTTGATTTGTCAAGGACTGAATTTTATTTATTTTGGTAAATATATATAGAGAGTATTCCTAAAGTGGGCTGGGTGATGATATGGGGGACATTATATTCATGAGTAGATAACAAGTTGAGCATAGTGTTGGGGAGAAGAGAATAAGATAGGAAATCCTGAGGTTCTTAGGGTGGCCCCGCTTCACCCTGTGCCTCCCATTCAATTGCAGGCTTACTCATACTAGTCAGGTTCTTATTTATATGTCTACTATATGCAACACTTTGGGCAGATGAAAAATATATGACCAATTATCTAAGAAAGGATTTCTGTGTGCTCTGAGTGAATAATATAATTAACCGTTCATAATTATCATTCGTAATAATTTAAACTGTATTTCCTAGGGCTGAGGAAATACACGCACGAAAGTGTATTGCCTCACAGTTTTGAAGGCCGGAAGTCTGAAGTCAGGCTGCTGCCAGGACCATGGTCCCTCTGCACCCTGGAGAGGGCAGCCCTCCCTTGGGCTCCTCCTAGAGTTAGTGGTAAGCAGCGAGCCTTGGGGTCCCTAGTGGCCACTGCAGCACGCCCACACTTCTTCTCTCAAGTGAGTGTCTGTGTCTTCATATACGTTCCCTCTTTGTGCACCTCTCTCTCCTCTTCCTATAAGGACACTAATCATATTGGATTAAGAGCCCACTCAATTCCCATAAGACCTCACCTTACCATGCATATTCCAGAGACCCTTTCAAAATAAGATCATACTCACAGGTACTGGGGGGTCGGATTTCATATCTTTTGGGGGAGGCGTTAGATCCAAAGCCTATGAGTTTTGATTCCTCCAGTCTAGGCTGTTGGTTACAAGCACAGAAACAACCCTGGCTATCTGAGCCAATGGACCTTTACTGTGAAGATATGGAGTAACATAATAAATGGGAAACTAGAAGACTGAACTAGGAGAATGGCTAGGAATTAGGGGCCCTCTGGGAGATGAACAGGCAGAATTACAGCCAAAGTTATGCCTCAGGAACAGTCTGACCTCTGTCCTGCCCCTGCACCATGATTAATTTGACCTTAGCTTTTGAATTAGCATCCCAGGAATGGGTATCTGATTGATTGAATTTAGGGACCTGACTGGGCCAAGGGTGAATGGAAGAGGAACAGCCACCCTCAGCTCGTGAAGAGAGAGGCTGCAAGGAGGAGTGAGCAAGTTGGAATTGCTTTCTTGTTAAAATTATAGTCAATTGGGAATTTTCTTAAAAGGAGGATGGCAGTGCCCAAAGGGAAGGAGGATTCAGATATTTGATAGCCTTTAAATATGATAATGTTTGCTGCAGGAATGTAAAGTCTATGGTACCAAATTAAAGTGATGAATTTATCAAGATAA
Organism: Smutsia gigantea; assembly: GCA_032199065.1. NCBI lineage: Eukaryota > Metazoa > Chordata > Mammalia > Pholidota > Manidae > Smutsia > Smutsia gigantea. Next base: position 11,147 of record JAVSCE010003185.1, on the reverse strand, counting down.
AGAAGATCCTGAAGTTAATAAATAAGCAAAATTGGTTTTTGCCTTCTTCTAAGTTACCCATTGGCTACCAGTACTAGAAGGAATGCCCGTAACAAACATTGAACGTTTTGGAATCTGTTTATCTATTTATAAATCACCAATACCAATTATCTAAGATGGCTGTGAGGATAGAGATGATGTGTATGAAGTAACTTGCATGATGTCTGGCAAAAAGAAGACGACCTCCAAGTGATAGCTATTAGTTGTTTAAAAGCTGATGGTCATTCTACTCTCTCACAGAGGACTTTGAATTTTTGTAGATCTTTGAAAAATAATTGAGACCTCTTGTTCTTCATCAAAATGAATGGAAGAGAAAATCCAGTTTTAAAATATAAAACGTAGGCATTATAATAAATGACCTCAATCATAAATGAATAGTAGATGACTCCCAGAGAATGTTTTATTTTGAATAGGAGTGAATGTTTTTGAGTCCACCAAGAAATCTAGACATCTCAGATAATCACTATGTTGTAAAGACCTGTCAAACTCAAATGTTACCTGAATGATCTAGGCCATTTTAACCTGTGGGTACAAGTGGGGTGACAGTAGAGTACTTTACGATAGCTTTCTCCTCCCCCACAGGATTCTTCAGCCTCTCTCTAGGTATTTGGGTAATCCTCATGTTATAGCACATGTGCCTGTGCTGTGTCTACCGCTGGTGGCTCTGGGAAGACACTGCTCCTCTAAGATGATTGACATCCGCTGGTGACCCATTTCTTGGCCACAACTGCGTGGGAGTAAAGGAAGATGCCTTCTCCCCAAATGTGTATAGCATTTGGTCACCTGGATGCAGATGGTTCTCTGCTTTTATTTAAAGCTTTCTCATGAATTTCATGCACAGAGTACCTTCACCTGCAATGTTAAAACAGGTCCCTTGGTGAGTCAGATGCCCCTCCCTTGCACCATTCTTTTTTTTTAATTTTTTTAATTTTGGTATCATTAATGTACAATCACTTCAACATTATGGTTACTAGACCCCCCTATTATCAAGTCCCCGCCACATACCCCACTACAGTCACTGTCCATCAGCATAGTAATGCTATAGAATCATTACTTGTCTATAAATACTGCCTTTCCCATGTCCCCCACCACTGCATTACGTGTACTAATTGTATTCCCCCTTTTTTCCCTTTATTCCTCTCTTCCCAACGATCCTCCCCAATCTCTTTCCCTTAGGTAACTGTTAGCCCATTCTTGGGTTCTGTGATCTGCTACTGTTTTGTTCCTTCAGTTTTTCCTTTGTTCTTATACTCCACAGATGAGTGAAATCATTTGATACTTGTCTTTCTCTGCCTGGCTTATTTCACTGAGCATAATACCCTCTAGCTCCATCTGTGCTGTTGCAAATGCTCGGATTTGTTTTCTTCTTATGGCTGAATAATATTCCATTGTGTATATTCATCTACTGATGGACACTTAGGTTGCTTCCATTTCTTGGCTATTGTAAATAGTGCTGTGATAAACATAGGGGTGCATCCGTCTTTTTCAAACTGTGCTGCTGCATTCTTAGAGTGAATTCCTAGGAGTGGAATTCTTGGGTCAAATGGTATTTCTATTTTGAGATTTTGAGGAACCTCCATACTGCTTTCCACAATGGTTGAACTATTTTACATTCCCACCAGCAGTGTAGGAGGGTTCCCTTTTCTCTACATCCTCGCCAACATTTGTTATTTGTCTTTTGGATGTTGGCCATCCTAACTGGTGTGAGATGATATCTCATTGTGGTTTTACTTTGCATTTCTCCGATGATTAGCGATGTGGAGCATCTTTTCATGTGCCTGTTGGCCATCTGAATTTCTTCTTTGGAGAAGTGTCTCTTCAGCTCCTCTGCCATTTTTTAATTGGCTTATTTGCTTTTTGTTTGTTGAGGTGCGTGAGCTCTTTATATATTTTGGATGTCAACCGCTTATCGGATATGTCATTTATGAATATATTCTCCCTTACTGTAGGATGTCTTTTTGTTCTACTGATGGTGTCCTTTGCTGTACAGAAGCTCTTTGTACATTTTGATACAGTCCCACTTGTTCATTTTTGCTTTTGTTTCCCTTGACCGTGGAGATACGTTCATGAAGAAGTTGCTCGTGTTTATGTCCAAGAGATTTTTGCCTATATTTTTATCTAAGAGTTTTATTGTTTCATGACTTACATTCAGGTCTTTGATCCATTTTGAGTTTACTTTTGTGTATGGGGTTAGGCAGTAATCCAGTTTCACTGTCTTACATGTAGCTGTTCAATTTTGCCAACACCATTTGTGGAAGAGGCTGTCATTTCCCCATTGTATATCCATGGCTCCTTTATTGTATATTAATTGACCATACATGCTTGGGTTTAATTCTGGGCTCTCTATTCTGTTCCACTGGTCTATGGGTCTGTTCTTGTGCCAGTACCAATTTTTCTTGATTACTGTGGCTTTGTAGTAGAGCTTGAAGTCAGGGACTGTAATTCCCCCTGCTTTATTCTTCCTTCTCAGGATTGCTTTGGCTATTTGGGGTCTTTTGTTGTTCCATATGAATTTTAGAACTATTTTCTCTAGTTCATTGAAGAAGTCTGTTGGTACTTTGATGGGGATTGCATTGAGTCTGTAGATTGCTTTAGGCAGGATGGCCATTTTGACAATATTAATTCTTCCTAGCCAAGAGCATGGGATGAATGTCCATTTGTTAGTGTCCTCTTTAATTTCTCTTAAGAGTGTCTTGTAGTTTTCAGGTTATAGGTCTTTCACTTCCTTGGTTAATTTTTTTCCTAGGTATTTTATTCTTTTTGATGCGATTGTGAATGGAATTGTTTTCCTGATTTCTCTTTCTGCTAGTTCATTGTCAGTGTATAGGAATGCAACAGATTTCTGCGTATTAATTTTGTATCCTGCAACTTTGCTGAATTCAGATATTAGATCTAGTAGTTTTGGAGTGGATTCTTTAGGGTTTTTTTATGCACAGTATCATGTCATCTGCAGAGACAGTCTGACTTCTTCCTTACCAGTCTGGATGCCTTTTATTTCTTTGTGTTTTCTGATTGGCATGGCTAGGACCTCCAGAACTATGTTGAATAAAAGTGGGGAGAGTGGGCATCCTTGTCTTGTTCCCAGTCTTAAAGGAAAAGCTTTCAGCTTCTCACTGTTAAGTATAATGTTGGCTGTGGGTTTGTCATATATGGCCTTTATTATGTTGAGATACTTGCCCTCTATACCCATTTGTTGAGAGTTTTTATCCTGAATGGATGTTGAATTTTGTCTAATGCTTTTTAAGCATGTATGGAGATGATCATGTGGTTTTTCTCCTTCTTTTTGTTGATGTAGTAGATGGTGTTGATGGATTTTTGAATGTTGTACCCTCCTTCCATCCCTGGGATGAATCCCACTCTATCATGATGGATGATGTTTTTGATGTATTTTTGAATTCGGTTTGCTAATATTTTGTTGAATATTTTTGCATCTATGTTCATCAGGGATATTGGTCTGTAATTTTCTTTTTTTTGTGGTGTCTTTGCCTGGTTTAGGTATTAGAGTGATGTTGGTCTCGTAGAATGAGTTTGGGAGTATTCCTTCCTCTTCTACCTTTTGGAAAACTTTAAGGATGATGGGTATTAGGTCTTTACTAAATGTTTGATAAAATTCAGCAGTGAAACCATCTGGTCCAGTAGTTTTATTCTTAGGTAGTTTTTTGATTACCAGTTCAATTTCTCTGCTGGTAATTGGTCTATTCAGGTTTTCTATTTCCTCCTGGGTCAGCCTTGGAAGGTTGTATTTTCTTAGAAAGTTGTCCATTTCTTCTAGGTTATCCAATTTGTTAGCATATCATTTTTCATAGTATTCTCTCATAATTCTTTGTATTTCTGTGGCATCCGTAGTGATTTTTCCTTTCTCATTTCTGATTCTGTTTAGGTGTGTAGACTCTCTTTTTTTCTTGATAAGGCTGGCTAAGCGTTTATCTATTTTGTTTATTTTCTCGAAGCACTAACTCTTGCTTTCATTGATTCTTTTTATTGTTCTCAATTTTATTTATTTTTGCTTTAATCTTTATTATATCCCTCCTTCTACTGATTTTGGGCTTCATTTGTTCTTCCTTTTCTAGTTTCATTAATTGTGAGTTAGACTGTCCATTTGGAATTGTTCTTCTTTCCTGAGGTAAGCCTGTATTGCAATATATTTCCCCCTTAGCACCGCCTTTGCTGTATCCCACAGATATTGCGGTTTTGAATGTTGTCATTTGTCTCCATATATTGCTTGATCTCTGTTTTTGTTTGGTCATTGATCCATTGATTATTTAGGAGCACATTATTAAGCCTCCATGTGTTGGTGGGATTTTTCGTTTTCTTTGTGTAATTTATTTCTAGTTTCATACCTTTGTGATCTTAGATGCTGGTTGGTAAAATTTCAATGTTTTTGATTATACTGAGCTCTTTTTGTGGCCTAGTATATGATCTGTTCTTGAAAATGTTCCACGTGCACTTGAGGAGAATGTGTATCCTGTTGCTTTTGGATGGAGTGTTCTTTAGATGACCATTATGTCCATCTGTTCTAATATGTTGTTTAATGCCTGTCTCTTTTTTTATTTTCTGTCTGGTTGATCTGTCCTTTGGAATGAGTGGTGTGTTGAAGTCTCCTAAAATGAATGCATTGCATTCTATTTCCCCCTTTAATTCTGTTCATATTTGTTTCACATATGTAGGTGATCCTGTGTTGGGTGCATAGATATTTATAATAGTTATATCCTCTTGTTGGACTGACCCTTTTATCATTCCGTAATGTCCTTCTTCGTCTCTTGTGACTTTCTTTGTTTTGAAGTCTATTTTGTCTGATACAAGTACTACAACTCTTGTTTTTCTCATTATTAGTTGAATGAAGTATCATTTTCCATCCCTTCAGTTTTAGTCTGTGTATGTCTTTGGGTTTGAAGTGAGTCTCTTGTAGGCAGCATATGGATGGGTCTTGTTTTTTTATCCATTCAGTAACTCTTTGTCTTTTCATTGGTGCATTCAGACCATTTATATTTAGGGTGATTATCGATAGGTATGTGCTTATTCCCATTGCAGGCTTTAGATTTGTGGTTACTGAAGGTTCAAGGGTAATTCCCTTACTATCTAACAGTCTAATTTAACTTACTTCTTATGCTCTTACAAACACAACCTAAAATTTCTTTTTTTTCCCTCCTTTTTCTTCCTCCTCCATTCTTTATATGTTATGAATCATATTCTGTACTCTTTGTCTATCCCTTGGGTGATATCTATTTAGCGTTAGGAATACTTCCATCTATAGGAGTCCCTCTAAAATGCACTATAGAGGTGGTTCGTGGGAGGTAAATTCTCTCAGCTTTTGCTTATCTGAAAATTGTTTAATCCCTCCTTCAAATTTAAATCATAACCTTGCTGGGTAGAGTATTCTTGGTTTAAGGCCCTTCTGCTTCATTGCATTAAATATATCATGCCACTCCCTTCTGGCCTGTAAGGTTTCTGTTGAGAAGTCTGATGATAGCCTGATGGGTTTTCCTTTGTATGTGATCTTTTTTCTCTCTCTAGCTGCTTTTAAAAGTCTGTCTTTATCCTTGATCTTTGCCATTTTCATTATGATATGTCTTGATGTTGTCTTCCTTGGGTCCCTTGTGTTGGGTGATCTGTGCACCTCCATGGCTTGAGAGAATATCTCCTTCCCCAGATTGGGGAAGTTTCAGCAATTACCTCCTCAGTGACACTTTCTATCCCTTTTTCTCTCTCTTCTTATTCTGGTACCCCTATAATGCGAATATTGTTCTATTTGGTTTGGTCACACAGTTCTCTCAATATTCTTTCATTCTTAGAGATTGTTTTTTCTCTCTATTCCTCAGCTTCTTTGTATTCATCTTCTCTAATTTCTATTCCATTTACTGTGTCTTCTACTACATCTAATCTGCTTTTAAATCCCTCCATTGTATGTTTCATTTCAGATATGGAATTTCTTGCTGTTTGAATATCCGACTTAAATTCGTTCCTGAGTTATTGAATATTTTTCTGTACCTCCATAAGCTTGTTTATAATTTTTATTTTGAGCTCTCTTTCAGGAAGATTGGTGAGTTTGGTTTCATGTGGTCCTTTTTCTGGGGTTTGTGACGTTTTCCTCTGAACCATATTCTTTTGATGTTTCATGTTATCTGTGTGGTGCCCACTAGTGCACAGAAACCCCAGTCTCTGGATATGCTCAGCCCCTAGAGTAAGGTTGGGGGTCGTAGGGAGCAGAGCTGCTGCCTGGGGGTAGGAAAGATCTGTTTCCTGATTTCCGTCTGCTCTGCCTGTCTCCAGTGTCAGAGCCAGTGGGTCAAGCACACATGGATAAGCCTCTGTGCTTTGCGTCTCTAGCTGTTGGAAGAAGGGTCTCCTCTGGCTGGCCTGATGTCAGCACAGTGACTGCGGGTTTGAGAGCAGGTCCCTGCAGGCCAGTAGGAATGCTTGGCAGGCTGTGTGTCACAGTGGGGTCTTCAGAGCTGAGTAGGCAGCCATGGGTTGGAGCACCTGAAGCTCCTTGAAGTTCACAAACACCTGGGCAGAGCATGCCCAGACAACCTTGTCCAGCTCTCCCCTCTCCTGCACAGTAAGCTCTGTGCAAACCCAGTCCCTTTAGCAGCCCTCTCACCGCTAGGAAGCCTCTCAGACCACCCGCTCTTCCTGTGACACCGAGCCGCCAGGTGTGGATCCCCTCCTCCACAATCGGCTGGAATGTCAGTCTCCCAGGCCCTCCAGCCGTCCGAGGTCCCCAACATCCAGAGCACCACAGAATATAGGCTTCTGCTCACAAAGCAGACTCCAGGGCTGGGTGTTCAGAAGTCCCAGGCTTCCACCCCCTCCCCCACTCTGTTTTGCTTCCTCCCACAGGTGAGTGAGTTGGGGTGGGGGAAGGGCTTGGGTCCCGCTGGATTAAAGCTTTTGTATATTACCCTGTTACCTGAGGTCTGCTCTGTTCATGAGGTGTGTTTGCAGTCTGGTTCAGCCTTCTTTCTTGTTGCTGTTTTAGGGTTAGTTGGCTAATTAACTATATTTTTGTACTATTTGTGGTTTTGGGAGGAATTCTCCATGTCTCCTCTCACGCTGCCGTCTTGAATCTCCCCTAAATAAGCCCTTCCACCATTCTTAAATGAGAGGATTAACAATTCTTTCCCTCAAACTTGGTAGCCAAAAGATCAGCTCTTTCTTTATAATGCTAAATAGATTCTTATGATAAACATAGGTCCTCAGTGTAAGAATGTTCTATGAGTCTATATCATGTTGTTTATACATAAACTCAAAAAAGAATAAGGTTGAATACATTTGAATGAAAATTGAGATTTGTACTTTCAAAATTGCTATTGCAGAAACCACACTAGGGAATTTTGTGTTCATCATTGATCCTAAAAAATGAGGCCAAAATCTCCCACTGAAATATCTTCTAATTCCTTGTTTTATATATATGGCTTCTCAGCAGTCTATATTGAAACAGGAGGTGAAGCAGAAAATATCCATGGGGGTCCTGGAAAGAACATCCAAAGCCCAAAATTTCATCTTACCTCCAAGCTGTTTGCATGTAGGTAGGAGGCTCTTTCAGAGGATGCAGTTTGGGCAATGCACTCCAGAATTTTATATCTTAGGTCTCCTTGTTCCCAATTACTTTTCTCCTTCCTTTAGACATTTTTTAAATGGAAAAATGGTGCAATCATACATTAAAGAATTTGAAAATTAACAATTTCTGTAGTTTTAAAACTTAAGCTAATAATTAAAAAAATTTTTCTAATTCATGTTTCCATGAATATATATTTCTATGTAGTTATTAAAGTGTTCTCTGAATAATGTTGTGTTCTATTTCACATTGTGTGGTAACCTCTTTTCTACCTTGACTTCACAATAACATTGAGTTGATATCCCCTGAGAGGTCTCTCCTGAAAACCTATTAAAATAGTCCTCCATTCCCTCACTCTCTAATCCTTGCCTGTTTATTTTAATCTTTTTCTATCATTTACCATTACCTGACATTACTGATGTATATACTGATTTCTTTAATTGCTATTTTCACTAAAATGTAAGTTCAGTGAAGGAAGTCATAGAGTGTTCATAGACGAGCTTAGTACCTAGTGAGTACACATAAAAGAATTTGTTGAATAAATGGATTAATGAATGTCTAAAAGACTGTGTTTGATGTTTAGATGTATTTCACTCTCCTGCTATTAGAATTAATGCACTAATGAACATCTTATTGCATGAAGCTTTTTGCTTTTAGGATTTTCTTTATTATTACACTGATAAAGAGAATGTGTATTTCTTGTTAACTATTTTAATTCAATCATTCATTCATTGACTTACCAAATATAAGTGTCTGTATTAGCCATTGTTTAATGTCTGAAGACAAAGATAGGAAAAGGATAGAGGAAGTTCTTGCCTTTATGGAGTTTTTATTCTAGCAAGGGAGATAGACAACGAAGAGACAATTAAATATCAGATGGTGACAAGTGCTAGAGAAAATTGAAAATGGGGAGGTGAAGGTAGAGTGAAGGCCTTTCTGGGAAGGTAAATTTTGAGAAGATTCTTAAATGAAGTAAGGGGTTGACCTCCCTGAGCAGATGAAGTAGAGGGAACAGCAGGTGTAAAAATCCTACTGCAGTAAATACTTTCTCCAAAGGAATTTTAGCTCATCGATTTTATTTGCTCTGGGTGATATTTTTGGGGGTCATTTACTCTGTGTAACTTCTCTTAGGTTAACCTTCCCTGATGTCTGTCATCACAGACGGGGATGAACATCTGTTTCACGTAGCTGTTCATTGCTTTCATTTCTTCTTTTTTTTTTTTAATATAATTTATTTTATTATCATTAATCTACAATTACATGCGCAATGTTACGGTTATTAAACTACCCCTTCATCAGGTCCCCCCTACCAACCCCATTACAGTCACTGTCCATCAGCGTAGTGAGATGCTATAGAATCACTACTTGTCTTCTCTGAGTTGTACTGCCCTCCCTGTGCCCCCCCAACATTAATATTTGCTAATCGTAATGCCCCTTTTCCCCTCTTATCCCTCCCTTCCCGCCCATTTTCCCCAGTCCCTTTCCCTTTGGTAACTATTAGTCCGTTCTTGGGTTCTGTGAGTCTGCTGCTGTTTTGTTCCTTCAGTATTTTTTTCTTTGTTCTTATACTCCACATATGAGTGAAATCATTTGATACTTGTCTTTTTCGGCTTGGCTTATTTCACTGAGCATAATACCCTCTAGCTCCATCCATGTTGTTGCAAATGGTAGGATTTGTTTTCTTCTTATGGCTGAATAATATTCCATTGTGTATATGTACCACTCTTCTTTATCCATTCATCTACTGATGGACACTTAGGTTGCTTCCATTTCTTGGCTATTGTAAATAGTGCTGCAATAAACATAGGGGTGCATCTGTCCTTTTTCAAATTGGGCTGCTGCATTCTTAGGGTAAATTCCTAGGAGTGGAATTCCTGGGTCAAATGGTATTTCTATTTTGAGTTTTTTGAGGAACCTCCATACTGCTTTCCACAATGGTTGAACTAATTTGCAGTCCCACCAGCAGTGTAGGAGGGTTCCCTTTTCTCCACATCCTCGCCAACATTTGTTGTTGTTTGTGTTTTGGATGTTGGCCATCCTCACTGGTGTGAGGTGATATCTCATTGTGGTTTTAATCTGCATTTCTCTGATGATTAGCGATGTGGAGCATCTTTTCATGTGCCTGTTGGCCATCTGAATTTCTTCTTTAGAGAAGTGTCTATTCATGTCCTCTGCCCATTTCTTAATTGGATTATTTGCTTTCTGTTTGTTAAGGTGCATGAGTTCTTTATATATTTTGGATGTCAACCCTTTATCAGATACGTTTTTTATGAATATATTCTCCCATACTGTAGGATGTCTTTTTGTTCTACTGATGGTGTCCTTTGCTGTACAGAAGCTTTTCAGCTTGATACAGTCCCACTTGTTCATTTTTGCTTTTGTTTCCCTTGCCCGGGAGATATGTTCATGAAGAAGTTGCTCATGTTTATGTCCAAGAGATTTTTGCCTATGTTTTTTTCTAAGAGTTTTATGGTTTCATGACTTACATTCAGGTCTTTGATCCACCTTGAGTTTACCTTTGTGTATGGGGCTAGACAGTAGTCCAGTTTCATTCTCTTACATGTAGCTGTCCAGTTTTTCCAACACCAGCTGCTGAAGAGGCTGTCATCTCCCCATTGATATCCAAGGCACTTTTATCAAATATTAATTGACTGTATATGTTTGGGTTAATGTTTGGATTTTCTATTCTGTTCCACTGGTCTGTGGGTCTGTTTTTGTGCCAATACCAAATTGTCTTGATTACTGTGGCTTTGTAGTAGAGCTTGAAGTCAGGGAGCGTAATTCCCCCTGTTTTATTCCTCCTTCTCAGGATTGCTTTGGCTATTCGGGGTCTTTTGTGGTTCCATATGCATTTTAGAATTATTTGTTCCAGTTCATTGAAGAAAGCTGTTGGTAGTTTGATAGGGATTGCATTGAATCTGTAGATTGCTTTAGGTAGTATAGCCATTTGACAATATTTATTCTTCCTAGCCAAGAGCATGGGATGCATTTCCATTTGTTAGTGTCCTCTTTAATTTCTCTTAGGAGTGTCTTGTAGTTTTCAGAGTACAGGTCTTTCACTTCCTTCGTTAGGTTTATTCCTAGGTATTTTATTCTTTTTGATGCAATTGTGAATGGAATTGTTTTTCTGATTTCTCTTTCTGTTAGTTCATCATTAGTGTATAGGAAAGCAACAGATTTCTGTGTGTTAATTTTGTATCCTGCAACTTTGCTGAATTCAGATATTAGTTCTAGTAGTTTTGGAATGGAATCTTTAGGGTTTTTTATGTAGAGTATCATGTCATCTGCAAATAGTGACAATTTGACTTCTTCTTACCAATCTGGATGCCTTGTATGTCTTTGTTTTGTCTGATTGCTGTGGCTAGGACCTCCAGTACTATGTTGAATAACAGTGGAGAGAGTGGGCATCCCTGTCTTGTTCCCGATCTTAGATCAAAAGCTTTCAGCGTCTCGCCGTTAAGTATGATGTTAGCTGTGGGTTTGTCATATATAGCCTTTATGATGTTGAGGTACTTGCCGCCTATACCCATTTTGTTGAGAGTTTTAATCA